>CM042077.1:9867436-10401436 GCA_023509865.1 Trypoxylus dichotomus
TGGGTGCTCCACTAATTCAAAGCCCTGCTTGGTGTATAGCAGCCATACCAGATGGATGGTTGGGAGTATTATCCTGATGGAACAGCACACCGGGCCTTAACTTTCATCGCCGTTTCTCTTTAATAGCGCCTCGCAATTTAGGAATCAATTGTGCGTAGTAGGCTCCTGTAATCCTCTGACCTTTTTGCAAATAGTCAGTCAGGATGATTCCAGAACACAGATAGCAAAATCTTTCCATAAAACGGCACGACTTTAAATTTGCGTGGAGAAAGAGAACCGTGATGTTTCTACTCTCTACTTTGCATTTTGGTCTCGAGATAGTGGTCACATACCGACTAAAAAAGTTCTCTTCGTGTGCTTGGTACCTTTCCAAAAGACGCTTACAAACCAACACCCGATTTCTTTTTTGATCAATGGTTAACATTCGGGATACCCATCTTGCACTCATCTTTTTCATATCTAATTCTTTAGTCAGTATGTTGTGACCACATGATATGATAAGCCAGTATCTTCCAACACGTCTCTGATGCGTACTCGTCGTTCTTGCAGTACGATATCGTGTACCTTTTTAATGTTTTCGTCTGTAGTTACAGTTATGGGAGAACCACCGGCATGTTGGTTTTCACAGGATGTTCTTCCGCATTTAAAATCTCGACACCAGCGTTTAACTATATCATGGGAAACTCCAGACGCACCAATAGTTGCCATAATGTCTTTATGAATTTGAGTTGGCGTCATGCAGGATTCATTTTTATGAACAATCGCGACACACAATTCGAAAATTAGCCACAGCACAACAACACTTTGGGATACAAACTTGATATTATGTAGATATAGTCTACAAATGTCAGTTAACTAAATGTGAAAAACATTAATCAAACAACCAATTAGAAGTAGGTGAGGGGTGGGGCGTGGAACATGTTATTAGCAAAAACTGAAAAGGATTTACAGAACGTAGTAGTATGGAAACATCAGCATCAACAAAACAAAGATAATGCAGATAACAGAAAATCTACAACAATTGAATGTTCAACTTAATGGGAATAGAATAGAGCAACTGGACCAGTTTGAGTATCTTGGAAGAAGAACATGGAGATGAAGAGATAGAAATAAACAAGAATGTGGAAAATCAATCAGAGTGTATTACACCATGAATAGAAATTTTAAAAAGAAAAGGAAATATCTAACAAGACAAAAATGAATGTATATAAAGCTATCTTCACGGGGGTGAAACATGAATACAAAGAAGAAAATTTTAAATTAAGATTCAAGCCACCGAAATGAAATGTCTTAGACGTGTGCAGGGTGTAATCTAATCATATGAAATAACAAATGAACAAATACTACATCATTTTCCACCATCAGCTTCTGAGTGTGCGAATTCAAACGTAGACGACGTGTTTTTCTTGTCGATTTCGGAAACATTTCAGGTCACCCCCTAGTATACATATGTATTCGAAACACAGTAAATATTGGCACAAAAATTGGTTTAAAAATATATACCTTCTATATAGGGTATACTACTTTATATAATAAAACTAGGTACCTTTAATAAGTAAGCTAGCATGTGCATTCAAGAAAATAATCGGGTTGTGGACCATCCAAATAGTGACAACTTTTATTTCTATAAAACATAAAATAAGCTAACTATTGAAAACTTCTTTAGTTGGAGAGATTTCCAATAGAAGATTTTGTCAGCTAACTTATTTCTCTACTTTCACGACTATAGGATTTAGATTTATTCAGATATTATTTGTAAGTATCGTAGCGCTTACACTATATTTATTCAATCATCTGTATCATCGGATATTGATCAGTTATTTGGAACACAATATTTCGAGAACGTACGGGGTATCACCGTCAACCGAATCACCAATTTCTGTAACTAATTCCCAATAAATGATTAACGTGTGGTGAGAACTGCACCCAAACATTTGTGTTTATTACATGACTCCACAATTCTTGCAATCATAATAACAATTCATGCTTTATATTCTATATTAGTAACTCAAAAACATGCCTTCACCATGCTCCAATATCATGCTTTACTATTCTAAAATCTAAACAAAATAATTTAGTGCATCTGCAGCTTATATTCAAAACAAATCGCATGCCATGCAAGTCACATACGAGTTCGAATGGTGGCTTGAAACTGTATTCCAGAATCTGGCTCTATGGATACGTTGTAAGCCGTGCATTCCTCCAAATTTTCAAAGTGATAGGAAGAACTATCGTTTAACCATCGGATGTAGGGTATGTCTGGACCGTCGTAGATGGTTCTGAATAGGTCAAGTTTATAACTACTACCGCAATCGTCCCAACTTACGTTAATACTGTTCTGGTAACTGGTATATTCGAAATTATTTATATCTGAAACAATATTTTTGGCGGTTAAATCTATTACTTGATTGTACAAGTTTATTTTTAAAAAATGTGTCAAATTGATATGAATAAGTAGGCTTCCAGTGCCAGAGTCGGTAATAAGCGAACTACTTCCGTAATTGGATCGTGTCGTGATGAGATATATAGAAATGAAATAAGAGTAAGGGAAAAGAAATAAAAAGAAATAAAAATAAAAAGAAGAAATAAAGAAAGGGGGGTAAAAAAGAATAAAAGAGTAAGAGAGGGCAAGAGAGAAGGGAGGCAGAAAAAAGGGGGAAAAGAAAGTGAAGAAAAGGAAAAAAGGGAAAGGTGGGATCTCGGCGTTTCTTAAGGAGAAACAGGAAAACTAAAGTGGCACTGTAACTCGACGTGTTAACCTTCTCTTTCTTTTTCTTTTCCCCCTTTTTTCTGCTCCCCTTCTCTTTTTCCTTCTCCTACTCTTTTCTTCTTTTTCATCCCCCTTTTTTCATTTTTCCTTTTTAATTTTAATTTTTATTTTTTTTTCTTTTTATTTCTTTTCCTCTTACTCTTATTTCATATATATATATCTCATGATGACAGTCCAATTCTGGAAGTATTTCGCTTATTAAAGTGCCAAATTGTTTATTTTCATTTGCACTAAGTTTTCCTTCTGAAGATTTGAAAAAAATATTATAAATACTAACTAAATTTTGTAATGGCTAAATTTGATGATATTAAACTCGGCAAGTTTGTAGAAAAATATTATAAATGTTAAAGAAGCCGTTCGATGATGACCTGTAAGTCGAACACAATTTTGCAACTGCTTTAACTCTATCAGAAGTGGCTGAACATCAGTTGGTGATTATAAACGTTCCGACTGACCATCAACTGGCATTGCACTAGAACATGTCGCTGCTGTTCAGAATCCAGTTGTGAATGATTGTAGGAAAACCTCTATAACATTATGGGATTATTGTATGGCATATGCCAGCGGATCCTATCTGGAGATGTGAACACAGCAACGTTCGTGCCACAAGCTCTAAACGAGAATACAAACCATGCCGCATGTGTATCTGTAAAAAATTGCAAGAACACGTTTGAAAAGTTTGGTAACATCATGGTGTTGGTATGATTCCAACACCAAACAGCAACCGTCACAACGCACGGGACCATCTTCACCTTAGTTAAAGGTAACTCATCAAGTCAAAAGCCATATGAAATCCTTACTGATCTGTTTTCTTCAATATTGATGACGTTATCAACAAAGCGCGTGCGCTACCAGATTACACGATTAATGCAAAATTCTATCATCACGTACTACTAAAGCAGTTAAGGGAAAGTATCACAAGGAAATGCTAAGAGAAATGGCGCAGGAACAACCGAGTTTTCCACCATGATAACGCGATGTCACATACCGCTTTCACCATATAGCAGTTTGTAGAAGAAGAACATGGCCGTTATTCCTCATCGAAAGTACCTGAGTTAAAGGGGTGAAGACTGTTGTGATGAGAGTCAGTGTTTGCATTCCCAAAGGAGCTACTTTGAAGGTAACGAAGGTGAATGAAACCCTGGAAGCTAATAATTTTATGTTAATGCTATATTTAGAAAATTTGCGACCATGGAAATTCTTAATAGAAGCCCTTGCTAATTGTAAATGGAGAGATTAAAAGTTATATTCTATACTCCTCTAGATTATTGATAAATTTCATTAGTTTATCGAATGCATAACGTTTGAAAAGTTAAGAAATAGATTGTGTTAAATTTGCTTTTGCTTTGTCGTTTGTTTATAATAACCTTTATTGTTATCAAAGGATATTCTGTATCCTATTTAACCACAGCTTTGATAAATATTTTAAGTATTTCCTAATATTTTATCCAAAAACCACCGAATTGACGTTAATATTAATATTTATTCGTCGCTGTACGTACATACACTACCGAAAATGACAACATCATCAGAAGAAAAGACGCACATCAAGTTATGGCTTTTGTAAATATTCACCGTGGAAAACAAGTTAATAAGACGACCATGAAATTGAGATGAAGAGAAGGTAATATATTATGAGCTTTCTTGTAAAAATGTTCGATACTTTCCGGCAGGATTCGAACCCACAGCTTCTGTTCTTTTGACAACACAAATATATTTGCGATATACTAATAACCATTTATCAATCTTTGTATTTGGAGTTGTTTAGTGGATAGAAAAGTGTAATTATCCAAGCTTGGAAAATATTTGGAAATCCACATTTGTGTGCGGTAAACATATTCTAGAATTTCGCAAGTATCATGATAAACTCCACCCCACACAAATGAATAATTTATTCGGAACGCAATGTTTCAAGAATACATGGGCTCTTATTGTCAACCGCGTTACCAATTGTGTTATCAGTTATCTGTTTGTAGTGTGTGTTATCAGTCGGTAACACCATAAATATATAATAAAACTATTAATTTGTGTGGGGTGGTTTACTGTTATAACTGCCAAATTATACAATCACACAGTCCTTGCAATCGTTGTGATGTTCTCGAGTGATTTGGAGAACAGACCACATACAGGTTCGTGATTTACAAAGCAAGTAGAATGTTCATTGGCAATTAAAAAGAATTGTAATAACATGCTTGGTAACTACGGATGAACAAGTTAAACTGAAAACTTTTTGTGGATAAATTTGCAGAATTAACAATTTATCCAATAGTTGGAATACAAGAATGTAATCTATAGTCTGCCTTCTGCAACTTTTCCCAACGATTATTTATTGAATTTATACTTTAAAAATTTTGTTTGTAGATAGTTACCTTTTATATAAAACATTGCTCAGTAATTTTGTAGATACTACTAGTTTCACATCAATTTATAGTGATCAGAATTACTTTCGATTTTATATCATTTGCACTAATGATAATATACGAAAAAAAAGTCTGGAAAATGAAATTGTATAATTATATAGAACATAAATTCAACATACTACATATAGTGCAATATACTGCAATAGCGCGGCTGCCGATATTATAAAAAACTACAAGATAGCACTGTCTACATTTCAAATGGCATGCAAGAAGTTTAATAACATGCTTACGTTCGAATATTTCGGCTGCGAATAATAAAGAATTTCTTTTGGATTTAAGTCTAATACAATTAGTTATTTCCATTTTTTATACTTTTTATTTTATTTAATGAATACCCTGTATATTAATATGATTTGGTTTTTCTCCAACGATTGTTTATGTAGTTGATCCAAGAATATTTTTACAAATATCAGATTACTGTATTCATTCCTCTAGCAATAAATTCAGTTTATTATACTATTATTACTATATTTCAAGATAATATTATGATAATGTCCGTCCATATTTTTAGCTAACCATACGTGGATCAAACAACTACAACCGCTTGGTATTCATCTTAAGATAAAATTCGGATACACTTTTACTTTCCACTAATTTTTAAAATGGTGGACTTGTTCCAGGTTACTGATGCTAGTCCTTAAAACAGCAAAGGTTCCCATAGTTATATCCTTACTGGTTATACTGCATCAATACTAACCATCTCAATCAGAATATAAGAGTGGATGATTTTCTCAACAATAGAATAGAACCTACTGATGATGCAGAGTAGCTCGCATCGCATTTTTTACGTTACCTTCACGCTCTCATCTCAGTACTGTACCGAATGTTGGCTTTAATTTGTATCTTTTCCCAATTGATAGCGATGAATTATTAAGCCATAATATTAAGAGTCATTACATTACTGTGAAATTGAAAATGATCTGGAAATTAGACAGGATTTTGACTTCTAAGAAAGATTATAAAAATACTTAAGCATTGTTCGCATTGCACGTCATTAATTTAGATTACCATTTGTTGCAGAATGTTGGAAAAATATGTACGGACAGCTTAAGTAGCGTATCTAATGACTCAATGAGATAACTAACTTTCAGTCAACTAGAAAACATATGTCCCATGTTTGGGTTGCTACACGTTGTCCAAAAGATAAAGTTTGAAGTGTCATGTGCCCTATAAAAAGTAGATACAAACACCACTATCATGAGATAGCGAAACACGCATTCACGTAACATATATTGCGTACATACGTATAAATATAATTCAAGTATATAAATCCAGATTTAGGAATTATTTTCTAAAAGAGTGTACTTGTTTATCAATTGGTTATTGTACCTATTTGGAGTGTTTTTGATATACAGGTGCATCATCGCCATAAACAGTTAATTTAGGCGGTTAAATAGTTAGAAACAAATCACCTTATTTGACAATTATAACTTTTTCAAAAAAAAGAAAAACTTCTGTTGCTAATTTGCAAGATCTTCAGTAAAGAATTATTAAAACATATGCATTAATAACACCCCAATCCTGCAAACTACCTTTAACAACATTAATAACAATTTTAACAATTGCTTTAATTTTTACCTTTTTTTATAAATAAAATCTTGAATACCAGCTGAGCTTATGGTTTTATTATATCTTTAAATCAAATGATATACTTATTAATGTCACGATTACTCTCACAAAATAATTTTTAAAGGTTAAAATTGCGTTACCAGAAGTTCGTGGAATGAAAGGGTTTTAAATAAAATAAAACAGTAAATCTTTTTTTCCTTTTCAATATAATCACCCTTAAGCACAATACATTTATTAGATCTATGAATTAATTTTTCTAAACCATCATAAAAGTACTTTTTATCTTTCGCCTCAAAATGGGCCAAAATTGCCTCCTTTACCTCATTGTCGTCTGAAAACTTTCTTCCACGTAAGTTTTTTTTAAATTGGGGAACAAATAAAAATCACTAGGTGCCAGGTCTGGACTGTAGGGTGGATGGACTATTGATTGAAAGCCATGCTTGTGCAGACTAGCCATTGTAACTTTGTTCTTGTGAAACGGCGCATTGTCTTGCAAGAACAACACACCCTTGGTCAATTTTCCTCGACGTTTTTTCTTGATGGCTTCCTTTAATTTTTCGAATATCGCTGCGTAATATTCTCCGTTTATGCTCCTACCTTTTTCTTTGTAATCAATCAATAATATCCCCTCACAATCCCAAAAAAACAGTAGCCATCAACTTTCCAGCCGATTCTGACACTCACACTGAATTTCTTTGGTGCTGGTGTCCCCTTTTTATGCCATTGCATGGACTCCTGTTTGGACTCAGGCTGAAAGTGATGAACCCATGTTTAATCTCCGGTAACAATCCGCTCCAAAATCTGTGCGGGTTTGTGCCCATACAGCTCCAAAAATTGTTTGGACGCACAGACGAACTGCTGTTTCTGCAGCATTCTCGGTACCCATCTTGCACTGACTTTTGTAGGATACGCAAAATGGTGGTATCTAATACTCCAACTAATACTTCAAACGGGCATCTTGTAGTAGAAATTTTTGCACTTTTTCGACGATGTCTGATGTGGTGGCCTCAACTGGCCATCCTGAGCGGGGGTCGTCTTCAATCGACTCCCGATCATGTTTCAAAAGACCATGCCACTTGTAAATCATTGATTTACTAGGGCACTGTTTCCCATAAACGGTTTCCATTTCATTCAGTATGGTTTGAGCGTTCCTTCCTTGCTTTGTAAAGAACTTTATCACAGCACGGTGTTCAATTTCCTCCATAGTTTCAGATTTCTTCCGGATTGACTTGTTTAGCAGGCAACTATTCGTAAACGACTGATGCTATAGGGTTGCAACTTAAGTTATATACTAATGATGAGTCGCCAATCAGAATGACACCTAGGGAGCGCCCCTATCCCTACTCCATCCCCTCCATTCCACGAACTTCTTGACCTCCCCTCGTATGTTCTATTTCAATTCCATCTTCGTCGGCCATTATGATATCACGGTATAACGTACTATCCATAATTTTAAAAAAGCGAGTTGACCCACGATCCCCTATCAATAGTATCAAATATCCGTTAATTGAAATGAATACGTAGGCTTCCACGACCAGAATCAGTAACGAACGATCTGTTTCCGGAATTGGACCGTGTCACGATAAGGTATAAAAGAAAATGAAACAAAACTAAGAGGAAACATTTTTTCATCTTTTTCACTTTTTTTTTTTTCCTCCTACTCTTATTTCATTTTCTCTTGTAGCTTATCATGACACGATCCAATTACGGAAACAGTTCGTTTATTACTATCCGTTAATTGTTTTCGGAAGTGTAGATATACAACGAGCAATATGATTAATGATTACATATGTATGTGCTTTAAAACCGCCAGAGGATGTACAGATGTAATTAAACAATGATTTTATGTTTTTCTCCTTAGAATAATACACACAATAAATTCATTCATTACTAGGACAATCAAGCGCTAATATGCTTATGTATAATTCCTTACGCTACAATAAAACTGCAATTAAAGAGTTTACATAGCGGAGTTTGTTGAACCTGGATGTTATTTAATCCACATACATCATCATATGTATGCGTACGTATGCAAATTAATTAATCACATCTGTGATAAAACTTGATTAATTACGCGTCGTAAGTCGTTAGTTCAATTATTACTTTTTTGATGCTACTTAACCTAAATCGTTGAAATAATTTTCATTATAGAAACGTTTCGATCAAGTCGTTACCTAAAATGATGAGGATATTCTTAGATATGCTTAAATAGACATCAAAATGTGAATGCGTTAACAGAACGTTTAATGACTAAACACTTAATTGAAATGTGCTCCACTTTAAAATTTTTTTTGTTCGCATATGCATATGGTTCTAGATATTTATGTTCTTTCACAATTTCGGGGTCTCATCTCCTTACAAATTAACAAGAAATAAATGGTGTTCGTACTTTACAACTGTTATATTCGTATAAATTCAGATTTTTAACCTGACAATTTTTACCTGGGCAAACCAATTTTTTATACACAGATTGTGACACAGCATTTAAAAGAAGGTACTTTCGGACAAAAATGTAGTCTAAGCTTAAAAATTTTCCACTCAAGAGTTTTTATATCAGATGTAATTTGATTTCATACTAGAAATGTTTCTCGCTGACTATGCTGTCAGCTTCTTTAGAAGGTTTCTAAAGACTGAAGTCTACTACTATGGACTACGGTCGTGAAAGCCTACACTTAAGTAATTTGATTTCATTTGATTTTTGGGAAAGATGCACCATTCAAAGGCAGTATTTACACTCTGGGTTAGTTGGACTAAACATCTGCAATATTGCATAAGCCTCCACACTCTAAAAAATGATGGTAATTTTACTATTATCACTCAGCAGTATAATTCACACCAATGTGTCAAATATGCAATGACAAGTAATGTAAATTTTGGTTTATTGGCTTTCTAAGGAATTTTTAAGGTTTAACGAAATATTCAGCCAAAACTATCATGATTTTTAGTCTATTTTTAAGACTATAAAAATTTTCCGAGAAAGTCAGTGTAGTATTCCTTCAAAATTTTGAACATTCATTGACAACTTGTAATATTACTAATTCACAGCGAAAGATAAAATTAATAATAATAATATTAGTATGGCTATAGTTCACTTAAGTACGGAATATAAGTGCGAGTAGTATACTTTGAAGTGGTGTGTTTATTACGTTTTCAATTTTATAGTAAAAGCTCAATTGCTCAGGCCCTGCAAACGTCCCGAGCTAACGCAATCCGAAAATTGTTTTAATAAACAGCATCAAAGAAAAAGAAGAAATTTACATTATAAAGCAAGAGATAAAAAATACCTTAAAATTACCTGTACTGAGATAATTTTACATGTAATCTGTAGTAAGCACAATATTCGTACATTACACGTATTCGTGGTTGAGAATACTTATTGGCGTAGTAATGTTGAGTATGGGGTTACGAATTTCATTACGGGACATCAACCATGTGAACAAGAAAGCCGGCAAATTGCGTAGGTAGTTAGTAATGAGAACTTATACTGTGGTGGTAAGACAAGAAAGTAATATATAATTATACTGGAATATATTTGTTTGTAGTAACTCAGTTTTACCCGTAAATAATAATAATAATAATAATAATAATAATAATATCTTTATTGCCCAACAGAAAATAATTCCATTTACAGGACAATGCGAGAATAATGTAACCTAGCATATATATATGTAGTAACAATATACAGCGCAGTAATAAATTAAAATTAGTCGAAAAAGATACAACTGAATCATAAATATAATAATGGCTCGGTGACATCAGAATGCAAGAACAAAATAGGACGACAATGTAAATCCAAGTAGACTCTTCAACAAAAAGGATCGTGAAGTAATTCATTGGCATTTCTAATCATATGCGTAAAGGGTGCTTTAAGCAGAACATTAGTTTTGCATGACGGGACCTTAAAATTAGGGAAGGACCTGGTATCGTACTGAGGTACCACAAAATTAATTTTGGAGAGAAGGGATGGAGCGTCAATAGCGTGATTAATTAGTTTAAGTAGAAATTGACTGCTAAATTCCTTCCTTCGATCCGATAACGATACAAAGCCGTGTCTCCTCAGCAGACCAGCATAATCAATATCGCGTCCAGGGTAAGTGCCATCAATTTTGAAGGACAGGTATTTCAAAAATCGTTTTTGCACTCTTTCAAGTAGTACTTGCAGATGGAGATAGTGAGGATACCAAATTATGGAGGCATACTCCAACCCAGTGCGGACAAGCGAATAGTATAATGCTTTTAGCGAGGCAGGATTATTGAATGATCTGCAGGATCGTATGAGAAATCCTAAGGATTTCATCGCAGAATTTCGTATGGACAAATACAAATAATATGCAAACATGCATGGTGCTTCGAATGAAGCCATAAACCTCCCCACATGGTAAAGTAAATATAATCTGGAGTATGGAAACAGGTGATAAATGAAGAAACAACATGTTTATATGAAAAATAATTAAAACAAGGGGATAGTTTATAACACCAATGAATGCGTTTAATGTGTAATACGCAGTTTTAGGTCGATTAGAAAAAAATTTCATAGTTCCATACACTTTTGGCTATAAAAGGGGGAAAAAATAAAATAACTAAAATCAAATACGATCGTTTCCAAAAAATATCAGTCACTACAAGACTTACATGCGTCAAAAGGAATTATATTTTCATCACGCGTGATAACTGATAAGTACCGGGGAACGTACTTATAACGAATGCGATATTTCGGTATATATACACTACCGCTCAAAAGTGTTTAGGTACTCTCACTGACAGCAAAAATGTATAAAAACTCAGCAAAAATGTTAATAATATTTATTTTTTATGTACAGATACACGTACATGAATAAAAATATATCAAATAAATGTGAAAATTAAAACGTTTAATTTAAATTTTGCTTTCATCTATGTGACCTCCTCTTGATTTAATAATTGCAGCACACAATCGAGGCATTCTCGCAATAAGTTTTGCCAGAGTTTCTTGTATTATTGAGATCCAACTCGATTGCAATTTGTTCCACACGTCAGTAGCTGATGTCGGAGTCGATTTCCGTACTTTCCGATCTAGTTCTTCTCACAGTAACTCGATTGGATTCAAGTCGGGGCTCTGGGGAGGCCATTCCATAATTTTGAAAGTTCCTTCCTCTTCTAAATGGCGTAAATAGTCTTTACATAATTTAGAGGAACGTTTTGGGTCATTATCTTGCTGGAAGATAAAATTTTGACCCAAAAGTCGAATTCTGGAAGGTATTGCGTGGTTCTCCAAAATTTCGCGGTAGCCTTCTTTTTTTAATATACCGTCAATTTTCACAATGTCCCCTACACTAGTGCCAGCAAAACAGCCCCAAATGATGATAGAACCTCCACCATGCTTCACGGTAGCAGCAATACACTCTTCTCTGGCACGTTCACCCACAGATCTTCTTACGAATATGCGTCTTCGGGTTCCGAACAGCTCAAATTTGGACTCATCCGTCCATAGAACGTTGTTCCACTCTTCTATGGTTGGTGTTCACGAGCCCATTTAAGTCGCTTCTGCTTGTTTTGTTTGCGTGCTTTTTCATCGTAATACGTCCATGGAGCCCGGCTTTCTGTAGGCGACGTTTGACTGGTTTTTGGCGACCAACATTTAATTCTGCGGTGATTTCCGGGGCTGTTTTGCGTCTATTTAACTTGCTGGTAACTACTATTCTGCGATCATCTGCAGATGTTGTCGCTTTTGGCCTTCCACTCCGTGTTTTATTAAGAAAACTGCCAGTTTCCCGATATTTTTTTACGTTATAGTCAACCGTAGCGTGTTGTATTATCATTTTTTTGGCAATTTGTCGATTACTTATGCCACTTTTATGGTAAGCTATTATAAGCGCACGTATTTCCGTACTAATTTCTCTTTGCCGAGGCATTTTAAAAAATTGTCACACGATATTTCGCTCACGACGTGAATAGAGTAAATACTACACTGCAACTGACCATAGGTTACAGTTTTCACTATAATCTTCTAGGAAGGTAATTTAAACGTTATTACCTACAATCTAACAGATGACTAAATTTATCCAGTAAATTCAGAGGGATGATTATTGTAATTGCACCGCAATAAACAGTTTATGGTAATCCGACCAAGTGCAGGTAAATGATAGTAAACCTTATGCGGTATAATGGGTGTTTATCTTACTGAACTACATTTTAAATACGTATTTCATTTTATTATAATGTTTTTTTTTGGTAAACATAATACTATATGAATAATCCATGAAAACAGGGGTGCCTAAACACTTTTGAGCTGTAGTGTACATATGGTGGTGGAAAATCTCAGGCTCTTTAATTTGTTTAAATAGGTTCTTTGATTTAAATTTTGTTCTATTTGTTTTTAAATTAAATGATAATGTTTTCTAATTAAAATAACCAAATGTAAGGTTGAAAAAGATAAATATATTGACAAATAAATAAATATATACCGCTTTTTTACAAAAAATATGTTTTTTTCGCAGAAAACCTAAGGCAATCCCTGTCTAGCTAAATATTCTAATTAGTATGCGAAACAAAAGTGAGAGCAATAGATACAAATAATCTTGAAGAACTTCAGAATATTCGACGTCTTTAATCTTTGAAATCGTACTCACTCGCACATGATTTCTCGCCTTTAAGATGGGCTGGTCTTCGGCTTCCAAAATATGTGTCCGGAACTTCCAGATTTTATTTGTAGTATCAGCTGATACACTTTATGAATGGATATAAACGAAGATCTTTGTAAATTAAAGAGTTATATGAGAAAATAACTAATTATTCTCAGGAGACAACATGCGTGACTTTGACACGATGTTTTTCTATATCCATAGCAACACATTTATTTGCCTATTTGGTAGGCCACACAGTAGACACATACTTGATATAAGTGAAATTCTATAGGTAAATGCTGCCAGTCGTGCCATCCTTCTGTCGTACGAGAAATTTCGAAGATTATGAGTATAATTTCGTAATAATGCATATTTATACAATGTGATTGAAATGTGTGAGTACAGTATATTAAATGTCTTTTAAGAATGAAATTTGGAAATATTTATTTATATAAAAAATATGTATACAAAAAGGGATATATATAATAAACGATAGTAAAGTCTTCCCTGCAAGTGTTGTTGAAGGGACTCTTTTTTTATTTAAAACAAGAAAATTATGAATTATAAGTTAATAAAGAATAGCTAAAATAGAAATTTGTAAAACTTTAGAAAGAAACCTGTACATATTGAATATCTGTGCAAAAATTCCATAAAGAGGGAGTACAAACGGTACTTTGCCTCCAACTATAACATCAACCATAATAAAAAAATAACAGCGTGCACCAAAGAGTGATGAGAAAATATCTGGAATAGGTAAACTAGTAAAATTTAGAAAAATTCATTGATAATTAATAGACAATATTTCATATCACTACAATATATATGTAGTCATTGTACTTATGTTTATAGCTGAAGAAGTTGAATTTATAGACATTGCTTACACTTCTGGAAATAGAAATTATGCCGTTTGCTAGATCTTTCTTTAAGAGTGTGGAACACTCTACTAAAAAGAAGGAAAAATATAGGCTTCTATTGAACAAAAAATGTCGATGACGTCATAAATTCAACCAATATTGTCCAACAGTAGCCCTGACTACTAAAATATGCCACTTGTGTAAAGTTACTACCTATAGGTACATGCTCGAGCATTTTAACGAAAAAAAAAAAAAACAAATGTTCTACGATTTTATGAATTTTACTTCACACTTTACGATCTCCCTGTATATTAATTTGTAAGAGACTCTATCTGAAATAATTCATTGATAAATAACTCAATAAATTAAAATTATCTATATATCATTTGGTTATCTTGGTAATCTCATTGTGTACTATGATTCATATTACATTCCTACCGATCCTGTAACAAATCTTTTAATATTTCAAAGGAAAAATCCGATCAATAAAAGTAATTTATAAATCTTCAATAAACTAATTCACAATTAATATAACTAAACTGTATATCTCCATGTCTTTGTCAGATTAGCTGATCAAAAATAGTCTGTGCATTGTCATGCTTAATACCGATAAGAAGAAACATTTCTCTTTTGCATAACATTTCCCAACAATGAACGATTACGTCACACGTGTTAGAAATGTAAACTTAAACATGTGTTAAAATGAAATATTACAAGAAGTTTTTTTGTGAAATATGTGCCAAACAAGTAGTGAAAGATACGCTTATGTACATGTGTATGCAAGTACAAAACAAAAGAACGTCAAAAAAGATATAATGACTTTTTTTTATTATACGCAAGTGTGTGTCAAAATTTCAGAGAACTCAAGTGTATATTAAATGCAGTTCGACATATACCCTCCATACGGAAGTAGAAAAAAACAAGTATTTAGAGCGACATTATCTGTTGTGAAATGGTATCTGTTAACAGCTGAGAGATGCGAAAGATTGTTATAGCAGCGCGATAAACAAAACTTTTCATTTGTATGCCTTTCGTAAATATTTTTCGAGAATGTAGGACTATTTAGAACACTGGAAATCCGCAAAGTATGTTTATAAAATATAAGATAACATGTACAGTGACTCACAGTGAAAATGATGCAGCCCAGTACACAATTTTTATTCGAATAGGGAAAGTCGGTAGATGCACGTGTACGTATACGTGTATTACTTAACAAACACGAGGCGTGGTGGATTATTACACAATCTAGAAATAATTCACTGTTAACTCCTCCTAAGTTAACCCTGGAGGTGAAACCTGTTCTGGGAAGTTCCGTAAATGGAGAAACAGTTCGAAGAACTCTGTGTGCCAATTTCCACGGACGACGAGCCAGGAAAAACCGTTTATAAGCCGGAAGGATAAAAGAAGTCGCTTACAGTTTGCATTACAAAATCAGAATAAAGATTTCGACTTCTGGAAAACTGTTTTACTACGAGAGTAAATTTAATCTTTTCAGCTCAGATGGGAAGCGTAATATGTGGAGGAAAAGAATGAAGAATTAAAACTGCAACATTTAAAACCAACTGTTAAACATGGATGTGGGCATGTAATGGTCTAGGGCTGTGTTTCTGCTGCTGGTGTTGGAAACTTTCATTTTATTGAAAGTACTATGGATAGGTTTATGTACTTAAACATCCTTAAACAGAATTTAGTATCTAGTGCCAGGAAACTTAGTTTTCCTAGTACAACGACCCGAAACACGCGTGGTTCAGGAATGGTTGTTATATACTTGCCGCAGTACGGTGAAAACTCCAGCCTAGTCACCTGACATAAACATTATCGAAAATCTGTGGCTTATTCTTGAAACAAAAGTGCATGTTCATCGAATATCCAATAGGAATGATCTAAGAAATGCTTTGTTCCAAAGAGATTACAATTAATTATAAAATCTAAAGACAATCAAACTAGATATTAATTATTTCATTTTTAACTTTCAAAAATAATTAATTCATTATTATTGTAGGTGCATCATTTTCACTGTGATGCTGAATATATAACCGTTGTAATGTTATCTGATTAGAATTAGTAATACCTGTTCGAATTAGTTTTGTTTTATTTTTGTAATTTATTTCAAAAATAGTGGTTATAATATATTTAATTTACTTTTCCCAAATAATTATATTACCTAACATTTTCAGCTTCGTACCGAATTATATACCACTACATCATTTTCACTGTGATTCACTGTATATCTTTGAGTAAATTATTTAATAATCTATTTTTACAAAAATTCTAATATACTTTAACTGCTACAACATTGTAGTTAAATTATTTTTTAATAACTTGTCTAGCGAATAGAAGCTATCGGTTTAAATCCTATCAGAGCCGTGAAATTTTTTTTGGTTAATCGAATTAAAATTTAACGTTGGTAATACCAAGGAAATTAAATTATTATTTAAACACCAATGGAAATTGTATTAAAAATAATTTAATTGATAATCCGCGTAGCATTGATATTAAATATGATGTCTGTCTAGATATGAGGATATATCTGCTGCCATCAGCATACCAAGGTGTTTAATTTAAGTAGTGATTTCATTTTAGTAATTTAATTAGCGATTTATTCATGCGGTCTCCGTACCGTAAATTGAAAACGACTTGTCTAACGTATAGGAGCTGTAGGTTCAAATCCTACCGGAACCGTGAAATTTGTAATTTCACAAAGTAAATACATTAAAATTTAACGTTAACCAAGGAAATTAAATTATCAGCGATTAATGGTGTCTATTAATTTTGGGTCCATTCTCTTGGAAAAGAGTGGAAATCGTCTTAACCAAAACAATTATTTATCTTCACGTCGTATTGTAACCTACTACCATATGATTGATTAAATATATCCTCTAGCAAGCCATGACATTCTTCTTTTTTAAAGTTAAGTTGGTAGAATATCTAAAAACGTGTAAATTGACTACTTCTTGTGTGGCGTTAGTGACAGCGCTTAAGTGTGGGTGGTTCAGTGTATGTTATACCGTTGCCATGAGGTTTTCAAATTAGGTTTTGGTCGTTTTGACAAATAACTGCACACAAACATTAATGGTTATATTAAATGTTCAGAGTGAGCTCCTTCATTTTCTATACATAACCCAACCGTTTTGTGTTATTGAAGGTATTTTAATAATAATAATAATAATAATATTTAATGCCCAACAGATACAAATATCCAATTACAAGGCAATGTTAAATAATGTACACATGCAAATATAAATAACATAAAATTAAAGTATGTCAAATTAGAAAACTTAGTAACTAGTTGCTTAAATTTAAATTAAAAAAAAAAAAAAAAAAAAGTAAAAAAGTAGTTTACCAGTGGTTAGCAAAAGAGAACGGAAAAAGTATTCAACTAAGTGTAACGCGCTCATGATGGTCTACATACCGTCAAAAAGGGACGGTAAAAAGTGCAGGTATGTATATCAACTCGGCAAACTCCATAGAGTTGAAATTGCTACACAATCTGTGTATTGGGGACCTGAGATGGCGATGTTTGTTCTAGGTGCGAAACAGTAAAATGTATTTGTTTGCCTAGATCCTGAACGTGGTACAATGAAGTTGATTTTACTCAACAACTCAGGGACATCAAGACCATTATGAAGTAAAGTAAATAGGAATTTACACTCAGCCTGTTTTCGACGTAGTTCTAATGAATCAATATTAAATGCCTCTAGCAGAGCACTGTGGCTAAATCCTTGTATCAGGTAAGTATTAAATTTTTTTAAAGTACAAGAACTTCAAACATCTTCTCTGAATCTGCTCTAGAAGATGTATCTGATAGATGTACATAGGTGACCAGACCAAGGACGCATACTCCAAGTCGAGACCGAACAAAAGCGAAATAAAAGAGGAAGAATGGCTGTTATAGAAGCAAATGGTCGTGTAACACGTATAATGAATCCTAACATACTCAACGCTGATGTACAAATACTGGATATGTGCTCCATAAAGGTCAGTCTTGAGTCAAAGACGACGCCCTTAAAGTCTCTCATAGAAGGTCTCCTAGGTAAAGAAGATCCAGCCAAGTGGTAGGTATATATAATTGGAGTCGTCTTACGAGTGTAGGTGACAATTTTGCATTTGTTTACATTAACTGTTAGTCTGTTGTTGACACACCACGTGTGGAATATATCGAGTTGGCTTTGCAAATGATTGCAATCCTGAGAATTATAAATTGTTGAGTACAACTTCCGTCATCTGCGTATAACAACT
The DNA here is from genome assembly GCA_023509865.1 of Trypoxylus dichotomus. Lineage (NCBI taxonomy): Eukaryota > Metazoa > Arthropoda > Insecta > Coleoptera > Scarabaeidae > Trypoxylus > Trypoxylus dichotomus. The sequence goes on from CM042077.1 coordinate 9,885,891, forward strand.
TTGGACAGTTCAGTTGATAGCACAAATCATTTATATATATGAGGAACAGAAGTGGACCCAAGTTACTCACCCCTGAGGAACTCAGAACTCGGCGCGAAGTAATCAGACTCAAATCCCATGTATGTCACAAATTGCTTTCTATCAAGAAGATACGATTGGAATAAAGACAAAGAGAAGACGAAAATCCAATATTGTCCAATTTATTAATAAGCACGGAGTAGTCGATTCGATCAAAAGCTTTTGTTAGGTCAGTATACACAACATCTACCTGTCACCGGCATCAATACTATCAGATAGGTATTGTGTAATTGTAACAAGATTAGTTACCGTAGATCGTTGAGCAACGAAACCGTGTTGGTCATTTGAAATCCAGGGTCTAACTTGAGCATAAATATACTTGTACAAACATTTCTCAAAAACTTTAGCAAAAATTATTTAATAACGATATGGGACGATAGTTGGAAATAACACACTTCTCACCATTTTTAAAAACAGAGCACTAATTTGGCAATCTTCCACACAGACGGGAAGGTGGATGTTTTGAGAGCGAGATTGAACAAGTAGCAAAGAGGAGTAAGCAAATATATTTGCACAATCCCTAACAAAAGGCCGGAATGTCATCACTACCCGCCGTGCAATTATTCTTTAAGGATTTCATAGCACACACCACATCCATCTCAGTTACAGAACCTGGAGTCAACCATAGTAGCGCACGAAGCAATTGGAGCAATAGGCGTTGGAGCAAATGAAGGAAGGTACACCGATTGGAAAAACTCCGCAAGGCGCTCACTATGGAAGGTGGGTCGTTATACGTATTGCCGTAGTCGTCCTTCATAGTTCTAGGAATACCTCCCCCATCCCTCCGAGATCGCACAAACTGCCAAAAATGTCTAGGATCGGTTGAAATGGAGAATTCAGCGCTCTGAATAAAGTTCTTATATAACCGCCTAGAATCTGTTTTCAGCATCCTTCTCATATCTTTGAAAAGCATTTAAATCGCTTAAGCATCCTGTTCTTTTATACATCAATCGATAATGATTTTTGAGTTTGATGTTACTAATGTAGTCACGCGTGAACCACTGTGGATAATTTGTATGCGCACTGGTCTTTACGAGGGACAAACATATCTAAATTTTATAGATTTCAGCATAAAATGCAGAACAAGCGTCATCTATACTGGTATAATTGTAAATAAAATTCCAATCTGTAGTTAATAAAGAATCATACAAGTTAATAAAGTCTGCTCGCTTAAAATTATACACTCTTCTGTCCTTATTACCACACACATATTGCTATATCGCGACGATGGAATTGATAGGCACAGCGCTAGAGCAGGATGATCGTTGTCCTCGGCAACCAGAGGAAACATCTCTCTATCAATAGCAACAGTGTGAACATTGGTAACAACTAAATCTAATATTTTTTAAATTATGCGGTTTAATTTCCTCGCAGACATTTGGGATAGCTTCAGTGAGTTCTTGACGTGATATTGTTGACAATGGATTCTCATAATAATTAGAGTTGTTGTTTGGGCTATTTCCATCGCTTGTTGAACTTGTATAGTCCGACGTTTCGGCAGCCTGTCTACTGTCGTCTTCAGGGAAGCCCTCAATAAAACCGATAAAACCATTTTCAATGGCAAATACTTATTTTTATTTATTATTCCGGATACATCAGTAGTAACCTTCGTATTACTTATCCACCCCCAAATTCAGGGCTTCAAAAATTGTAGATTACTATATTTATTATCTGGCTCCAAAACAAATCTCAATTCGCTACTAAATATTACTCATTCCCATTCACTATAAGCCAAATCTATATGCATATTGATTTACATGAAACTTTATTCGAAAAATTGCAGTGTCTTATGCTTAAGAAGGAAGCAGGAACCAAATTGTGAAACTCTAAAATGAACAATCGCAACCACAGCCAATTTATTTGTCATTTATGACGCATAATGTGCAAATATTCAAATATATCAAGCAATAATATTTGCGGACGAGATAACTCTATTGTTTATAGCCGGGACAACAGAAGAATTAAAACTATCAGAAGAATTCTCTATTTCCGAAGCAAACAAATGGTTTAGCGCAGGTGATTTAAAATTAAATGCGGACAAAACACAAAAGGACTTTGCGACATCAAAGGCGTACAGATGATAGGCATTTATATAGACTCTAATCTAAATTGGAGTGGCCATATAAATTATTTATGTGACAAATTTAACGCTTTACTGTACCAGATACGGAGAATTACGGAAGTAACTAATATAGATATCGTTAAATTAATATATTATGGAAGCTTTAATAATAATCCTATAATAAAGCATAGCACTATATTACGGGGCAACAGTGGATATGCAGATAACATCTTCCAAATCCAAAAGAAGTACGTGTGAGCTATGACGAGCGTTCCCCTTAGAGTGTAAACTGCACTTCGTAGGATTATGACTCATCACAATACTTTTATTACTTATATGTACACTACTGTTCATAAGTTTGATGACACTATATAAAAAAAAAATAACAAAATAAAGTAGACGGATTGTGTTTGAGAAGAAATCATTGAAGGAACAAGCTTTACTCATTAACCTGAAACGTTTTATTAACAAAATAGTACATTTCAAATAAAATACATGCTGTTATAATATTTCTCTAGGAGCAACCCCCTTTTGCTTTAATAATTGCCTCACAAATACGCGGCATTCTTAAAACTAGTCGCAATAAGTCTATAGCATTCCACACTTCCTGCAGGGGTCTCTAGAATGCTGCTTCGTTAGTCGGAGATCTTTTCCGGACGTCACGATCCAAGTGATCCGACAAGACCTCAATGAGGTTGTCAACCAGGTCTCTGTGCCATTAAGGATAGGAATCCTTCAGAACATTTGTCTTGAAAATAAGGTTTAACTGCCTTTGTGGTGTGTTTAGGATCGTTATGTTGCTCCTATTAATTCACATATTCTAGGATTCTTAAATGCACCTCCTTTGTTACTCTTTCATCAATTTTAACTGGTCGTCTTTTAAAATTTATTTACTTATCCGAATTACTACGGACGGTAGTGTATATGTCACCATTGTTACCAATTCCGGATACATAAACAGCAACCCTCAATTTGATAAGATTGCGACTTCACATTTGTTGTCATTTTATATAAATAATTATTCTTGTGTATAGTATAGTCTACAGTAAATTTGATTAGATAATAAGAAATGCAAAAATTAAACGAATCTGATGCCTTTATGTAAAAGAAGATAAGCTTAAATAGCAATGTGTTTTCGTTCAGTCACTCTCCAATGAAAAAATTAAAATAAATTAGAGCACAACGTGACGCATGTGTTTAAAACTTTCTTAATTAGAATGAATCATTTGCTTCAACTCCATGCTTTCTCTAGTAGAACATTTATGTTCGGCAAATTGTAAAATAACACATTTGAGACCTTTACGAGCGGATCGTTATTTTGCGTATTTTCGAACCGAGCAGGTTTTAATTTTCTTCCATAATACTTTTTTTATTGAATATGCTTTAGTATATACAATTAGCTTTATTTTTACAATATACATTTTAACTTATTTTGTGCATCTTTAGCAAGATTATCACATTCTTTATCTGTATGAATTCAGCGTTGCATCTCATGAGGAAGCTATTAATTACGAGGGCGACCTGAAATGTTTCGGGAATCGACAAAAAAAAACATGGTATTGGCGTGGTTTTTTATTTTTATTTTTCGATGTAGTCTCCTCAGAGATCAGTCTTTTTAAACGGTGCTCCAGTTTCTTCAACTCGTCGGAAAAGTAGAATGTTTCGAGATCTGCAAAATAGCCATCTGTAGCGGCGATGGCCTCCTCATTTGAGGCAAATCTCTTTCCTCCCAGTGATTTCTTCAGGGTTGGGAATAGGAAAAAGTCACCGTGGGCTAGATCCGGTGAATATGGAGGATGAGAGACTAATTCGTAGTGCAATTCATTTAATTTGAAACGACGATGCGGGATGAATGAGCCGGTGCATTGTCGTGGTGGAAAAGCACTTTTTTCCGCTGCAAACGAGGCCGTTTCTCCTTCAATACTGCATCGAATCAGGTCAATAAATCGCTATAGTATTGCCCCGTACTCGTCCTTCCCTTCTGCAGATGGTCGATGCGGATCACACCTTGGCAATCCTAAAAAATGGTCGCCGTGACCTTTCCGGCCGGTCTTTGCTTTCTTCGGAGCCGTTTCGCCCAGAAAAGTCCATTGCTTCGACTATTCCTTGGTCTCCGGTATGTAGTGGTGGATCCAAATCTCATCCACGGTTACGAAGCGCATGCAGAAATCCTTTGGATTGTATTGGATGCTGGCCAAACATTTCTCCCAAACGGTCACCTGATTTTGTTTTTGCTCCGTGTGGCGGTGAAAGCTTTTTCATACCCAAAATTTCGAGTAGGATATGGCCAACGCGTTCTTCTGAGATGTCTGTTGTCTCTGTTATCTCTTCCAGCTTCAATCGGCAATCGGCTAACACGACATCATGAATCGTGTCGACCATTTCATCGTTGGTAGCGGTTTTTGGGCGGTTTCGTCACTTGTGCTTGTGCGGCCACGTTTGAGCTCGCTCACCTTGAAGCTGATGGTCGAAAATGATGGAGTACATCCGCCATGAACCTCTAGCAAAATATTTCGGATTTCCGTGGCCGTTTGCCAGAAGTGAAAACCAGGATTATTCGTAGCCTTAAGAAAGGTGATACCTCAGATGTTTTGAACTATCAGCCTATCTCGATTATTTTCAGTTTATGTATTTGAGTACTTACTCTACATATTAATATATCGAAGTGATATCTTGCTTGTCATCGTATCAGCTTAGCTTTCTGCCTAGAAGATCTACAACCCACCCACTACATATCAATAGATTTATGAAAACATAGACAGAAAAATACAAGTGGATGTAATTTACATAGTCTTTTCCAAAGCTTTTGTCTCCATTGATCATAATATCTTACGTCAAAAACTAAGTCGTTTCAGATTCTTATCCATCCTGTTGAAATTTTAATATTCCTATTTGGAAGGAAGATATAATTATGTATTCCATAATGGATATCGCTCCAATTTTTATTGACTTTAGGTACTGCACAAGGTTTGAAATTAGGCTCGTTATTGCTCAAAATCTTTATAAATGATTTCTTTAAAATTGTTGTCCAGCGCTGGCCTACTCTAATGACGTTAAGATGTATGCAGTGATAAATAGCACTGATAATACTCTACTTCTGTAACGAAATTTTCTTTACTGGCGGACACCAACAACTATAAAGAAGACAAGTCTTTATATTTGCGATATACCCGATAAAGCACAAAGAACATACATTAATATTCCGTTAAAATCAATAAACCAATTTGTAAAGCAAAAAGGGCAAACTTCTGTTTTATGTACAACATCTTCCACGGTTAAGTTTTTAACAAAGAGAAAAAGAATTGAACATCTTTACATATAAAAAAAAAGTGCATTCTCCACCTTAATTAGATTTAGCTAGCCCTATTTTGCAATTACATATTACTATTCTTCATGAAGTATACACGTTAGGTTTCCGCATCGACCTGGGTGGGGATCTAGCACGCCGAAGATTTGGCTAACTACATATTACTGTTCTTCATGAAATATATATACAGATAAACTGGTTAAATTTTCCTCTGTATAATTAAGTATAAATACATTATAACGCGTAATACGATGTACCATGAGTGCATACACAGCAGGAAAATGGAGACAGATTGATTCAACGAACTTCTGACGCGCCGAAGATTTTGCCAAATCTACTTATGACTGTTTGAATCGATTCAGAAAAATTTCCATAGATTTATAAAACGTACTTATAATGAAATTCGACTATATTTTTGCTGTGCACTATAGATAAATTATAATCGGTTATTTCAGTATTTTACAAATTAAAGATAATTTACGTTTAAATGAATAGTAACCACTTCGTTTGCAGTGTCCACTTTATTGACTTGTTTTGTACATTTTATCTTAGAAATGGTATATATGTTTACTTACTCTGATAATATTTGTGTATACATATGTACATACATACAGGTCGATGTCAAAACTATGTATAACATTTCGGATATTTCCAGAAATTTACTCATTTAAATAGTGCGAACTAATATTTTTTTATGAAATACGGCAAAACAGATTATATTTCTCCAGAAGTTAGGTATCAATTTATTAGTAATATCGATTTTTGTGGAACGGTTTTGAATTATTATTGTAGCATGTATTAAATAAAATTTAATAGTACATAACAAATATTTTGGATCCTTTTAAGTTACCAAAATATACATCTAAACAATAAATTAATTCGTAAATTGGTAAACACGTAACCGCAATACGTATTTGTTTCATAGACCTTCAGATATCAGTGAATCTGATGTCGCCAGTTACTTCTAATATCGCACCGTTGTCGACCAAAAACCGCGAACTTGTATATGTATATATGTTTAATACAAGCAAAATTACATACATTTGCATAGATACTAAACTATAAATATAACGTTTTCCTCGGAAATATTTCGACATATCGACGTAAACGTCAATTATTGTTAGATTGTTATGGGATTCCGAATGAGTTAAAGTTAAAAGTTATATAACACTTGATTGATTCTAGCGGTGCTCAAAGTTGAATGTAAAAGAAGAAATGGTAGAATAAATTTTTTTAGAATATAAATGGAAAATTTTAATTGATTATAAGAAAGAATTAAATCAATATCGATGTTACACGTACGATGTTATTCGTACAATTCCTTGTAATTGAGTTAGACTCATTATCGTCTTCAAAAAAATTGTAATGGAAATGTTTTACATTTGAGATTTTCTTATTTTATTATAATAAATGTATTGGTTATTTAAAGAGGAAATGAATTCCTTAAAAATATTAATATATTATTTCAAAAATCGATTTATTATAGTTTAAATCTTTTTTGAAAACCATTTGTTTCTTCTTATATTACTAATTTTACTCACAGAATCGAAATGTATTCATTCTGTCGGTAAAAGTAATACATCGATCCTCTAGTTGCTTTTATAATCTTGCTTTAGATTGTTTACGAAGGCATAAATAAAAAAATTTTCGCGAATTTGTAAGGACAGTCACACAATAAAAGAAAAAAAGCATTCATACACTGACCAATTTAAGCATAATGACTCAGTTTTCTTATTAATTATTAATTTATGGGTTTATCATATGGTACAAGCTAGTAAATTTAATAGGCTGCATGATAATATATAATGTCTTATAAAAATCAATGTACAAAAAGAAAAGTATATTAAAAATTGATACAAAACTGAAAGGAAATGAAATATGGAGCATAATTGTAGCATGTGCCCCAAATGACAACGCAAAAAAGAAGACAAAGACGAATTCTTGCCCAAAGAAACATTATAGTAATGAGATATGAACGAACACGAGTCGGATGACTTCGTATCCCTCAACAGCTTTTGCCAATCACAGGAGACATCGGCCAGCCATGAGTTATTAGTGGACCTGCGGCACGTCTCAAAACACTCGCCCCCAACATTCGCCATGGAGTGAGGAAAACTACAGAAAACTCCGATCCTCAGAAACAGCTTCAGTACTCGAATCAGGGATCCTGAAACTGATAATCAAGCGCGCAATCTCCGGTGCGGTGTAACCAACTTTGTAAAGTGTTGATTCGGTCAGTCTCGTCTGACCAGTCGTCTCCCGGATAGAAACATCGTCCATCTGTCCAGGACGAAACCCCGTCTCACCGCAGCGGACATTCCTTGCCAATTATGCGACACCCAAAACCTTACCCCTTCTTATTCGTAATATTAGGGTTTCTGAGAAGAAATCAAAGCGCAAGTGGAATGGACGAGGGCTCACAAGGACAAAAAACGCTTCTGGCTGATACTGTTGTGTTCTAATGGTTGTCTCCACCCGGTCTTTTATTCTCAAAACTACCATATTCTTATGGTAGAGTTTAGACTATATCTTTTATCGGCAAACAAATCCGTCAAAAGGAATGAGTTTCAATTGTGGATTGATGTGTGCATTTTTGGCGTTTATATTGCCTAGAATTTAAAGAGGAAGATTCATACGTTAGAGTAATGTTTTAAGTTAACTGATCAAAGAGATCGGCGCACTATCGCGAACTTGCTTAATACACCAAAGAAATTCCTTCCCATTTCAAAGAAAAGAACGAATTTTTTTATGCTAAACATAAAATATGATACTGCCATCTCTGGTAACTGCGAAAAAACAAGATAACAGATGGGATTGTAAGATCAAAAAAATGTATATTTCTTAATGACACATACATAAATAGGTACTTTTCGTAATGTAACAAAGCCCTGTATTAGATACGTAATCTGTAACTGTACAACATACGTACAAGTAAGATATATATGAAATTCCATTCGAAAGCATATATCGACCAATCTATCGAATTGTTATCTTCGGATGATAATCGTAATTATTGTTTAATTTTGATAAGTGCATTCATAAAGAAAATATTTTATAGATGACATGCCGTTGAATTTGTCAAAAAATATATACCAATCGAAATATAAATTGGTATCGCGATAAATTACTAAATCGGTTAAAGATTACGAAAGAATTTTTACATGAAAGTATCAATAACTAAAATGTATGTAGGTAAGATAACGAACCTCAGATTTATCTGAACAACAGAAGCCTTGTCCGAGCTGTTTCAGCGTCGTTGTGGTAGGAGTGTAAATTCTGGTAAATGTATTAATAATATTAACCACAGCAGTACATTACTTCTTGTTTAGCATTGTAATTTGTGTTTTTAATCATGGAAAGACGCATATGATGCTTGGGTTGCTAGGAATAGGTGCATCTCGTCTCTAGTAATTGAAATACTGCTCGTATTTTTCAGCTCATTCATCACATTAGCAGAATTTGAAATTTATCTACAAAAAAGAATAATCCATTGATCGATTTTATTTGAGTCTTATGGATAAAACATGCTAAGAGCAGTTTAGAATCTTTCTGCCAAATGTCATCGTAGACCCAGACGTAAAGATTCTCCATCGGCGTCTGGTGTCATCATTAACGTTATTGGTTTCCGCCAACAATTGAACTAGATCGACACCTCATTTACCGTTGAAATGAAGCATTCTTGAGCATTGGATACACGATTTCGTACGAATATTTCAACATACACAAGCTTTGTGGTCATCCTACACAATTTGGCAAAAACTAAAAAACATCGTCATGTCAAATGCTCCAAAGGAGTTTAACCAAATTCGTGTGAATTTACTCTATAATATGTTATTGGCCCATTTTTATATACCGTTTGTGTTTACAGTTCCTTCCAAAATTATAAGGACTTTTATGCTAATGGTATGCAAATTTACTACACCGCCCAACAAAATAATTTTTTGTCGCCGTGCCTGTAAAATACGAACTGATTTAGGGTATTTCCGAAGTGTTGGTTCCAAAAATAACTGGCATTTTTTCCTAGCTGCTTTAGTTTTTGAGATACACCACGGTAAAATTTACTACTCATACGTATAAATTTCAGCGTTAAATAATTAGTAGAACAGATGCTTTCTAACTTTTACACGCTCGGATGTAACGAGTATCAAGATTTGTTACCTTCACAGCTACTTAGATCGTTTTCCAGAAAACTTACGAGGGGAGGTCCAGAAGTTCGTGGAATGAAAGGATTTTAGATAAAATAATACAATAAATCTATTTTTCCTTTTCAATATAATCACCCTTAAGCACAATACATTTATTAGATCTATGAATTAATTTTTCTAATCCATCATAAAAATATTTTTTATCTTTCGCCTCAAAATGGGCCAAAATTGCCTCCTTTACCTCATTGTCGTCGGAAAACTTTCTTCCACGTAAGTCTTTTTTTTTAAACTGGGGAACAAATAAAAATCACTAGATGCCAGGTCTGGACTGTAGGGTGGATGGACTATTGATTGAAGCATGGCTTCTGCAGAGCAGCCATTGCAACTTTGCTCTTGTGAACCGGCGCACTGTCTTGCAAGAGCAACACACCCTTGGTCAATTTTCCTCGACGTTTTTCCTTGATGGCCTCCTTTAATTTCTTTCTAATATCGCTGCGTAATATTCCCCGGTTATGCTGCTACCTTTTTCAGTAGCCATCAACTTTCCAGCCGATTCTGACACTTTAAATTTCTTTGGCGGTGATGTCCCCTTTTTATGCCATTGCATGAACTCCTGTTTGGACTCAGGCTCAAAGTGATGAACCCATGATTCATCTCCGGTAACAATCCGCTCCAAAATCTGTGCAGGTTTATCTCCACACAGCTCCAAAAATTGTTTGAACGCACAGACGCGCTGCTGTTTCTGCAGCGCCGCGAGCATTCTCGGTACCCATCTTGCACTGACTTTTGTCATACCCAGGTGGTCATGTAGGATACGCAAAATGATGGTATCTGATACTCCAACTAATGATAGATAATTGTTTCTTCTTCAAACGGGCATCTTACAGTAGAAATTTTTGCACTTTTTCGACGATGTGGTGGCCTCAACTGGCCGTCTTGAGCGGGGGTCGTCTTCAATCGACTCCCGATCATGTTTAAAAAGACCATGCCACTTGTAAATCATTGATTTACTAGGACACTAGTCCCCATAAAAGGTTTCCATTTCATTCAATATGGTTTGAGCGTTCTTTCCTTGCTTTGTAAGGAACTTTCTCACAGCACGGTGTTCAATTTCCTCCATAGTTTCAGTTTTCTTTCGGATTGACTTGTTTAGCATGCAACTAGTCGTAAACGACTGATGCTATAGGGCTGCAACTTAACTTATATACTAATGGTGAGTCGCCAATCAAAATGACACCAAGCGAGAGCCCCTATCCCCACTTCATCCCCTCCATTCCACGAACTTTTGGATCTCCCCTCGTAAGTAATGTTAGTGAGAAACAGGGAGAAAGATTTCACAGAGACATCAGCATTCTGGTGAAAAGGCGCCAAGGAAGATGGGATACCCATATGATGGCCAATTACTGCTAGAATCTTCAGCGAAACTATTCACTCAAGGATATCTTATAAAAGGAAATTTTTAAGTGATGATTGAAAGTTGTACATACACATTTTTCTGTTAAATAAATACCTCCCACTTTTTTGCGTTTCAGTTAACAATTACCAAATAGTAATACTTAAAAAGTTATGTACATAACAAAAGATTATATCTAATTTTGGCGAATTTTTCCAAAATAGAACAGAAAGAGTGAATTTTGTAAACTAGATCTGATAGAACAAAAATAACGACATCTTTGGATTAGACACCCCAAAATTGCTTAATTACACTTAAAAGACCGAGGCACCAAAATATGTTTCGGCCAGAGTTATTTATTCGACTCAAAAACTTCAGTTTTTGCATAAAGACTCACAATATACCTTCCTAATGGAGGCCAGGTTTGATATCTTATGTAAATTAGGATTTGCCAACAATATTAAGATAGAACTTGGTCGATAATATCAATATTTAATTAGCTTGACGTTATTTATCAAAGTCCATATGCCACACTACACCTTTGTTTTGTTAAATTCCGAGCTATTTGGTTAATATAAGTGATTAATGTTGAAGATATAGTCTTATTAAACTTTATATTATAATATTATGTATTTCTAAAGCATTTGGTCGAAAGAAAACTTCACAATTGCTACCCAGATATTAATTTTTAAGATAGGAAAGATCCTAATACAGAGCAAAATGCTGCTATAAAAGCATTGATAAATCATCTTGGCCTTAGTCAACACCAAATGGCAACACCGTATGGGGCATCAAAGTCATTAGTCCATAGCGTTAGTCAAAAAATAAAATTGAACCAAACTTTCAGTGTCGGTGTAGCAGAAAACGCATTGTTACTCCCACAGCGAGAGCATTTCGAAATATAACTTTGAAATTTCGAAGAGGATTTACAATGTCATCAGAACAAAATTTGAAGAAGCACGATCAAACGGATCTTTCTCTACAAGTAGACGATACCTGTACGAAGTTGGCTTCAAATATCGTAGACTCGTAAAAAAATCCAAGGTAACACCAAATATGGTTGCAAAAAGGGACTAACCCTTATAAACATTTAATTGTCGAAAATTTGTTGAATTAGTTTTTAATTTTGATCCGCTACCCTAAATTTATTGTTTTGAATGTACGTAATTAACTTCATAAATTTTGTTTCATTTACCTATTCTTTTTTAATTTTGTTGCATTACTTTATTTCTCGTATGTTTCAAAATAAAATACTCGCTTTAATATAATGCTATATTTGAGTTCATTTCTGTTATTGCTGATATAAATAGAGAAAGGTATTAATAAAAAGAAATCATTGTCACTCAAAGACAGAATTCATTTCATCATTGCCGAAAGTGAGAAAACTGGATTAAGGGTCAGGAAGTTGGCCGAAAGAGTTGAACTAGGAAAAATATAGTGTACCGGGATAATAAAAATAAAAATGAGTGATGATAAAAACGGTGCTTTAGTATTGGTATTCATGTTAAAATTAGTATTAATATGGATATTAGTTTAATATGAGTGATTACAAAAAAGGAAGACATCTAAGTGGATTTAAGGCGACTTGAATTAAATGGTCTTGTGATGCAAGGGTTTAGCACGCTACACCGGAAATGTAGAGATGTTAGGTTCAAGTCCCCTCCGAGACCGATATTTATTCAGAAATTTAATTACGTTGGAAATTGCAAGAAAATTCTAATTGTATCATTACTAATGCCAACGGTCGTTTAGGATTGATATTCATATTAATTACCGGATTATGTGCAAAGTGCAAAATAATTTAATTTATTTATTATATCTTACGTTAGAGTTAATTAGCGTTAATTAACTTTAAGACATCTACAAATAGACGTAAAATATAATAAATAAATTAAATTAATTTTTTGCAATTTGCATATAATCCGGTCTCTACCCATTAATACTAGTATTAATATGGATGTTAGTTTAAGTATCTAATTGGTTTCATAAACTTCAGAACTAAAACCTGCTAATATCTATACCGATAAATAAACAAAAAGTATTGCGTAAAATTCGCGATTTGTCGACTTTAAAGCGTCTAGTAGACGGTTGGGGAAATTTTGTGAGTGACATGGCATCACTGTCCAAAACGTCAAACACGCGTTTCTTCCGTCCAAAACTACGTTACGCTCCCAACCGCTAGATCAAGAAATAATTTAAGTTCTCTGCTCGAAAGATTCTTAACATGCAAAGGATTCTTGGCATGCGTAAATGAATATAAACAAATAACCATAACTAATGCTTTAATGTGGATTTTAACAGCATTCGTCCAAAGTGAGATTTTCCGGGAGTAGTACGGATATTGAGGAGTTGAGATAGATGATACAGCTCTAATAGAAACCGCATAGAAGAGATGAAAATAATAGTTTTTAGTCTGATTCTGACAGCGAAGATGAAAAACATGAAATCATTAAATCTAATATACTGAGTGTTTCTTTATGGGGAAACTTCTTCTCTTGCTGGTTCAAATAATACACTGTATACTGTTTTGATTTGTCTATGGTACGGGGAGTCGCGAAATTTTGAATGTAGTAGTCGCTTTCCCGTGGAATTGGTGGGAGTATTCGGCTATAATTATGGACCAGTGGGTAGGTTCACAACGTGTCATTACCAAGCTGTCATTACATGAAGCACTAAATATAGTAGATTACCTCAAAGACTAGTTAGGGAATCTAACACATAGTATAAGAAGATTAACAACTCATAAATTATGTGCGGTTATAAATAAGAATCTCGATCTTTAATCTATAGTGCATATAGACAAGAGTTTAACTGAAAAGCAAGAGAGAGCATCATTATAAACGTAGAAAAAATACACCAACGTAGTTTCATCTGGCTGTAGGAGTATGATTGAGTTAACATTGGAAGGCATGCTAATTTAATAAGTAATTATATTCACTACTTTTAATATTGATAGTAACCGAGCTGTACGCTACTGCGAAAGCATTCGCTTTTGCACCCTTTGTTACAAATTAACAATAGTAAATACGTACTATAACTTTCGCTGTTGCTTCTATTAAATCTTAATTTGGTGCAACCCTTTTAAAAGCAGTCACCTCCTTATAACGGCCAGTTTTTAGGAGGTTTCACTATATTAGAATTTCATTGTCTAAGTTGTCAATAATATTTAATATATATATCTTTTATATATATATTTATATATATTTTTATATATCTTTTATTTCATATATTAGTATTTTATTACTTTCAATATATCATTCCAATCTCTAATTAAAATAGAAACAAGAAATGATGGTAACCGGCAAATATCGAGCAAAAATGACTTCAAATTCAAATCGCTGTAAAAGCAATGGAAATATAAAAAATAAAGAGGAAGTTACTCAAAAGCAAACAATGCACAATGGAGGAAAGGAAACTAAAGATAATGGTGTAAATAAGAAAGCAGATATCGAGCGTATTGAGGAAGAGGCTGACAATCATATCCGTAAAGCAAAGAATGAATTGATAACCTTCTTTTGATTCGCGTATAATAAATAAAAAAGAAAACAACCAAATATCCCTGGTGCTATAACTTCTAGGATTTAAATTATTGTTATTATGAACTTCTCATGACCAAAACTCCTAAACGCATTTCATCATGCTCGTTAGCAAAATTAACTTACCACAATCGGAAATACTGATAGCATCCAACAAACTATCGGTACTAGTGGCTTCGGTGGTCGTCGAAGAGGTCAATATTAAATCCGGTAGGCGAGCAGGGACGGTTGTTTTGGCGGTGGTAGTTTGATTTGCACGTGGAGGGGCAGTCACCTGTTTTTTGATGATTGTCGGCGTTGAAACAGCCGCATTGGTGGTGGTAGTTTGTTTCACATATGGAGCAGCAGTCACCTGTTTTTTGATGATTGTCGGCGTTGAAACAGCCGCATTGGTGGTGGTGGTTTGCTTCACATATGGAGCAGCAGTAACCTGTTTTTTCGTGATTGTAGCACCGATGGTAGTGGTTTGATTCCATAGTCGAGGAGTAGTCACCTGTCTTTTAGCGGTTGTTTTGTTTGTTGTAGTTTTAGTAGTTGTAGCAGTTGCAACGAGACTAATAGATAACAAAAACAGCACAATCAACAATTTTAAAGTCCGATAAACGCGATACATCGTTTCTATTTCGTGTTTTTAGATTATATTCTCACTTGCTAAACTTTTTATAAAACACACCCGTGAACGAACGTTGTTTTAGTCGGAGAGACTAGTAACTATAGAATATAGCTGTTTGAAAGGAAGGATGTATTATTACGATTAGCAGAGGAAGTTTTTATCAGCGGTCTAGAGGAATATAGGATACGAATTTATGTTATTATACGCGCATACAATGAGATCATTCCGTGATAAGAGAAATAAATTAAATATATTGTTTTGAACTAATAAGTAATAAGTATAAAGTCGATTCAGTTGTTTATTGCAATTCCATTTCGCGTACGGCAGCACTTTTTCGCGACGACCAACCATTAGCCCGCAGCAGTACCACGAACAATATTCAAAACTTCGAGGAATAACCGCGATACACTACATGATTAATGTTGGCAGCGGGTGATAAGTACTGCGCGTCCCATACGATACAATTATCTGATACGATATGTGTGCCGTATCGTTTGATAGCGCGATACAGTTTACATATGCACACTATCAAAATAAATGTCGATCGGCGCGCGAAAGAAGACGTTGCGAAGTGGAGATATCAATTGTTTCGCGGGAAATTGTTACATCCGTAATAACCCATGTACAACAACGTAACGTAATAATGATGATTGTGATAAACTGTAACTGACTAGCAAGTGATCATCGGATATATAAACGTGCATTAAGCGGCAGTCTCTGACTTGTTAATATTATACTCTGTGCTGTTGTTCTCACTTAGATCCCCCGACTGTGTTATTAGTCTATTTTTAGATAGAATTTTAGCTTCTAAAAGGAAATAATCCCGCGCACGTTCTCCTTTGGCTTATTTACTCTCCGTATGACTCTTAATAAGTAAACAACGCTCGAGTTAGGATTCAAGACAACTAACTATATTGACACTTAACTAATCTATACCGGAACAATGATTTGTACCATTCAAAATATCGATATACGAAGAGACTCTACAGACTAAATATATAATTACAAAACAATTAACATTCAACCCACGCAATCTTTTGTCAATCGATTGCAACAAATAAATCAATTAGCCGTGAAATTGTTATCAAGAGGAAAGTACTACCTAGATTAAAGTGTGAAGTGAAGAAGATTGTGTAAGCGAATCTGAACCACCAACATAAGAAAAAATCACGTTATCTGCTTATAGGCGTTATTTTATCATATATTTTTTTTTATTTTGACTTTCGACTGAGCGTGTATAATTCTCTTTACTAAGTAATTAATATTACTATGCTTAATTAAAAGACTACCTACGTTTTTCATTGTGTTGTTGCATTTTAGTTACCAATTTAAAGAAACAGAAAAAAAAGAACAAAATAAATACAATTCATAAATGATAACTACGAGGACCTGCGTGACCTGAAATGTTTACCTTTGCTTTACTTTTACTTTTGGATGTGGTCACCTCGAAGGTCAATACACTTTTTCAAGCGGTGCTTCAGTCTCGGAAAAGTAGGATCTTTCGAGGTGTGCAAAAGAGAGTCTGTAGCGACGATAACCCCCTCATTTGAGGCAAATTCTTTCCTCCCATTGATTTTTTTCAGGTTTGGGAATAGGAAAAAGTCGCTGGGGGATAGGTCCGCTGAATATGAAGGATGAGAGACTAATTTGTAACGCAACTCATTCAATTGGGACACAACGATGCGGTATGAATGAACTGGTGTATTGTCGTGGTGGAAAAGCACTTTTTTCAGCTGCAAACGAGGCCGTTTCTCCTTCAATACTGCATCGAATATGGTCAATAAATCATTGTAGTATTGCGCCGTGATCGTTCATCCCTTCTGCAGATAGTCGATGAAGATCACACCCTGGGAATTCCAAAAAATGGTCGTCATGACCCATGTCTTTGCTTTCTTCGCTCGGTCCACTACTTCGACTGTTCCTTGGTCTCCGGCATGTAGCGGTAGATCCAACTCTCATTCACGGTTATAAAACACATGAAAAATTCTCCAGACACTCCTTCGAAACGGTCACCCGATTTCGTTTTTGTTCCGATGTGACCGAATGCGGTCCCCATCGCGCCGAAAGCTCTTTCATGTCCAAAATTTAGTGTAGGATATGGCCAACGTGTTCTTCTGAGATGCCTGTTGTCTCTGCTATCTCTTTCAGCTGCAATCTGCGATCGGCTAACACAACATCATGAATGTTGTCGATTATTTCATCGTTGGTAGCGGTGTTTGGGCGTCCACTGCATGGTTCGTCACTTGCGCTAGTGCGGCGACGTTTGAACTCGCTCAGCCAGAACCTGATGGTTGAAAATGATGGAGTACATCCGCCTTGAACCTTTGGCATAATATTTCCAATTTCTGTTGCCGTTTTCCCAGCCATCCAGAAGTGTTTTATCACTGCACGAAATTCGATTTTATCCATTTTTTTTCGAAACCGCCTGACTTGCTACACAAAACACACTCTTAAACAACAGCTAGACAGTAGACGTCTGAAATTTCGACAGTTGCCACAAAAATGAATCAACCTTCGTGCTCCATTTCTTGCCGAGTCCGGAAACATTTCAGGTCGCCCTCGTACAAAGAAATAGAATCATCAGTCTTAATTATTCCGCCTTCATTTTGAGTGCTAATCACGATAAATATAATACCTTTAACAGCATTTAATTTCCTTCCGCATTTGACGAGATGAATGCTCTTTCATGTGATAAATCGATCACCCTATACATCCGACATGATTAATTATGTCTTTACAACGCAAAAAACTGGTACCAAAGTACACAGAGCACCATTAACAGTTCAACAATCACTGCGAAACATTATTGATTGAGTGACGGCAAATTCGCCGACTTGTGGTCTGTGCGTATTCGTAAATATTCGCCGCCGCTGTCCTGTTGACAAAATTGAGCAGCTGTTATAATAGTATTTAGTTAGTGGACAATATTTCCAGTGTGTTCTGTTTTTTTGTCCCTAAATATAAGAGTGAATAAATAAGTTAGTAATAGTAATATAAAACCCTTCTAAAAAATATATCTTTTCCTCGATGATAAGTCACAAAAGAAATGAATTTGAAAATTTACGTAAGCATGACGTTACTGAGAAAATATTGATCCGTAATTAATGAACCTTATCTCCAAAACTAATATTTCACATTGCAATAAATACACCGAATGCTTTGATTCATCGCCGAGTAAAGTATAGAAAGAAATTATTGGTATAGTACTAGAATTTTCATCGAGGAATCTATAAAACTGCAATATAAGAGATATTTTCAATTTAATTATTGTGAAGATCTGTGCATATTTGGTTAGGTGATACAAATCTCTTAATGAACGTACGAAATGAGCATTATCACGATGTAAACACTTTAGATAATATTTATTGTATGATAGTGAAAGCATATGACGGAAAATTGGTGCCAATAAAAAAATACTTTAATCAGCTGCTGGTATTTCGATAATATCTGGCAAAGTACCCAGAAGATATGATTTATGCCAGACTACAACCGCTGGCATATTGGACCACTTCAGAACTTTGAATTTTTCGGTAGAATCTTCATCGTTGATGACAACTACTTGATTGACCTTTCTAATACGAAACGAGTAGCCTTTGGTTCGTCAGATCTACATTCAGTTGTGAACAGCTCTTGATTAATGTCACTCTTCGACAGCAATATTTATATTAGATTTGATACAAACGTAATAATTAACAAAACTATAACCTGAATTTCTATAATGTAGACCGTGCTTCGTTCTTCAATATATGGCTGTTGCGGGGAAAGAAAGGTAGAAGGAACGAAATTCCATAGGAGTGCATAATTTACAAGGACGATCTGAAACGCTTCCGGAATCGGCAAGAGATTGCGTACGAAGGTTGAAGTGGATTCATTGGTCGACAAGAGCAACCTTTTGTATGACAACAATCACAATTTCAGACGTCTATTGTCAATACTTGTTAGGTGAGCGAGTTGGCCGCACAAGCACAAGTGACGAACCACGCAGTTACCAACGATGAAATGGTCAAGATTCATGATGTTAGTGTGTTAGCCGATCGCCGGTTGAAGCCGAAAGAGATAACAGAGAAAACAGGCATCTCAGAAGAACGCGTTGGCCATATCCTACACGAAATTTTGGATATGAAAAAGCTTTCGCCGCCTCTCGGAGCAAAAACAAAATCGGGTGACCGTTTCTGAGAAGTGTTTGACCAGTATCCAACGCAATCGAAGCGATTTCTTCATGCGTTTCGTAACCGTGGCTGAGACTTGGAGTCATCACTACCTACCAGACACCAAGGAACAGTCGAAGCAGTGGACTTTTCCGGGCGAATCGGCTCCGAAGAAAGCAAAGACCGCTCCACCGGCCGGAAAGGTCATGGCGACCGTTTTTTGAGATTCCCAAACTGTGATCCTCATCAATTATCCGCAGAAGGGAAGGATGATCACAGGGCAATATTACAGCGATTTATTGACCCGATTCGATGCAATATTTAAAGAGAAACGGCCTCGTTTTCAGCGAAAAAAGTACTTTTCCGCCATGACAATGCATCGGCTCATTCATCCCGCATCGTCGTGTCCAAATTGAATGAGTTGCGCTACGAATTAGTTTCTCATTCTCCATATTCACCGGACCTAACCCCCAGCGACTTTTTCGTATTCCCAAACATAAAAAATTAGTGGGAGGCAAGAATTTGCCTCAAATGAGGGGGTCATCGCCGCTACAGATGGCTCTTTTGCAGACCTCGAAACATTTTACTTTTTCGGCGGCTTGAAGGACTGGAGAAATTGAAAAATCCAAATTTAATATTATAGAATTTGCTTGTTTATTTATTTTCTTGAGTCAGCGGCATAAATGGGTACTAAGTGAAAATAAAATGTCCTACTGAATTTCTTTATTATTATATTATTACATTACACAATTACATAATTTTCATGTAAATAAACAAGAAAAACAATTACAATGAAAAAGCTCTCAACCACAAATTTAAATCAAACACTTTGCCAACAGCTTAATTTGTAAACATCAATTGAAACAAGATAATAAATTAAAAAAAAATAATATTACGATAACAGACCCAAGTTCAATTTTGGAAGTAATTTGCGAAAACCATTCATCAAAACAATCGGCGTCCGTATCCTCGTGATGGTCACCAAACTTCTTCGACTCAAATACGTTCCAGCCTTCTTCCAGAAAACTAGAATCACTTCCAATATGCGTTATTATAAATCTACGCCCTTTTCCAGATAGAGCCTTCAAGCTAGCGGAAAACCACTCAGAATGTGCCTGTCTTTTACTTTTTACATTTAAATCATGCCACACTTTTTCAACCGTATGCCCTTCATTTAACCATGTTTTATCGGCATAATACATTTTTCGACATCTCCGGAGACCGTCGTCGGCATTGAGAGCTGCAGTAATTTTCTTCAAGTTTTTTAATTTCTAAAATAGATCTACGTACCTATAGCAATGAAAGTTACATAACGACATAAACATTAAATACGTTCATGTTGTAGTAATGTGTAATTTTTGCATTATTCAAAGTAAGAAGAGCATTTATTAGGTGTCCAGTTGATAACTGGAAACGTAATTTTGTAGATTCGCATTAACAATTACAGCCCCTGTTAATTTTATAACGGCCACCTTATAAATTTATGCTTTTGCGTGTCTCCAATGCGACAGGAACTGTATATTGTACCATGCAGTTACGTAAATGTCCAGAACTTAATCGTTTAAACTGCACATAGGATATTAAAAGTATACAATAAATATGTAATCCTACGTGTAATTTATTTATATCGCGTAATAATTACTACATACCAGGTGTCGTTATTTTTACACGTGAGCTAATGTTACACCTAAATTTTCAACATAAACGGTGTATTTTATTTACGTTTCGCAACATTCTTTATTGATATTTGAACGACTATTACAAATGATTGACTCTTGACTAATTTTTGGGTGGATATAGCGATTTCGAACTAACTAAAACTAATTTTCGTTCTCGAGATAGGATAGAACAGAAACAGTATTTACATAATCACCGAGATGAAGCAGACATTATCAACAAAACAAATATCTTCGTTGTTGCATGCAAGCATTAAGTGAGAAGAACCTTGAACGACCTCCTAGTTCAATTTACTATGCAAATTGTCATGTGTTTATCACTTTTCCAGTATTAAATATAAACATGAAACTGCATCTTTTGAGTAAGGAATCAAATATGTATATTGTTTATAAGTAGACTTGTTGTCTATTGTAAGTGATGTTTGTGTATTTAAACTGCTGCCCCTTACTGTACGTACTCTGGCTGAATACTCTTCAAATAAAACAATCCGCCATTAAAATCACCGTTTTATTCTAAACAATAATTCAGAAGTATTTATATCATTAATCTAAATAGCATGGTATTTAAATCAGAACTTATTAAAGTCGGGATTGATTACAGTGTATGGATATACAGATATTGAAAAGTACCGTCTTTTCTGGAATATCTGTACTTACCCAGTCTAGAACCATCTCATCTTTATCGAGAAAGGTATCGATCAGAGTGAAACTTTCAGGAAGTTCGACATGAGAAAACAACAATACGATATACCGTGTCACACAGAAGTTAGAGGTTAGTGCATCTACACAGTGGACTAAACTTCCGAGAAAAAGAACAGTGCAAAACATAAAACAGTTTTGAGTTTACTTTTAGAAATAAATACAATTATATGTACTTATAAATATATTAAAGGACATAAAGACATTGCCTAGAAGAAAGTATTAGAATGACTATGTTTGGTGTGTGTACGTAATAACACTTTTTAAAAATTTTAGTTAATACTCATACTTCTATATACCATGAACAATTGATATGTAATTTTTTCACTACAAATGATTCTCTTAATGATTTGGACAATATAACTTCAAAAACTTTCCAGAAATAGTATTATATTGTCATTTCTAGTTTTTGTCTGCTACATATTGTCTACTTTATCACTGTTGGTGATTGTATCTTTCCAAGTAATATTGCGTACTGATAAGTTTCAAATCTGTACGGTAGTAATTAATATCTGTGGAGATGCTTTTTAGAATTTTTAAGATATATATAAGTATATGTGCGTTAGCAAATCTTAAAATAATTGTGATATTACCATTGCACAGGTTTTCCTAAATTCAATGTAAATAGCAGATAAGTATATTTTGCAAGCAAGGTACAGTAAAATGATTTTTCAAGATAAAATCACTAGGAAAATCTAATTTAAAATTTATTATTTGCAAGATTTTTGCAAAAATTATTTTTTCTTTTAATTGCAATGTACCATAACTAGTCTCGGCAAAGCGGGGCAAGTTACAGTGCAGCGCGGACAACAAGAAGAGGTCGAGTGGCCGTATCAAGTGTTCAGTAACGTTTACACATAAAATAATGATAAAAATATATTACATAATTCGCTGAAACACTTACTGTTTTAAAAAATTTCCACGAAATCACAAACTGGGTGGCATCTATTAAATATTAGAATAATTAAATATGTTTCCATACTTGTTTCTGTCAAATGAGTACAGCGGAATAAATATTTTTTAATGAAAAATGGGACCGTTCTACATCGAGTAATGTTATATTTGCAAATTTAAAGTAATCCTTGTGACAAATTAATACATTTTTAGACGCGTCTTCACAAATTTGTCTTAGTATGAGAAAATCTGAATCCTTGTTAATAACATCGCTAGTATATTTTGCAACTCTTTTGGATGCAAGTAAGATAGGGGATGACGGTTCAAACTCTTCCAGTGCACGTACCATCACATTCACCACAGAATGTTTTTGCCGATATTAGTGAGTACGTTGGTAGCATAAAGTTTCTTAACGATGTCCGACTTGGTAATGTATAATCCGAATACTTGCTCCAGAAGGAGACAAATCCTTGTGTTTCATTATTTTATTTGGCGTTCAAAATTCCACCTGTTGGTACACGTTAAATAATTGTCACACTTTACAAATTTAATTCTATCGCCTTCGTGTTCTAAATCCGGCATACTCGCTATTACGTCTTCTAGTTTATTCGAAATATGTACCTAAATGCGACATTTTGTAAGTATGTATGTACTGACAAGCACTCACAACGACTAGTCGAATAATACTGAACAAGCGTATTTTGATACGGGTACTCGGTTCTTTGTGCCGCGCGCTTCACCCTTTCACGTTGTTTTCGGCAAGACACCGAAACTTGCCCCTTTTTGCCGTGACTAACAATAAGGATATACTAAAGAAGATAGGAAGAGGACAAAACTTGTTCAAGCACTACATCCAATCTTGTGGAGTAAAAACCTAACGAAGAAAATAAAAAACATATATATCTATGATCTATGATTCAGCCAGTATTGACATACAGGTTAGAAGTGGGGGTTATAGATAGGAACATGTCACAGGGACTCCTGTCAACCGAGATAATGTACTGGAGAAGATGTTCGGGTCCAACTTTCATCTCACCATGAAAGGAATGCGATCATCAGAGAAAAAATGGAAGTGAAGTGTACGATAATGTATGATATAATTGAAAAACAGTTAGAATACTATGGGCATCTGCGCCGAATGAGCGAAGAAAGGATACCATAAGATGTCTAGAATTTGATGCCAATACAAAGTTATAAATGGGAAAGGCCACGAAGAAAATGGATTACAAACATCCGTACCGAAATGGAGAGTAGAGGAGATTGGACGGCATCCGGTATGCGAGAAGTGACATTAGGTTGCAAAACTTGTCAAAAAAAGTCACAATAAGCCGTTTTTGCGCAGTGACTATACTCTGCCATAAATCAAGTGTTACGATAACATTATTTATGACAATAAGTTATAAAACTGAGATGAAATTTTCGTGAAAGTGACATGATTATGATCGCAGAACCACCTTAAAATATAACAAAATTACAATCAATACATATTAGTAATTTTAAATAATATTTCCATAAGGAACCTAAGCATACTTTTTTATCAATTAAAGGTCATGGCTTATGTGATCTCTTTGATTAAACTTTTGTGTTTCTTTATCAAGATCCAATTGTAAGAATATAATAATAAAAATTAGACGTATTTACAATTTATCATATCAAATGCAAGTACACACATTCCGTTTTTTAAAACAGCTTATCATCTTCAGATATACATGGTTTACATGTTTCATATTTTCGTCTTATCTATTATATGCAAATAGCATCCTTGCTTACAAAAAAAAAACAATATCAATATCACAGTTAATTAATTAGTTCCTAATAAAAGGATATCAAAGGTTATAAAGCTAAATGGTTTTGGCATAATAATGTTATTGTTATTAAAACTTTTCTATTTGCGTACCACAAGAGCTATATCTAGATTAAAATTTTGGATTACTACTTGTTATAATATTTATTATCTTTTTTTTTATTATGAAAATTTCTAAACATTGTTTTATGCGTTTTTGTTCAATTCTTGTTTTTGCAGATTGAAGTGAGTATAAATTTAGATTACTATAGTCCGTCCCAACCTCCGTATTCAGTATACGTCTTATGGGAATTTGTTTCATGGTTGCCAAATCATCCGATCGGCTGTACATTACTATTTCCGGTTAATTATTTGCAATTTCACCCGATCAATTCATAACCTTTATTAACGTTTATTGACGTTGAAGGTGCAAAATTATTGACATTCATATGACATTTTGCTTATTATTTTATTAAAGTATCTAACTTTTAACAGAGTGCATAGCGACTTCGCTGCACGTAAAATTATAGGAAAAAAATACTACAGATAAAATAGTTATATCTCAATATTTATTAACAATACTATACACACATCTATAAACAAAGATACATATGAACGATATCTATGCAATGTACAGTGAATATTTGCTTGATATTAGGGTGCTATGCAATTTATTAAATTAAAAGAAGATGATCCTTATATATATACAAATAATAGTTTCACTTTTGTAACAAAAAAAGAACTGGAGTCATAGAAATACGTATATGTATAATACAATAATATCTAAGAAAGGAATAGCAATTACACACATATATCTATGTCTTCACGTTAATTTTTCTAGTCAGTCGAAGAATCACTTTGATCTTCAGATGATGAGCGAATATCTTACGTGTGAATAATAAATTCTTCGATGTCGTCTTGCAAATTATCCACTATCCACATTTCCTTTTCAATATTGTTTACATGTTTGATGTAGTTTTGCCAATTATTAGTTGTTACAGTGCTATACGCTCGCGAATTAATTGCTCCATATCTTTTACCTTAAATGTGGTATTATTCATTCTTCACGTAGTTTTTAAGTTGTGCCCATACCATTTCAATGGGATTTAACTCGCAATGGTAAGGTGGTAATCGAAGAACTTCATGACCTTTTTCTTTTGCAAATTCGTCAATCCTACTTTTTATCATATTGCGGTTTAATTTGTGACACGCAATACAGTAAGTCCCTTTTTAGCATATCGGTACTGATTTGTATTTGTTTTTCATTGAGCCAATCAATGATCTCGTTTTCCTCCATGCTGTTGTTGGAATTTTCTCCAATTTTCTGCAGTGGTAGGAAGCATTATCAAGAACAATGACTGACTTCTGTGGTATATTTGGAAGTAATTTGTTATAAACCAATCCTCATATCGCTTCTGAATCCATCTCATGATGAACATCGGCAGTGTTTTTCTTGCAAAGAAATGTATATTCAGCACCAGGAACAAACCCATTATCACTGCCTGCATGAACTAATGCAAAAGCGAGGTCCTAGCCCGGTTGGTGATTTCAAACCAGTGCTTAGTCCTTGAATAAGAGCTTGTCGACTACTTTGAATAGCAGTATCTGTCCAAGTTTTATTTACCGTATGTCCTGTATTCACCCATGACTCATCAGTGTATATAATAGTTCGACCTGAAATATAAAATTACAGCCATGTCAAATAGCAAGAGGTAAATTTTACCTTCTTCTCTAAATTTCTTGATCTCTACTTGCAAGTATTTGTGCCTCCATCTAATAATCTCATCTCGTTCAATGAGTATACTTTTTAGTCCTACTTTTTAAATTCGAAGCCCATATCGTGTAACAATCTATGAAAAAGTTGTTCGAGCTGAAGTTAGGGAGATCATCGTCAGCATTGACAGTAGTGGGAATTGTATTTAAAGTAGGTGGCATATTCTGTATAAAAAAATCCATGCACTTTACGTCGAATAGCTGCTTGCGTGTTCTCACCATATGTATGCAGTCGATCATTTACTTGTATGCCCTTCCTTTTTTAGGTTTTTTGGACTTGATAATAAACCATTTTGTTGCTCCTGTTTTACATGATATATTGCACGGTCTGAGATGCCCAAAGCTTTACTTGCTTCTCGGGCAGCACTCACATTCATTGATTTATTGAAATAATTGAAAACATTTGCAATCATACACTTCTCCTTACGGTTAAATTTGTCTCCTCTGCGCCGTTTTCTTCCTATAGGCTCCATTAATGTAGTGAAAACTGTAATTACATTTATATTCTGTTATAACATTTATAAAAATAAATAAAAATACCCATATTACCCTGTGCACGCTTGAAAAGATAGAAGTGTTCTGAAAAGAACAATTTGTACAACTATATAAGCAAATTAACAATTTAACGAAATATTTCAAAACAAGGACGATGACGATTGACAGTTGATGCTAATAGACAGATAGTATACAACTGTTGTCGACGCCGACAGCATATGTAAATAAGTTGCAACATAGCAACCGGTTGTAGAGATAGCGCTAATGACAGCAACCAAGGATAGTAAGAGATAAAAGTTGCTATTCTATCCCATACTGAATACGGAGGTTGGGACGATCTATAGTTATATTTTTCTGTCTCGTGACTCGTTTCTCTTAGCCTAATGGAAATTACATCAAACTACATATTTGGTTTTAAGTAATTAGTTAATGAATAATGTATTATATATATCTACTGTTTGAAGGACACCATTAATAAGTATTAGTGCATCAGACCTGCGGCCAAGTTTAAAATAAAATATCGTGATGATTATAATGTTCGAGTATATTTCTTCGTTATTACGCATGTGCGACATACAATCATACTTTAAAAAATATCGCTAATTTTTCATATACACTGGTGATATTCTATGTTAAATATGGAAATATCAATGTAAAGTATTAATCATTGCAGTAAATGATGAAAACCCCAATCGATTTAACTCAAGCTATGATTCTGATAAATGAATATTTAAAATTAAGTTCAATTTCTTTATTTACAAATAAAACACGAACTATTGTTCTATTTTACTTTTTTTTCACTTTATTTAAAACATTTGTATTATTATTTTATTTCACTTCAAAAAGTATTGTATTGTGTTATTTTATTTATTTATTTTTTATTTATGACCGGTAAAATATATACATATTTCGTAATTTTCCTTTTATATCCATTAAATACCTATATTACTATCATTTATACATAACAGTAACCTTTAAAGTATTATTTACATATCCTATACAATGTAAGTAGATAACTAAAAACAATACTATCTTTTAAATTTCCAATACTAAAACACGTTTTGTATACATAACTTCGTCACATTAACATTGGACCAATATTATAGTATCTCAAATAATTTAGTTAAACAATGGCTCCTGGTTTCGTGTACATTTACATATCATCAAACCAAGAGTTTGTATTTCTTAAAGTTAATTTTACTGCGGTGATGCCGCTGATGGTGTTGCATCTGTTTTGATTTTACACTCCTTTTCTGGAATGTCTTAGCCTAATGATATGCAGATACGCACAAAAGCCAGTAGCCACTTTTTAATTAAATTATTTGAGATACTGTGAAATTGGTCCGGTTTTCATTTTTATCCTATATTTTGATATGAATTCGCACTGAGCAGACAACTTTCCTTTAATATTTTTTTTTCTAACGAAATTATTTATTAATTATTTTATAGTAGGTCAGGAAAATGAAAACTTCGACACTAACACATAATTGTCCAACTAGTAATCAATATTTTCTTCAGAATATTATTATTTTGTAGACGAATAGTGTTTTCTCTTTGCTGGTGTATTCTGTGAAATTTTGACGATAATAGTCGTGATTTTTTTATTTTTATTGTAGCAGCACCGATTGCAATTATTCCTTCCCAAATTATTGATAGTCAGCTTAGGTTGAAATATTTTATTTTACACTTCTATAACACAATATTTTAGGAATCGAAGAGATTTAAATTTTTTAATTAAAGCACAACAAGTAAAACACAAAATTTTTAGGGCTTAAAAATGTAACCCAAATTTACGAAAAGGGAAAAGCTGAATTACAAGATTTGTAAAGAATTTTCAGTTATTAAGAAAAATTATACATTTTCTACTATATTGTCAAATAATTTAGGAAAACAATATTCAAATTAAAGTGAAATATGATAAAATTATACGTTTTCTAAAGTAAATATATACAAAATGTAACCTTGAATTTTTCATTATCATAAGTGCTTATTATTATATTAGTTTTAAACATAAAAATAATTTATTTCATACTATATATATAAAGAAATCAAAATTCATATTTTAATACTGAGGAGAGCGACATCTATATACTAATAGTTAAACTACATACTTCGCATTTTCCTGTCTTGCAGTAAATTATTTACCATGGTTCCTATCCATGCTAGATTCTAACTTTCAAATGTAAAATTTTAATTTATTGTTTATTAATATTTGTTGGTTTCAATTGCTTTTAGTTTAAATACAATAAACAATGCCAATACAATTAGATTTCCTTGAAAATCTCAGATAAAATGTCGAGATATAACAGAAACAACACTCCATTTTGAACTGGGAGAAACGTGTGTTTTCCGTTAGAATCCATTTATTAAATTGTTAGTTCACTATATTGGTTAAAATAACAATATTATCAAATATAACCTATAATGCATTCCAAAAAGAGAGAGACAAATTTCTGACCAGACCCAAGGAACAATTATTTCTTATTGGTTGATGGCAAGGCGAAATCACACTGTACAACATTGCCTTTTTGCTATAAATTGTCAAAGATTTTGACATCCTTAACATTGTTTTTATCACGTTTGCATTTCTGCAGTTCTATTGATAATTATTATTTGCGGTGTAGATTAGCTATCAGAGCTTTAATTTGAAAATTAATAGATTATGTAAGTGATATGCAAATACACAGAACTTTAGTTGTAGTGAAATCACAATTCTGTAGTTGTTCCTTTCAATTATGGATGCCTAGCACCAGTACTGCTAAAAGTATAGCGGTGTATTCTCCTCCGAAGAAACCAGAGAAGGCAAACCACTTGAGTAATGCTCAAAACCAAACAATTAATTATATAATGACATGTACTACTTGAACTTTTTTTAACAAATAAATGAAATGTGTTTTCTAGATTAATTTTATTTACTTGCATGTGTTGTAACTACTACATTTACCATTCTATTGTTTTAATTGTAAAATTATCTCTGAAGAATTCATATACAATTTTATTTGGTGCAGATTTTATATTTTACAGATCTTCAAATTTAAGTTTACCGCATAATATTGGTTTCACAAATTTTATAAGTTGTAATTTGGGCTGAGGGTCTGTTCAGAATTTTGTTTCTCTCTTTTTGGAATAAAGTGTAGTTGTCAAATATAGTAATCTTTATAAATTATGCCAATTTGTAATGTTGGTTGCATACATAAAGGTCTTCACCTAGGTTTCTTTCCAAAAACGTATATGAGACCACCATGAACTAAATTTGGCTCGAATATAGCTAACTTTAGTTTCTTTTTATTTAATAAATTTAACTTAGCTTTTATTACAATACAGAAAATTTAACCAGTTCTGAAATAAACTACTGTTTTTAATGTATAACCTGGTATATCATCGCTCATATTTGGTTGAACAATGATGGACCTTTTGCCACATTGGAAGTTCATTAAATATAAACAATCACGCTGGGTATATGCCAAACACAGTAAATGTACAAAGATTTTTATAGTGAAAACAATTCCAAAGTTGTATTTAGACTTTCTTTAAGAATAATCAAACACAGTATACTTATATCTCATTTATTAACAAAATACGTACACTATACGTAAGTCATTCTAATATAATCTTTGTGGTGGTCCCATAGATGACTTGACATGTAGAGACCTAACATTTTGCCAATGCTTCTTCAACAACGATACTAAGAAATTGATGGACAAATGAATGTTTTGCACAAGTTCATCTGGTGTCATATCTACATGTCCCACAGCAACAGATAGACAAAGTACCTAAACAAAAAGAAGAGGTAATTGATTAATTTTTTTTGAACTCAAACTTAACAGTAATGGAAAATTAATGTTAACAGTCATTAAATCCATAGGTATATCGTAATATATACAAACGGCAGTTATTAACTGATATATAATTTTGCACCAATCTTCCATACAAATTAAATATCAAATAATTTCAACTTGTTGGCTTGATGGTGCATATACTGAAAACAGGTCTTGAACGAGAACTTACTTTCTTCATTTGGAATTTGATCGTGGCCTTAACTTCATCAATCTTTTGTATCATAGATTCCTGGTGGGACAGTAAACCAGGAAATTTGCCTGCCTTATTCAGACCAGGTCCTAACAAACGTGGAATCTGCTTAATCAAAGCTTCAGAGGCCAAAAACGCATCATATTTCTTTGCTAGTTTCTTAACTAATTTCTTGTTTTTGTTTAGCTTCTTTAGGGCTTCGACATCCATATATGGAACAGTATTAGCCTTGGCTTCATCGCAATGTTGTTGATCACCCAAAACGCATACTTGCATCTTTGGACGAGGAATGTGCTTTAGTCTGTAATACAAATAACTTTAAATGAAGTCAATTCTTAATCAAGCTTTACTAAATTACTAAAATTAACTCTTATCTACCACTCACCACATCTTTGGAGATCCGTAACATCTTAACGATTAATAAATTGGTCGATAATATATAAATATTATCTCCCCAGTTATTTTAAGACCCTGGGTGCAGGTCCGTCGAGTGATTTGCTCGACTTCCTAACTTGAGAGCTGCTTTTACATGTTCAATGAATAATACAAAACTAATCCCATGTAAAAACATATCTGGTTAGGTCTACATACCGGACTGTGCCACTGAAACGTTTGTCCTTCTGGGGATCATAATTCTTCAGACCGATTTGTACTTCGACGGTTTCCAAAAATTTCCTCTTCTTCGTCTCTTTCGAACTAGTGAGGACGGCATTAACGCACTCATATAGAGTATCACGAGATACTTTCGACCTAATATTAAAAAATAAAGTGGTAAAATTATTTCAGCAGAAATTACAGTCAAATTAATTAGAAGTAAATTTATATAAAATTAGAGATGTATGAAATAATTAACGAAAAAAACTTACGACATATCTACAAATGTGACCGAACTTCTTCGGTGTAAGAACACGAAAGGATGAGAAATTAGTCGGGAAATGCGAAAATGAATTGTGAACAATAAGAACTAACTTCAGAAGATGCAGTTTTTGTTTAGATCCCTGTTATATCAACTATTATTTGGGAAACTCTTTTATACCAACAACATGTTTAATATTTTTATAAATGATTGGTTGGGAACTTACGTTTCAGATTTGCAAATATTATCATTTTCTCTTTTTAAATTTTTGTTTGAATTACATATTTACATTTAAGATTTTCTAGCATACTTTTGTTGAGCGACATCTTTTGTCAAATAGGAGAATAGTTCGTAGTTGAATTGTATTAAGGCACTTATAAATCATTTAGGAAAAATATAAAATCATTAAAAAATTTATTTTGCGAACCCACGTCTACGTAAATTAATACTCTTTGGGGCAATTGAACTATTAAACTATTGCATTTGTTATTGTAAGGCTTGTCATAGCATGGATTTGGTTTTTACGTTTGTCATTCATTGTTTTCTTACGTTTATGTCATTTTAAATTATTTTAATTTGATTTTGCGTAATTAAGCAAAAAAATATTTTAAATGCAAAAATTATTTTGATATAGTGGTATCAAAATACAGTCAAAAAATGATTGAAAATATAGCTATCTTCACAACATTGCACTTGCGCTTTTCATTTTAAAGTGTCAAATCTTTCCAATTTGGCAGTCGTTAGGGTTCAGACCTAACTGCTTTTAATTTTTATTGTTATTGTATAGTAAAATAAGATCGCAACCGTCTAGTCATGTAATACATAAATATATAAATTCGATTTGTAGTTGTAGTGTAGAATAATAAAAATTATGGTGTCGATTATAAAAAACCAACTGTTGAAACATCTTTCAAGGTACCCATTTTTTATCCATAATTCTTTAATTCATTTGAAAGGAATGCGGTGTTTAATTTGACTAATTAAATTTGCAGGTTTACCAAGAATTTATCAGCCGATAAAATTAATTTAAGTACTTTCAAAGGTGAAGGAGAATTAACAAATTTAGAGCTAGATGAATTTGTGCTTACTGACTTGTTAGAATTACCGTCTTGGTTAAGATTAACGAAAGCATGGTGCAATAAAGTAACATTTAGGATACAATGGACAAAGTTAAAAAATGTTCCTATTGTTTTGGTATTTTCAAGTATTGATATAATATATATTTTTTTTTATATGTGTAAAATTATAGGGATTAGACGAAGTTAATATCATAGTAGAAACATGTGAGGAATTAAGGACTATGCCAGAACAGGCGGGTGTAACCTCATACACCTCCGTTCCTGGAAAATATAGTTTTATTCATAAAGTTATTGATGGAATTACTGTTAATGTAAACACTGTTAATATTACATTTAATAGCCCAGCATTCACAGCTAATGTTCAGGTATTACCTGTTTGTGAAAGGTGAGATTATGAGCACTAATCTTTGTCGTTTAGATTTCTAGAATAACAGTTGAATCTAAGAGTCCGGATTGGAAGAAAACCGATTTACGTATGACAAGACTGAAAGATCCAGAAAGGGGTCAGTTATTAATTTTCAAAGAGCTGCAATGGCAGACTCTAAGAATCGAGGCCAAATCAACTAAAGATAAAAATTTAACACCTTTAAGGCTGCTCACTAATCAAGCAAGATGTAGAATTATAATTAAGAAGAGGTTGTCAGGTAAATATACAGGATGTTTCATAATTTGCTTTAGGTGACTGTATTATCATACGCTTTTTGAATAACAAGGAAACTTAAGAATAAGATTTGTCTCCAACGTTTAGTTTTTTATGCAGATTTCATGATACATCATATATTTAAATAATGGATACAAATTTAATTAACTAATTATCTTTTTTCAATAAATAAGTTTCACAGAACGTAAATCCACCAAGGAAATAGAAATTTAAACCGTTAATAATTTTTTTGGGTGGATTGCAAAAAGTTAGATCTGGCAACCATGTTCATTTAAGTAATTGAAATGGAAGCATTGTAATTGAGAGAAATATATTTATTTGAGATTTCCGAATTCCATTTTTATAATTGTCAGTAACACAACAGTTTTTGATTTTGGCAGTGTAATTAAACGATTTTGTATTGAGGAGTGTTTCTAGTTTTGCTTGATGCAAAACTGCAATTAACATATTGTTGTACAGCTTCAAAATTGTAGTTGCCGGTTTAATTTTATTTCAAAATTTAAGTTGAATAGACCTCACAGGTTATAGGCATATTCAAGGCATAGCACACTAAGTTTTTCTAGCGGTAAAAGACGCAAGAATTTATTGAATACCTTGGAATGTATTAAATACAGTCCAGACATAGGGAAATGGAATGTATTAAATTTTGTATTGTTCGATTTCGATTACTATCTTTTATTAGAACGTTTTCCACCTTTTCTCCATTATGTTTAACCACATGTATTCAATTTCAAAAATAGTACTGCCATCTTTGCATGAAAATCATAATTTCTCACTACCGTTTCTTTATTAACTTAATTAGAAAATTATTTTTATTATCATTGGTTTTATGAGAACATTTCATTTTAATTTTTCCCTTTCGTTTTCTATTGTCCAGAAAGATAGTATTAGAAGTAGATAAAAAAAATAAAAATAACTGTCAAAATTTTTTTAAATCGCTTGTATTATCGGTGCCTTCTGTGAGGGAAAATGTCTCGAATGTTTAAGATAAGGTGTGTTAAAGAAAACATCGACAAAACTTTCAATTATCTCTAAAACTGTGATAAATTGGTATAGAGAATTTTGAAGCAACGTAACCAGAAGGCAGATATCTAAAAATCCCAAGATACTTACAATTTTTGCTTACGTACGATTTGTTTCTGAATGTATTAGGGAACTAGTTTACTTCCACTCATTACTGTATATAAATAGTTGCATTTTGAATTTAATTTAGTTTTTGAAACATTAAACTATGTTAGGAATCTTTAAAAATTATTTAATATGATGTAAAAAAGAATCATTTTATTATCACCAAACCATTATTAATAGGTGGTGATTATAATAAATGGGTGAATGATGCCGTTTTTCGTTTACAGATTCATTTATCATGGGTTCCATGTTAGTAATAATATTAGACGATTTACTCTGGGTATTAACTGATTCTCAACTAAAGGCTGCTCTACATTTTCTCGACTCATTAGCTGATCTTGTCCAGAAAGCAACTCAAGTCACTAGAAAAGCGAAGGCTGCTAGGAAATTAGAAGTAAGTTTAATCAATCATCGTTAAAAACATAAAATATTGACGGAATTGAAATTAAGTTAAATGAGAAAATTCTATTGTTCTAGGAATTACCAGAATATAGAGCTCAGATTGCCCAACAAGAAAGAGTTAAAGGCGATACTCCAATTGTAAAATTGTTTTCGAAATACGACGTGGTCGAAACTTCTTATCATTTCCTGTCGCAGCAGATTATATTACATCTTTGCGATGATCCAGGCGGTAAGTGTTGATATGAATTATTGTTATCTTTCATTTGTTTTCTATACTTATATAAACAAAATGCTATATGTGATGATAAGTTTATGTCTGCGGTTAAGTGACTACTTGATATTGATAGAGGAATAGATAATGCTGTTTAAATAATAAATATAGAATGTTAGCATAATTCGTGGGTTGTTTTTCTAATTGTTTGTACTCCTTGCCAAACAAACATTATTTTTACAAAAAATATCTGCAGATGTTTAATATTAATTTATTGCATAAAACCTATCGTTTTTTCTTGTTTTACTGTTTTATGCTCTGCTATTTTATTTTAAAATTAAATAAAAGTGGCATCTCGTACATTGCCATCGTTTCAACATGTACTATTCTGTTCAAATGTTCTGAATCGCCTCATTCCGCAAATGACAAAGTATATAGTATACCATATGTAATATGTACACTACCGTTCAAAAGTATTCGGGCACTCACAGATTTAGAAGAAAAGATTACAAGCACCGGTGAAAAAGTGTGCACATATTTATTATTTATATATACATAGCTAATTCCATATCTGGTAGTAGGATTACACATTATACTTAAATTTATGAATAATCTATGTGACCTCTTTTGTTTTTGATGACGGCAGCACACAACCGCGGCATTCTTGCAATTAATTTTGTTAAGGTATCTGATTTTATCCGGAGCCATCCTTCTTACAGCTACCACGAATCAGCCTCCGATGTTGGTACTGCCTTCCGGACTTCACGATAAAGTTCCTTCCACAATAACTCTATGGGGTTTAGATCGGGACTTTGGGGAGGTTCCTCCACAGCTTTAATGAATCCGTCTGCTTCCAAGTGTTGCAAATAGTCTTTGCGCAGTTTAGATGCATGCTTCGGGTCATTATCTTGTTGGAATACAAAATTCGCACCCAAAGGTCTTAATCCTGAAGAAATAGTATTACCCTCTAAAATGCTTCGGTACTGTTCTTTTTTTAGTATACTCTCGATCTGTACAATATCACCCAAACACCACCAAAACAACCTCAGATCATCACAAGACCACCGCCATGTTTAACCGTACGAACAATACATTGTTCTATTGCATGTCCAGCTGTACATCTCTGAACGAAAACACGTCTTCTTGAACCGAAAATCTCCAACTTTAACTCATCGGTCCACAAGGCTTTAATTCACTGTTCAATTGTCTAATGCTTGTGTTCACGAACCCAGTTTAAGCGTTTCAGTTTATTCTGTCTGCGCAATAATGGTTTTTTCATTGCAATTTGCCCGTACAAAACTCCTTTGTATAAGTGACATTTACTATAGCTACGCTTATTGATTTTGGACACCCTGCATTGGTAGCAGCGATTTCTTTTACTTTTGAACGGCAATGTATGTTACAGTGGCCCTTATTTTGTAGGTTTTGAATATTTAATATAGAATTCTTCAGTTTTCCTCATCCTTATAATGCATTAAAAAGAATATAATTGTAGATTTGTCGGTCAATGGGGATACGTGCCCCATCAATCCTGAAATTTTCAAAAATTGTAAATTTTCAATTTTTTCTAACTTATTTTTTTTATTAGAAGACCAAAACTAAGCGAACCAAACCTGTGATTTATTTTAAATTGTTGAAGTATAAGCAACCTTCTTACATAGTTTGTACGAAAAATTTTGTTGCAATGTAGAAGGAAATTTCTCCATAGTTAATAAAATACCAATCTACTTTATGTGTCTCCACTTTAAGGATCTCCAAAATTTTGGAATAAATTGAACATACTTAATTTCCCAATGGTGAAATTTGTGTAAATATTTTTCCACTGCGGACCTTTAATTTATCGAGTATCTGTTTAAAATATAACATGAATGAGAATAAACTTAAAACTTATTTTGCATATTCCTAGAGTAATTCAACTCTTGACTTGCTAAATTTTAATCTCCCCTGTAATTTCCCAAGTTAAAATTTAATAAGAAATTTCTTACGGTGTCCGGTAGGATTCGAACCCACAACTCCTGTTCGCTGCATAAGCGCGTTTTCCATTTACGCCACAGAGACCGTAGGAATGCATTTCTTTTAATACCTTCATGTAGCAATGCCTGCAGATATATCACATAAGTTAATAATCAATTAAATTTAGTTTTTTTTTGCTTGCTAATTTAAATATTTACATCTGAATTTTTTTTCACAGACGGTAGATCATGTCATCCGAACTTAAAAGATGGAGGCGCATTACAAATTGTTATACAAAAATTTCAAATCGATTACTATCCATATCACTTAGCCATAGGGGATCGAAAGCATTGGGCTTGTTACAAAGAAGGCGAGATTCCCCATACTCAGTGGCAAGCTCAATCGTTCACCGCGTTTAAAACTAAATTTATGGATATATTAGAAAGGAATAAACCGCAGCATATACCTTTATCACGTTCAAATAAGGTACTTCTATTATATTTGCTGCGATACTTTAGCATGGTGCTACGCGTAAATATAATTTTGTAGCCAAACATGAACAATGACGTCGTTTCTCCCCCTGGATCCGAACAGATGCATCGAAGACCAGGTTGGTCCCCCGCGAATCAAGTAAAAAGCTACGTTGCTTCCCAATTCGCCAAGATAATGACTACCTGTGTGATTCTGCGGATAGATAACTTTATTTTTTACAAAGTTACTACGTCGGGAAAGAAGCAAGCTTTAAAAGAATTCATTTCAGGTAAGAAACACGTCGCGTATACGTTTTCACGAGCTTTGTAGAAGTATATTCCGGATGACGTTGTGATTTATTTGGTACAGCAGTACCTGGAAGATACTTGTACAAAGATATACGTGATTTAAAGTATTAATTAGAAGAGTTAGTGATTTATGCTGTGTTTCTTTTAAATGTTAGCTCAACGTAAAAAAGGAGATAAAACTGTTAATCAAGGTATTTGTGAATGGTAGCCGTAAACATATCTTCCTATGAATAGTAGATGTAGTTCGTGCACTTGTTTACGATGAGAATGCTAAAATTGTAAAAGTTAGTGCTTCGATCAACTCCTTTTGATCTAATTTCTTTAAATTGCAAAAGTATGATCATTATTTGGCGTTAAATGTGGAAGTGCTAACTTTCACCTTACTCTTTTGGACGTTACTTATAAACCTTCTCAATGTCCTGTTTCCGTGTATTCTTAGGTACAGTTATTTATAGGTGATCGGGACCATATGTCTTTGCCGGAGGATGCCAGTATTTTGCACGGAGAGTTCATATACTATTACTATCCAGACGACAAGCCTTTTCCATGTAAGTTTATTTGTATTCAGCTATATTTCTCGAGTGAGAGCTTTAAACTTTGTATTATTTGCTTATAGTACCGCCACCAAAATTTTACGTTCGACTCAATCCAGTGCAAGTAATTTTTGACGTGGATAGT
The DNA here is from genome assembly GCA_023509865.1 of Trypoxylus dichotomus. Taxonomy (NCBI): domain Eukaryota; kingdom Metazoa; phylum Arthropoda; class Insecta; order Coleoptera; family Scarabaeidae; genus Trypoxylus; species Trypoxylus dichotomus. The sequence goes on from CM042077.1 coordinate 9,924,269, forward strand.
TGCCTCTGGTTGAATTCCTTCGCCCTCAATTTGCATCAGTCTCTGCAAAGTGGGAAACCAAGCGAATCATCGACTGGACTTACTTATATTGATGTTAAAATCGAAGCAATTTTGCCTCGGGTAAGTTGTTTAAATTACTTATCAATAAATGGTGACCGCCAGATGGCTAAAAAATATTGAATCGAAAAGAATGTTTCAGATTTAAATCCACAATTTTTCAATTCAACAATTTTTTAATGATAACTTTCAAGGTTTGCAATTATTAAAAATAATAGAAAAATAAGAAGTAATGTTACCAGAGTATTTCCACAATCCTTTCAAATATTTTCAGAAAACGCTCTTTTACCGCATCTCCAAATTCTCTGTAATAACCAACAGCTCTAGCGGACACACTTGTGTACTAGATGTCTTAATTCTGAAAATAATAATTTGTATGTTAAATCTGTGAATAATCATTAATACAAATATTAAGCAACACACTTAATAATAAAAGGTGTATATGTAATTTTTTTTCCGGTTTAACTAAGAGATGGCGCCAGCGAAATGTACGCAGCGTAATTTCCCTTGAAAATTACGTGTTTCTTTTTAGCAAACAAACGGAAAAAACTTATGCATACACCTGGTAAGTTCCACAAACAATGGAAATAGCCCAACAACTCATTAGAGCCACTTAGAAATTATTCTAAGTGGCATAATTTTACGGACAGTTGCCGAAAGTTGTATTACGATCATTTTACAATATGGCCGTTGTAATTAATTACTTAGTTTTTCATCTCTTGTAAAACCCAGTGCATTGTTAATTATAATTTTTGCTACAGTAACGTACATATCAAGGTCGATTGCAAGAATTCATTTATAATAATCACATTTTTGCTGTTAACAATAATTGAATAATGAAATTGGGCTTGCATTTCTAATTTGTTACCGACTGAGGGCTACCTGCAATTTGTTAGCCGCCTTTTAACTTGTATTTCAGACATTTCTTTGAAAGGGAAAGTTGGAACACCTGCGTTGGCATTAAATTCGCAGAAGTTTATATATTTTTTTATTGTAAACTAACTGTCTTATATACTGGGTGTTAACACATACATACAATTAACATCAGGGAGGTAACTTAGAAATTATAATGTAGGAATTAAACATAATAAATAAAATTAGTAACAGCCAATTACGACAAACAAATTAAACGAAAAATAGAAAGGCAAATATAATAGGATGGCGTTGATTTGTTTATTAACGATAGCATCCTAAAGTCCGCCTTCTGGGTTAATAATCGATAAGTCAGCAATAAGGAACGGTGAAATATGATGTATATTCACTAGAGTTATACCTGCAGTTCTTAAAAAGTGGTATTTATAAATTAATATAAAAATTACGTAAATAATCCGTTGAAACAAGTATATAAATTAATTGATTGACTTTTTTTTACAGTTAATTTTCGAAAGTGGTCGAGATTACGCAACTCAAAGAGATCGACCAAAATCCCTAACATTTCAAGTAACCCGCGTGACTATTACTAACGTACGTAGTTTAGAGCAATCATCGCGGGCAGACTTGGCCAAATGCGTCGACTCTTTTCATATGGGATCTCTCTTTTTTGGAACCGAATTCCCTTCAGCTCCTGGCGATTTTTACATCGTCACCCAGAAATTCTTAGACCACATAGCTGCTACAGACAATATAAGGACTCTTCCGAAAGAATTAGTCACATCTAGCGTGGAAGCTTTTGTAAGTTACAATCGTTTGGGAAGAAAGAAGATATTTAACTCAACTTCTTAATATTTCAGATCGACCAGTTGAGTAGGGAATTCCTGTGGGTCGAAGCTAAAGACGTCTGGAGCATAAATTTAGATCCGGTATGGGCGGATTTTATGGGAGCTAGAGCGGTCGGTTCTAACAAGCCGGTACCTTTCTTGGACTGCATGCCGGTGACGATCTGGATTCACGCGAATATGGACCCCAATTCGACAGTTAAAGTCAGCGATAGCGGGCCTAAAAACGCTGACATTCATGCCTTGGTTCACATATCGAATCTAGTTAGTGTTCAATTGAATCATTATCAGTATTTATTTTTATTGAGGTTGGCCGAAGAAGCTACAGAACTAGCTACGTTTTTGTCGTTGGATTCTAATAGAATAATGAAGGTAAGTTGTTGAGATATAACAGTATCGGTCTTAATATATGTGTATTATGTGTAAGTCCATTTAAGAGTGGAGATTAGGGTATATTTGAACAAAAACTTTTTTACGTACTACAAATAACATTCATTGCTTATATATCTGATTTTTTTTTCTCATGTTACATGCGTATTTATAAAAAGAAAAAGTTATATCTTTACAAAATATAAATCAAATACAGCAAAAAAATCATAATTTTCAAATCTTTTTAAAATGATTTCAAAATCACAGTGATTTGTTCCTACAAGTTCCGTGGTCTAGTTTGTGAGACACTTGCCCGAATAGGGAATGGGCGCAGGTTCAAATCTTACCGACACCCATATTTTTTCGAAAAGTGTTAACGTTGATATTTATAAGAAAATTATAATTTATCACTATAAAAAAAACCAGCGAAAGTCTCATATTAATTTAAAATACAGTAGAGCTTTGATTAGGTTACCAGATTCCGAAAAAATCATTAAATCGGAATTTCGTTATAGTAAAATATAACTACAATTTTATGGCCTATATTGCAAACAAAAGTCGAAAGTAAAATGCAATTTGATATTTATTTAAATAAAGATTAATAAAGAAACTGTACAGAAAACTAACATATGCAACATAGTAAAAAAATTTTGTCAATTTTTTTCATTTTGAATAAATCGGTTAAAACAATGTTTTGCATTCGAAGAAAAAGGCGAATACCTTCAGAAGGTTCTGCTCTAGCGTGGTTTACATATCAAGTTACCGTGACTATCTTTCAAAGTGATTTCGCCTATAGCTTGGTGGACTCGTAGATTTATGTGTGATTTTCGTTCCCTGCTTTTTTTTTTTCTCCTGAAGGAGCCTCCTACGATGGAGGCAAAACGTCGAGATCCCGCCGTTCTCCTTTCTTTTTTCTTTTTCTTTGTCTTTCCCTTGTTTCTGTTCCCCATCTCTTTTTTTTCACCTTTTCCTTTTTCCGTTTTCATATTTTTTCAATTTTTCTTTACTCTTTTCTTTCCTTTTTATTTCTTTGTTTTTCCTCTTATTTTTATTTCGTTTTCTCCTCTTATACCTCATCATGACGCAGTCCAATTCCGGAAACAGCTTGTTTATTACTGACTGGCCGTGGAAGCCTACATATTTATTTCACCAATTGTTGTACTTTCATACACTCTTATCTACGAATAACTGCAATGTATATGAATTTGATTATAATCTAGATTAAGTGCAATAAAACTGTGTAATTCAGGTAAATAATCGAAATTCTACCTGGCTTATATACACACCCCCTAAACTACAGCAAATTTCAATAATTAAGAAGCACAGAGGGGCGGGTATTTAATTTACATAGATATTTAGAAGGGATTGAGATAAATTAAATAGATGTGTATATACGTGGACTGTATGATAAGTACCGGACCTCAGCCGGAGATGGCGCAACTAGTGTTTCAAATACAATATTTTTGGTAAATATAACATTTCACAGCAACCCTGGCAAACAATTAAGCCGCTACACGGTTTTGTTTGTGGCAGCCATTTTTATGGAAGTGAAGTTGCAATGATGGAAAAAACTGAATATCGGACAGTCATAAAACTCCTGTTTTTAAAATGAAATTAAAGCGGAACCCATCGAAGACTTTGGGGACTTTGTACCTTCGCTATCGACAATAAAATATCGGCCGTATAAGCATTCTTGATGAAGAACTTCCAGGTCATCCAAATGAGGTTACCACACCGGAAGTGATAAAACAAATTCTCGATATCGCGATAAACGACCGAAGAGTATAAAATTATAAAAAGTAATAAAAAATTGTGTTGCGTGAGAATGTTGAGACTGTCGGTATCTCAATTGAACGGTTGCAGTAGATACGAGAAAACTTTTCGCAAGATAGGTGCCGCGATTGCTCACAATTGACAATAAACACACAGTTGTGTCTACTTACAAAGTATGTTTAGTGATGTTAAAGTGCGATCGGAATAATATTTGGCATCGATTCATAACCGTTGACGAATCACGGATTCATAACAGCACACCAAAGACCAAAGAATAGTCTAAACAGTGGGTTTTCCGTGATGAACCTACGCTAAAGAAAACTTAGGCGACTCTATCAGCGTTTGGGAATTCAGCCGTGCTGGGAAGAACGTTCGCATTTGGTGAAGTAGAAAATTGTTGTTCATCAACACAACGCATGCGTGTGTGCTTGTGTTGCCTCCATGGCAAGATTCCATAAGTTACAATACGAATTACTTCCACATCCGCCATATTCTTCAGATATAGCTATTTCCAAATTTGAAAAAAAAAATGATTCGTTAGAAAAAGATTGGCTCTTGCAATGGTATGAAACAGACACCAATTTTGAGGGCTTGTATTTTTCATAGGGGATACAAAAGATAGAAAAACGTCGGACTAAAAAGAGATTATGTTGAAAAACCAAATAAATCTTAAATTAAATGAAACTATAATAAACAAATGAATTCATAATTTCGTAGAGCCTCCCCAGGAGGCAGAATAATTAATTGATATTTATAAATAAATAGAACTAACTTAAAATTAATAACATCCTTAATTTCAGACACATTTGCAATGATTTAGGCTGCTTTAGTCTTATAACTTCTAACAAATATACTTTTCCTCGTTAAGAATGCATTGTTTTCTTTTTAATTAAATCCTAATACAGGTCTTTCAAAATGGTCTTAAATTTATGAGCTATAGTGCATATATAAAAAGTTTAATATAACATTTTCTTCTTATATTGTTTTTTATTTACAACAAACCAACTATTTAACCTAATTATCCGTTTACGTAACATCGTCTCCGAACAATTTTATTAAGTTGTGCAGAAATCGCTGATACGCCTTAAATTAAGTAGGGAAGTATATTGCTGATCTGTCTATTTCGCAAACGTACTTATTTGATTGAAGAAATTATCGAGTTTCATTCATTACTTTTTCTATCGACTTAATAGTAAGTAGGGGATAGTAAAATGGTGCGAATCTTGAGAAAAAGATATAAGTATTGGTGTCATGTAAGTTCCCAAAAAAATATTTCAATTGTTACGTTGGTATTTTTTCTGAACATATAGGTTGAAAGTAGCGGCTCTCTTGCGATTGGTGCTATTATTCCTCAGCTGGAGGTAACGTTCGTGATGCCATCACATTGTCCCGGTAAGGAGTCTTCTGGTGGTGATGTAGAATCGTTTGTTCCTGATTCGTCAAGTATTGGAGACGATGTTTTAATGAGAGGTAAATTTCGTTAATTGCGTTTTTATGGACTTTATTAGAAAAGCAATCTAGGTTGCATTGTTCAAATAGTACTTACGCCAGTTATGAAATACGCTCCATAGCAATTAAATTGGAACCTCCTTGTAATCTTTCTATTTGTTCCAAGTTTACTAGAAATAAAACAAAAATTATACACATATTTTTTCAATATAAAGTGTTTATTATGGATAGTCGTAACGGTTCTCGGGTTCCGCCGTGTCATTAGGTTTTTTGTCCCTGAGTTTCAGTACCTTTGAAAATGCAAACCACAGTGCGAAACGTCAGGAACAAAAAACCTAGTGGCACGGCGGAACCCGACAACCGTTGCGACTATGACAAACGGCCGTGAAAGTCTGAGATACTATTGTTTACTATGCAGCTTACATTGGGTTTTTATATTTAATTTCCCTTGGCTTTAGTGATTGCTTTAATTCTTTCTAACATGCTGTAGATACAATTTTTTACTACTTTTTATAATTTTATATTCTGTGGATATTTTCTTCTAAAATTTCAAACGAAATGTGTACAAAACACCCTATACATTTTTAATCGGGTTTAGATCTGGTGAGGTTTGTTATATGGCACAGCGTTTCGTCTTGCATGATGGTCTTTCTTTGGGTAGTAGGTTGAGAGAAGGCAATAATACTGTTTCAATCTTTTTTATATTGCACGAGGTCCATTGTTGTTTTCACAACTTGGTCATCATTCTCAGTAGTTTTTTATCTGCAATAACACCGCTAGATGTTACTAGCAAGCTATAAATTTGTATTTCTTATCCGAATCGCACCTGTATAATTTTTTACGTTTTCATGCTGAACAATTATGTTGGTTGCAGAATAAATAAATGTATGATGTATGAGGTTGTACTACGCAAATTATAACTCACTAGTAAAGAATGAATACTCAAGATGCAGGGTGGGATATATACACTATCGTTCATAAGTTTGATTGCGCTATATACTTATTGTACAAAATAGTCGGAAATTTTTTCCGAACCTCACGATCCAACTGATCTCACAAGAGCTCAATGGAGTTTCTATCAAGGCTCTGTGGTGGCGATTCCATGAAGGATAGGAGTTTCTCAGAAGATTTGTGTTGAAAATAAACTTTAACCACCTTTGCTGTATGTTTGCTGTCATTATCTCGCTGATAAATGTACCCCTCCTCAATTAATTCACGTCCAGTTTGTACCGCATTGTTTTCTAGGATTCTCAAATACACATCTTCTGTCATTCTTTCGTCTATTTTAACTAATTTTCCAATCCTTCCGCCTCTAAAGAAACCCCATGCAATGATGTTTCTTCATGCCTGTTTCACTGTTTTTGAAATACAGTCGTCTAACTTACTTTCTGCAGGACGACGACGTTCTTTTCCGAATAATTCGTTTGCGTGAGCTTTTGCCCAATTAGTCTGTTCCGTTCGTGTATAGAATTTAACTGTAATTTTCTTACTGCTATACGACCCCTTAGACCGGCTGTTATTATTCTCCGTTCTACTGGCTGACGGCGTCGTAAATTCAACTCTAATCACTCGGATGTATTAATCATCTCGTTCCATCATTGCTCTGAGCCTTCCACTTCGCTTTCTACTCTGAAACCTACCGGCCTCTTAATTTCTTTTAATTGGCCTACACATAACACATTCAAAAATATTTTATTGTCGAATAATTTCTCTATTTGAAACATTTGTTTCGTGTAAAACTCATATTCTGTTGCGTTTCAATATCCTTTTTCCTTCTTCTTAGTATATCATATAGTCGGCAATATACTGGATGCATACTGAATGTATAGTTTATTATAAAGCAGGTGGATGAATCAGTATCTCTCTCAAATTCTATTTCATAACGCATGCATCACCACATCTAAAGGAATGCCTAGAAAATAACACCAAAGATAAAGGACGCTGTTAAATTCGGCTTTTCTCATGGTATTGACGAAATCATTCACGAGAAAGACAGACACACTGAGAAGAAGCGGATACTGTTTCCCACCTTTCTCTCGAGCAATACGTGGATTACTAGCTCTGAGAGGGCGTTCGCACCAAGGGCAGAGCATAGGGTAAACTGCACGCTTTCTTCTCGTTGTGTCTGACTTTGCAGACAAGTGTTTCATTCTTTTGGCACTAGTTAGCGCCAAGAATAATCACTTGAATTGTAGGGTTAGATATGGCAATAATAGCAGAGAGGGATCGACAATGTGTCGAACATAAAACCGCTCGAAACTCCCTGATGATGCCGGGTAGGTAGACACATGTCCGTGTGTTAGCGTTTTATGTCTCTTCACATTGTCTTTCTCGTGAATGATTTCACCAATACTACGAGAAAAGCCGCATTTAGCAGCGTCTTCATGCATCTCCAATTTGTTGCTTTATTGCGATCATAAAATTTAATATAGGGGAATACATTGTTTTCGTGTTTGAATGGATTTTGTAAATAAGTCCTACTGTTATGAATATATACGATCAACATTAGATTGTAAATGCCACTCTAAGAAGACTACTATGAATTTCCTTAAATATTTTTAAAATAGTTCTAACAATATATTAGGTGCGATCAGACTTATGAACGGTAATGTAGATATTTTCGATTTAAAAAATGCGTGGAACAAAAATAACAGAGAACTTGAATAAAATTGCATGTGACAATTGCTTTCAATATTTCTATTTTATACTAATAGGAAAACCAATTTTAATTGTATAGCCTCGTGGCAATAACATTTGATATTAACATTCAATAATTACATGATCGTAAATTTTGTTGACTATATTAACAATATAATAACAACCACAATAACGAAAATCAAGTCGATAACACGCCCTGTGTTATTATTCCCATTCACTGAGATTTTGACGTGCTCTATCTTATACATGTTGACGTATTTTAGGCTCAACAGCTACTGTTTATCAAGATAGCACGTTTTCGTTACACAAAACATCGCTAGACAAACCCGATAAAGTCGAACCAACTCCCGTAACCACTACTACTGTGGAATCCGAAATACCTTTCAGCATGCGCTCGAAAATCAGCAACGAAACAACAACACCACTCCTAACGAAGAAAGAAACTTCCGCAATAACGAACATAGTACCTAATAACTTTAATGCCGGTATAAATACACTACGTACAAAATTACCTTTCACCTTCAATATCTCTGACTATACTCCATTTTTTCCAGGCATATCCAGTATGAAGAAGGGCCTCAGTAGCTTAATGACATCAATAGATAGCGCATTGAAGCCTAGTCCCGAAGATATGAGCGATTCCTTATCCGTAAGAAGCGATGGCTCCAGCGATTCCGAGAATTACATATTTCTGACCTCGCCGGAGAAGGTGATAGAACAAAACGTGGATGCGATGTTTAAGGTGTTGGAGTTTCATACGGAAAGTAAAGCTATCGTTGAGGTGGCTAGCGAAGTTATCGAGGAAGATAGTACGATTACAACGACAAGTGACCATTCTTTAACTAGTAGTTGTCGAAGGAAAGATATTGTAAGTGTTGCTAAGGGGCAAATAATGTAAAGTATTAATCTGGCAAGGTTTACATGCTGAATGCTTATAACTAAGGTTCGCAAAGCATGGTTCCTAGTCATAGGCGTCCGTTTGAGAAATACATGACTTTGTTAAGCAGGATTTTATTCTCGTCATTTAACGTTCCTAGCACTCTTCATATGTTATCTACATTTTTGCATGAATTTGACTAATTATAGTAAAAACCGTTGTAGTGCTGTGATGGCATTTGTTATTGCAAATAATTTATAAATGATATCTCTTTAGTTTTTCTCCTGTTAGGAGTGTGCGTAATAAATGTTATTTGTACAGTTCACAATATTACAGGAATACCACCCCCGTTCTGCACGCCCATGATGTGGCACCCACTTTGCGAACCTTACTTATAACTTTAAATCTGGCAGCAAAGACTTCACCTTTACACTCATTTCTTTTATAAACAGGTATCGGTATCAACGTTTAAACTAACAAAAGTCGAGTTCCTTCAACAATCCGCAGGCTATTCATCCTCTATAAAAGTCCAAGTGGGGAACATCTTTAATGAAGATTGCACTTCGATACCGTGGGATGAATTTCAAGTAAGTTTCGATGTATCTTGCACACCAGCCCTATCTTTTTTTATACAATAAAAGAATTTTGTTGCAAAGGATGCATTGTATCTATACATATATATATATTTATTTGTATATAACGTACCTTTGAACATACACCGAAATTCTTGAAATGAAGAAAATTGTACGTTATCACACAATTTTTTACTCTGGACTTGTATCACATGAATTTTTCTTGTATTTTTTGCATGCATCTGAATGTTTTTTTGTGGCACAGGCCAAGATCAAGGTATATTGGAAAGTTATATTTACTGAATGCTGTTACGTTGCATGTTTTGTTCTTTATTAGTGTGTATAGCATGTGTTATTGGTAGAAAGAGATATATAGGGAGTCTTTTAAGGGTTTTTGTTAAAGACTTTGTTTGCTTTGTCCTGCAAATCGCACATTGCTTCCGCGATCTAAATTTTAATTACGTTCTAACTGCTTTAATTATTGAGTGTCTACAAGGACATCTTTAGTTAATGAGAGAACTACATAGAAATATAGGGGGATGCAATAATTTGCATGTACAAGATCTAAAAATAACCGAGGGACCGAACATCCCGGAGGTGTATTGTATTGCAAATTATTAGGTGAAATGAAATAATATATAATAAAATTATCATTATAATAGTGTAGAAGTTATTAATTTTTTAGTAATACGTCTTCAATGTATACTTTGTCTCAGATTAAGAAGGAATAATTCAAATGCACAGAGTAAAGTTTACACACTACTTCAATTGGCCTCAAACCATGGCTATTTTGTTGGGACGATTATCATTGCATATGAAATTGCCCTTTATTGAAACCAACTAAATGCAGCCGTTCAGAGTACACCATTTCTGTAATAAATTCAATATTTTTCGAACGCAATTATTCTTGAATTGCAGCTTTCTTTCGTGAAACAGTTAGCAATTTTTTTGTTTTTTTGGAAGGGTTCGGACCATTCTTCAAATATCCTGCTATTCATTTGATAATAGTACTCGATTGTATTTTTACCCTCAAAAACTAGCAATTCGTCTTACAAAAACCTTGGCTATTAACCATCTACAATTTACACTAGGACATCTTAATCCTATAAATAATGCTCCGATAAAAGTTGCTGTATCAGCAGTAAATTTTTGAGTTTTAAAATCTATAAAAGAAGTTGCGCAGTATCTGGTTGTTTATGGGCGTGAATTCGCCCGTTTTTGTATTTCTTTAATTATGCGATGTACAATTAACATGGTAATCTCTGTAGTACATTGCTTAGAATAAACTGTTCATAAAGTCATTATCTCAGCTTTATTTGCAATAGTCCCCATTTTTGGTGTTTATAACGTATAGGTTTTTATACATGTTTTAGCATCCTTGTGTCCATCACCGTTCGACATATACCATAATGAATCTTTCCTGGGCGGTGACACGAATGGTTTACTTACACCAGCTCGATCTCTCATTTTTGTTCTTGAAAAAACATATTACTTGCTAATACAATGATAAATAATACAAATAACAACGTTACGAGAATAACATCAAATTTATTTACAAGCACAGATAACATACTCATAAACTCTAAGAGCTCCATAAGTTTTGGTATCTTCTCTGCTCCCTCAGATCACACCGCCCAAATGCTTTGCATGCACTGAAAAAGACTTCACGTCCATGTTAAGTCAACTAATCGTTTGAGCAGAAGTTACAAATCATGGATCGTAATAAGAGTTACAACGAGTTCTCAAAAATTCTTAGCAGTGCGATTGAAGTTGCGTATCCTAAAAGAATTATCAAGCATGAAATAAACTATTTTAAGAAAAATTGCGATTTTTTTGAAGTTACCGACGTTTTCAACATTTCCGTGAGGAAGAGGGCGTAGGTGCAAATCCTACCGCGACTGATATTTTTTCAGGAATTTTAAAAACTTTGGTAATTGCAAGAAAATCGTAATTTATCATTACAAACAACCGACGAATGTTCACATTAATTTATTTTAAGAAAGCCTGCCTAACGAATGAATTCAAACAAAAGTGCTAATTAGAGAGGTAGTCAAAAACGCATTGCAAACTCAGATTTTATAATTCAATATGGGAATAAAGCAAAAGTATTTAAATAAATAACTTCACCTACATCCCACTACTATTACAAGTCATTGTAACATACAAGACATAGAAGTTGAAAATTATTAATATTATCCTAAATACATACAGAAAACAGTCATGTTTTTACACTGTTTTGCCTGTTTCATATACATTTTTTTCATATTATTTATTTCGACATGTTTAATGCACATAGTGATTGAATTAAATCTCTATTCATCTAATAAAATTACAATTGACAGAATTAAATGCTGGTTATGAATAGGTATGGCAAATATTTGGCTCTCTTTTCTATTTGGTGTAAACTTTGCTCGCTTGGAGCCAATAAGAACTAAGGACATTTTTGCTTCTTCTTAATTTGAGATAAAGTATAAATATATGCAGCTGAGATACCACGAACAGGGATAGAATTAAAAATACAGGGAGGAAAGATTGTGACAAAATGAATACACTGAATACTCCTAAAATAATTAATAATGCACATAAATGTATTTCATCAAACTTTCGATGGGTTCTTCCCAATATTAGTAGCTTCTATTTACATATAACTGTTGTCTGTTCTAAAGATCTATTTTTTTTTTAATTAGTCACCTCAAAATCGGTTTCATTTTTACAACTTTTACGACTGCACCTTTTCGTTTCCTCTATACTGTTGCAAATAGGTTTGTAGTTATAACGCAAAATTAGTGATCTTCAATTACGTATAAACATATGTATTCATAAAATTATTTCTTTCTCGGAAAGAAAGTGATAGACACTATTTATTTTAATTGAAGTATTTCAAACACTCATTTTCAACTCATTTTAAATGAACAATACATTTGCTAGTGCGATGAATAGGGTTGGCCAAATCTTCGGCGCGCCACATCCGGACTCTCACGCACGTTACGATAAATACGAAAATTGACCGAGTTCGTTACACCAATCTGTCTTCGTTTCTCTGCTGTGTATGCGCGTATGGTACATCGTATTACCCTTTATAATGTATTTATACTTCATTATATAGAAGCCTCTTCGTCCTCGGGGAAAAAATTAATGAAATCTGGCAAATATAAACAGATTAACGAAATATTATGTATGTGGTTTAACCAATAAAGGTTGAAAGATGTGCCACTTTCGGGACCTATTCTACAACAGAAGGCAATATTGATTAGTAGGCAATTCTCAGAATCAGATCAATTTGCTACCAGTTCTGGATGGCTTGACTACTGGAAAGAACGATACAACGTAAAACAATTAACGGTATGTGAGGAAAAACTTTCCGCTGACATGTCGTCAACTGAAAAATTTAAGTAGAACTTCAAAAAACAAATCGCAGACAGTGGGTGCACGTGGGATCAAATTTATAACTGTGACGAAAGTGGTCTGAATTATAAATTGCTTTGTTCGAAAACCTTGATATCACAACAGGAAAATCCGCTCCTGGGTACAAACACTGCGTGGAAAGATTAACCATAATGGCGTGTTCCACTGCATCTGGCAAAGATAAATTTGCGCTGATGGTAATTGGAAAGTTTAGACGTCCGAGAGCATTAAAAGACATTTCACCTAATGCGAACTTATTTACTACCTGGTTTAAAGAAGAATTTGTACCAGCGGTGACCGGTTCTTAACAAAGAGAAAGACAATTGAATATCTTTTCATATAAAAAAAGTTCTCGCATTCTCCAGTTTAAGCCAAAATATTTCGCTAGCCCTATTTTACAATTACATATTAGTATTCTTCATGAAATATACACGGTAGGTTTCCGCATCGGCCTGGGTGGGGATCTGTGGCGCCGAAGATTTGGCTAACTTTGCATATTACTGTTCTTCATGAAATATATACAGTAGGGTGACAGAATAGAATAGACACCAGATAAAGCGGTATAAATATGTAAACAGCTAAATTCTAAGAACGAATTAAGAACTTTCTCTTGTCATTAGGGTAGGTGTAGATGTATCGGAAGGAATTCGTCATAGTTTAGTATCGTTACAACTATGCCTCGCTTACAAGGTTCGAGTAATATTAGCGACTTCACTCGGGGTCGCATCGTTGGCCAGAGTGAACGCGGCGCTTCGCAACGTGAAATAAGTAAATTTTTAAATATTCCGTTGTCCACAGTTAACCGTGTGATTACACAATTTAAACGCACTGAAAAACAACAGTGGAGCCGAGACCGGGTCATGCCGGACCTTCTGAAAGAAGTAAAAGGGTGCTTGTGCGCGAAGTGTTAAGAGAACCGCGAAAAAGTACAGCTGAGCTTGCGGCAACGTCACAGAAAAGTCAGCGCACCGTTCTGCGATACCTCCACAGTGTGGGGATGTATAAAAAGGTGGCAAAGAAAAAACTTCTCCTTACGGCGTTTCAAAAACGGCGCCGAATGGCTTGGGCAATCGAAATGCGAACGAAGCCCGAAGAGTTTTGGCGGTCTGTCATGTTTTCAGACGAAAGCAGATACCACCAATTCAGTGATGGTGGTCGTACGTGGGTAGGGACATGTTCGTCACGGCAACTGGACGACAAATTTTTGCATCAGACGGTGAAATACGGCGGTGTGAACATCATGGTGTGGGACGCGATATGGTATGGTGGAAGATCGCAATTAGTAATCTGCGACAGAAATATAAATGCGGCAAAATATAGTCAAATATTAACAGAAGGACTACTACCGATATTCGACAACGCCATTTTATCTAAAGAAGACGCCACTTTTATGGAGGATGGAGCACCCTGCCACAGAGCAAAAACAACAACCACATGGAAAGAGGATTTGGGATTCGGATTTTACCATGGCCAGGCCAATCACCAGACATGAATCCGATAGAGAATGTTTGGCACATAATCCAGACAAATATGGCGAAACGACCCCGAAAACCCAGTAATAAGGAAGAACTCGTGGCAGCTGTTACAGATGAGTGGTTAAATATTCCAGAAGACACCATTAATCATCATTTAATAGATTCTATGCCACGACGACTCGCAGCACTTCACAGAAGTAAAGATGGATCGACAAAATATTAGTCTAATTTAAAAATTTTAAAATATTTTGTATATATAACGAGAATAGAATTTTTTTTTTAATTAGTTGGTGTCTATTTTATTCTGTCACCCAAGTGCACAGAAAAACTGTTAAAATGTTCTTATCATATAATAAAGTATAAATACATTATAACGCGTAATGCGATGTATCACTCGTGCATACACAACAGGGAAACGAAGGCATTTATTCAACAAACTCAGTCAATTTTCGTATCGGTCAGTAGTCAATTTTCGTGCGGACGGGTCCGGATGTGGCTCGCCGAAGATTCCGTCAACGCTAGTAATGAATCCCATAGTTAAGATATCTTAGATTATTATATAAGAAAGTTGAAAGAAACCATATAACATAAGTATAACAAAAATCTCTTAAATTTCTAGTTTAGTTAACATTTACGGGTTTATTATCTAAAGTGCGCGAGAATTTGAATATAATAAAGAAAGAAATTATTATAAACTTTTATATAAATAAATAAATAACAAGGAAAAAAAGGAAGATTTAAAATAAATTTTAAAAAATGCAAAGTATTTTCATAGTACAGTCTTCCTTATAACTTCATCTGAACGTCTACATAGAGTATGATTGATATGCTAGGAAAATAATTTTGACAAATTTCTTTGCTAATATTAATAATCTTCATTTAGTCTATAATGTTTATTATTTTTTAATTAAAAACCAAATTATGTCGATCTTTAGTTTCCAATTTATTTAATCTACCGTTGGAGCATCTTCATCTGCGTATAATGCCCGAAACTCGTGTGTTTCGAGTAATACGAGCAAGAAATGTATCTATTTAATTTTGAAATAAATTATTTTGATTCTCAAGAATTGTAGAAATTAGCAAAACGATATACTATATTGTACCTGTAAAATTGATTATACACAGTTTATAACGAATGTAACTTAGGCGGTAATAATGTTTAGTTAGTTCTCTGTTGCAAGGATTTACGGTATAGCACAATTTTGAAAGTTATCGGTTTTCTAAAAGACTCGTCTTGATTATCTGGGTGGTACTGAGCATCCTAATACATCAGCGGTACATATCTCATAATGGTTGTACTTAATAAAGTACAACGTACGCAGTAGTGTTATTATTTTCTAAATCGCTGCTCATTGGTCGGTTATATCATACTTTATTAAAAAAATATATATTCAAAACGACCGAATATTCATGACAAATGTGTGTTACACACGGAAACATCTGTGAATAATTGTAAATACATGTGCAATGCCGAATATTTTTAAAAGTGACATTAAATTCTCATCAACTCAAAATATCTACATAACCAAGTTTTTCTTGACTCATTTGAATTTTTTTCCTTAAGCACACAATTTAAAAATATTTTGCATTGTTACGACGGAACCGAAGGTTTGCATAAAATAGAGTGTTAGTTGGTTTGTTAATGTATCTCATAGATAAACAACAATGAATACCTTTACTTTTTCTTCTCAATCACGTCACATTTACTCATATACACGTCAACTCCTATACACAAACTAGATTTTTAAGCTCATTGATGACGTCGTCGACCTACAATTTTAATCGAGAAAGTTTTTATGTAGAGCAAATTCAGTTCGCGGGCAAGAGCTTGGGCCGAATCTGCCAATACTACTACCAATTCGAAAGTGAAATTGAGAATGGACCATGATGTCAAGTTGCCATCATCCCAATCAATAAACGAGATGAATTTCACGGATAAGGACGCGTTGAATAAATTGTTTAAGGATTTTATAGATGTTCAGGTTCAGGATTTGAATATGGATTTGGCGATGAGCACCATTACGGGACTAACAGATTTAATAGAGGATGAAATTATTCCAATTCCATTACCGTTGCAGGTTAGTAATTTTATTAATAAAGTTTTCTTTGTGAATGGACTTGCTCTCTTTAAGCTAAAGGCGCAATGTTGTAAAAACTGTTTCTATTGGAGTTAATACTTGTTAGTGCTCCAAAGAATCAATATTTTTTCAAATGCAATACAAGTATTAATATGGTTAGTGATTAATTCCATTGGTGAAGGCTAGATCCTTCTAACAGTCTAATAATAGCTAATAAATACGTACCAGTTCTTAAATATGCTGAGAGATAAATTACTTAGTGAAGAAGGAACTAAAATAAATCGTTACAAAACTTGTGTTTTATTTGTCGTCGGATCAGTATAGTGATTTCGCTATCTGTCAAGGCCAACCTGTGACGTCAATTACGAAATAAAATGAAGATGTTCTGGAGCTTATAACCATATTGAAATACGTAATGACTTTGGCACAATTTCGCTATATTTAGCGAAACCAAGAAAAGCGCTGGTATATTTTAACAGTACCGTTACAGCATGTACATATATCTTAATATAATTCGTTTTATTGTTATCGCGTTTCATGTGTTTATATATATCGATTATTGTTTTTTTAAAAGAAAAGGAAAAACATAGTAAAACAAACAACAATCAAACAATATTACGGGTTTCTAACCGCACCTCTGCTGTACTCAATATCTATGATCATAATTTTTCTGCGCTATTACTAATTTACTTTTTTTCTTTATTACACATACATCTTCGTACCCGCAATTTTAAAAAGAAAATAGTCAATACATTAGCTTCATGGCCAGCAACCAGCTATATACCAATAAAGGATTTATTTATAGTTTTTCATTTTTTTATATAATCAGGTTGCTTGCCATCAAGAGAGCAGGAAACAATTTCGTTTGTGAAATATTTCTCTAATAATTTATTTAGAGTTTTTACTTATACATCACTCTCAAATTAAATTTATTTTATTGAAAAGGTGAATATTGTTTTAAGTCTGTTCATGACTTGCAACAAGGATGAAAAAGTGGCAGTAATAAAGAAGTAGTATCATATAATTTCATCAATTGACATAGTGGATGTTGATGAACCTTGGTTCCAAATGAATGAGACACCGCCACAACCGTCAGGAATTTTTGAATAACGCGTTTCAGAGACGTTGGATTAACATACTTGGCTGCATACCATGGCCTCCAACGGTCAAGTATGTAAGGATGAACTGAAGGACCGTGTACATACTGCATGTGATGCAATAAACCTAAAATTTATTAGAAATACTCTGTTATATTGTTTGTCCTAATTAGTCGTTGTAATAAAATAATTTCTTCATTTAAGGCTACAATTCTGCACTTTCTTTAATAGAAGAATAACCAAATTTTTTGTAGCTTTGCTTTGTTCTGTGTTTACCAGTACAGTTATTACTTCCGTATCAGATTCTACTATACTTTCGTAGTACATTTTAATAGATTTGAAAAGTTTCACGTATGCTGGAAAGTTTATTTTTTCCGTATGAAAAAAAAAGAATTATATGACATCTCTTGAACTAGAAATAGCAGGTTTACAGAATAATTATTTTGCAGCAAAATAAATCTTTAAAATAAAGCTCAAGGTCAGTATTAACAAATTAATTAATTAAAATAGATGGCACTGGTAACACTGAGTTTTGCTAGAAGCTTGGTTACATACTATGTCACTAATGTATTGACAATTTCCTTTTTAACGTTAAACATGAGAAAAATGTGTATGTGATGAAGAATATACGTCATACCTTTATTTGCTTTTGCTAATGGAGGTATCAGATCATTATGCTGCAGAATACAACCCCACCTCCTCCAAATCAATTACGTCATTACCAACTGATCTTCTTTCGTGCAAATAAAACCATTGAAACGATTGACTTGGATAACCAGAAATAATAATACGCCAGCACAAATATCGCAGGGAAGAATATGTTTTGTATTTGATGTTTCAATTTGAATACATAATAATTGTATTAAATAAAATGAGTATTGTATAAATAGAATTAACGCCACTTAACACATGTGCTGAAAAGTC
The DNA here is from genome assembly GCA_023509865.1 of Trypoxylus dichotomus. Lineage (NCBI taxonomy): Eukaryota > Metazoa > Arthropoda > Insecta > Coleoptera > Scarabaeidae > Trypoxylus > Trypoxylus dichotomus. The sequence goes on from CM042077.1 coordinate 9,942,718, forward strand.
CCGGGCCTAACTCATAAATAACGCTAGTTTTATTACAGTCACCTTTCTCTCAGTTAGTACTAACCTTCAAAAGACAGCTGTTAAAATTTCATGAGAGTCTATTCATTAGTTTGTGAGTTATTGTGCTAAGAGTCACGCTACTTCTGTTATTTTCAAAACAATGGATCAAAAACAATTTCGTGTTTTAATTTTACTCTGCTTCTTGATGGGAAAAAATACCGTTCAAGCGAAGCAATGGCTTGAAAAGTGTTATGGGGGCTCCGCTCCATCAGAAACAACAATAAAACGTTGATTTGCTGACTTCAAACGTGGCCGTAGAGACACCGATGATGCAAAACGCAGTGGACGTCCAAATGAGGCGGTAACACCAGAAAACAAAAAAATCCACAAAATCGTTTTAAATGATCGAAAAGTGAAGTTGCGTGAGTTAGCTGACATCGTAAAGGTATCAAAAGAACGTATTGGCTTTATATTGCATGAGCATTTGGCTATGAGAAAGCTCTGTTCAAAGTGGGTGCCGCGTTTGCTCACTGTTGACCAAAAACAAGAACGTGTTGATGATTCTGAGCAGTGTTTGGCCATGTTTAAACGTAACAAACCGAACAAACCGGGATTTTTGCGTCGATATGTGACAATGGATGAAACATGGATCCATCACTTCACTCCGGAATCAAAACGATGGTCATCTGAGTGGACAGCAACTGGTGAACCTCGTCCAAAGCGCCCGAAAGCACAACAATCGGCTGGAATGGTTATGGCCTCGGTATTTTGGGATGTGCGTGGTGTAATATTCATCGACTATCTTGAGAAAGGAAATACCATCAACAATGAATATTATATAGCGTTATTGGACCGTTTGAAGGCCGAAATTCCAAATAAACGACCGCATATGGCAAAGAAAAAAATGTTGTTTCATCAAGACAACGCACCGTGTCACAAGTCAATCAATACAATGGCAAAACTACATGAATTGAACTTCGAATGCTCCCACATCCACCGTATTCGCCAGATTTGGCTCCCAGCGACTACTGGCTGTTCGCAGACCTCAAAAAAATGCTCGCCGGTAAGAAATTTCGCACGAATGAAGAGCTTATCGCTGAAACTGAGGCCTATTTTGAGGCAAAAGATAAATCGTTCTACAAAAGTGGTATTGAAATGTTAGAGCGGCGCTGGAATGATTGCATTGCTCTTGATGGAGATTACGTTGATGAATAAAGCTAATTTTGAACCAAAAAAAACGTGTTTTCTTTGTTAGACCCGGGACTTTTCAGCCCATGTGTTAGGTGGCAACCAAGTTAACACCCAAAAAGCTAATTTAAAAAGATATTTGGTGGAACAGTACACATGTGTGCAAAATTAGAAGCAAGCATTTTTCACAAAAACGTAAAACCTATTCATTAGTAGGGTTGGCCAAATTTGCGGCCTACCATACAGCCTATAGAACAACTATTTGATAGAATACCATGTGAAAAAAAAAATGCGTACGTATAAGCGCCAAACAGGAAAAGTATTCACGCTAAAATTTAAGTATGCAATTATAAAAAATTAAGGGAGATATTTAAATTTTAGCGTGGCGAATACTTTCCCTATTAGCGCTAGATGGCGCTGATACGTACCCATATATTCAACAGTGTGAAAAAACAAATATTCCATGCAATCGTATAAGCGATACTACATAAATTTCGCCAAGTGTTGTTTTTCGTTTTGTGTCTATTAGCTGAGCTAACTATTAAGAGAGCAGCCATTGTACTTATAATTATTTTTTTATTTACTTCGACTACGTGGATGTCAAGATTTACTATCAATTGTAGATTACTTTAAATAATGTCCAATTGCACATGATAGAAGATAGACCGCCAGTAAACATCACATCACCAGGTCCAATCCCGCTAGATCTAAACATAACTCACATGTTCATCACTAGAGAAGATGATGGTGTTTTCAATGTAATACCGAATAAACCGATGTCTCATTCGGAATCAATAGTATCAAGTGAGTATTTAAAATCTATGTCTTTTACGTAACATTAAGAAAGTTTCTTTTCCTTTAAAAGCTTCCGAACAGGAGATCGTGTTAAGACAGCAAAATACGCAATTGAAATTAGATAACGACGAATTAAGAAGAAGATTGGCCGCTTTCGAAAGGGTATCCGAAGAGAATAGACAATTGAGGCGCTCGAAAGAAGAAACGGATATCCTCCGCTCTTGTCTATCGTCCGCTCAAGATGAGGTCTCGAAGTTGTTGGACGAGAAAAAGAAGTTACTGGACGACGTGAAGAGGTTGCAAGATCAGCTTCTATCCGATAGGAGTCGCCAGTGGAACACTAAGAGATAGCAATGTTGCTTCGACTGCACCAACTGCTGCTCTAGTGTTAAGAAGGTGTAGCTGGTTAGTCAGTCGTAGTTTTCGTGATTATATAGTAGATTTTATATGGATATAACGTAAATATATATATTAATATATACGCGAATAGATATAAAAAAATCTGCTGTTGACGTTCTAACAAATAACAGAGATAAAAAAATATGAAATTGAAATTATAGCTAGCTGTATGTATATTCGAGCTTAGTCTATTCAAATCAATGTTGAAGGAGAAGACAAAGATATAAAACACTATTGTTGGTTCTTTATTTGTAGAAGTTCTAGCATTATGTAGCGCTATATAGACTGTTATACTCTACACGTTATAAAATGCAGTATTGACAATTATTACCGGCAATATATAAGGTTTATTTCGAAAAAAAAAACGTTCATAATTAGTCCAAAGCTAGAAAATTTCACATTTTAACGGGATGACTAGCACTTCAAACCGTCACTAATTGTTTGAGAGGCAAAAAATCCTAACTGAAAAATGTTTTAATGAGACACGGAATTTATTTCTTTAGTTTCAATATGCTATTTCGTAATAGTGATACGTATAAGATATAGAACTGCATACAGTAAGGCCCATGCCAACGTTGTGACATTAACTCTAGTGAAATGCACACAAGCTAAATGCGCTACGTTAATTACGTCATAAATTAATCTATAGTCTATTCCCACTTTAAAATTCAGTATGGCTCTAATGGAATGTTATCCCCTTCTTTCTATTGACAGCGAATTTCTGTATGTACATCTCTTCTCAACTTGGGCAGAGTTGCGTGAGTTTGTACTAGTGACTTTTTTTGACAGCTGCATTACTAACAAATAAATTGGTATTTAGATTTTATTTATTAGTGTCAGCTGTTCTGTTTTAACCCAATAAAATCTTATATCTCTCCTTACTATCAAATACCTTTATGCCTAAATGTTCTTAATGTTTGTTAATGTATAATGATGATTTTTATCCTAATGAAACAAATCGATACATCTGGATCAAATTAAATACTGGATAAACAGTTAATTTGAAAATATTTTTTTTTATTTTATTTTAACAAAATTAATTATTGTTTGATTTATTAATGTTTTACAACAACTATTTACAAAAATGATGCTAACCTACATTTGACAACCGACAACAAACGCTAGAAGATAAACGGTTCACATAACTTGAATAATCCGACAGTATATGCTACTATCCTTGTCTGTCACTCTAATAAAATCAAACCAAGTAGATCTTTGTCGTGAAACAAGCGCAAATCTTGCTTCCTTTTGTAGTAACCGTACTTGACAAAGTTGATCGCCCTGGATAGGATCTTGTTGACGTTTCGGTGGCATCGCAGCTACCTTCTTCTTGAGCGTGTTACGATCGGTGATCGAATAGTGTATTCAATGTGGTAAACTGAATTTTAAGGTGCGAACAGACTATTTTTTTTTATACATAGACTGTGGTGGAGTCCGATTCAGGCCTGATTTTACTTGACATGCCCGAGGCGTGGCGAAAACTTCGTACTATCTAAGCTAAAAATATCAGCACCAAAGGGATCGTATAAATTTCTCGGCTCTTTTGAATACAAGCACCGCGGAATAGGAAAAGCATATAGTCTACCGGATACAACAATAACATATCAAACTATTTCTTTTTTAATAATTATTACCTATTAATTCTTCAGGAAACATTATTTCAGTATTTGTTTCCATTAATTTAAAATACTACAAAAGCTATAGGTTACTATTATATGCTTGCTCCTCTTTAAACATAGAACACATGTGTACTATTGTATGTTTAATTGATGTTTCCATTTAAAATGAATCTAATAAGTCGGTTTGACATAAGTGTGCTGTGAGTTGGATAAAATTAAATTCAAAATAGTTTGTGTGTAAATAGAGCTTCAGGCTTTAGACACCATTTTGTACTAAATATGTTATCATATTTAAAACATTATTTTGATATACGGCAAATTTTGACAAAGAATTTAAATTGTTAGTTTTATTATTAATAATGATGTACCAAAAGCAAATGAAAAAGTAAACTAGATGAAATAAATTAAAGAACTTTTTTTTAAATGTTATTAATTGCTTTCATCTAGCGAAAAATACAGTATCGCTGTCACTGTCACAATCTACATTAATAATAAATTCTTAATGGAAATCATCAATTATATTTTCTTTAATAATATAATCTTCAATATTCTTAACATGGCAGAAATATCACACCTACCAGACACCTTCGTAACACTTCTTGATCTTAATCTGCTTACATCTTCTAATTTAAAAGTGACAGAGTTTAAAAAAAAGGTTTTGTAAAAGATGTAGTAGAATTGTGTATAAATTATGAAAAATGTATTGAAACCCCGCACTGCCCAAAGCAAGAGCTAAACGACCGCGCAACTTATAGATGTTTCCCTCATTTTGTACTCCTTGCTCTCTCTCTAATACTTTAAATCGTATTCTATGCAAGTATCATCAGGTTTGGATCGGACTCTAGCCACACTTACTCTAATAGACCAATGCATAAATAAGAAAAGACGTCTTTAACATTTATAATAAGAAATCTTGAAAACGTTAGCTTTCCCCTAAATAGAAGGTTTTTTTTTGTAGACAGAACGTATGCAATCGGTTTGAACTTACCTCTTTGAAGTACTACGATTTGCACAGTGATACGTGGTATTGCGTTTTGGTCAATAAGCACTCTCAGTTGTTCTCATTTTGTGTGGTTGGACTTTTTTATGACGAGAACTTTAGTGCTAAGATGTTCTCTTGTTTTTGACGAGCCTCCCTGTCAGCAAAGTCATTATTTGTCTTCAATTATATTTTTTTCATTAATTCTTTATATAAAACCAAACCATTGACAACAGCAGCATGTAGTAGATAAAAGAAGATACGATGTCCCATTTTTTTGTAATCAGTTTTGTAAGCATCCAAGTTCCGATCAAAAAAAAAAAAATCTATACTTTGGTTATAATCTGATGAAATATTTGGGCGCAAGGAACTTTTTCAATTGGGGTCGTGGAAATTGGTCAATGAATGTATACTTTGCTTGTTTTACCATTGCCTGAAGTGAAAACTTGAGGCCCACTTCGATTCAACCCTTTTTTAGCTTTACAATTTGGAAGCAGTTGTCCGCTAGAATTGACTATGTCCATGTGCACTTCTAACCTTAACATCTTTTAGTAATTCAACATTATTGGAATAAATAACATGATGTTTGTTATCCATACCACCTAGGAAGCTTTTCACTACTCTAGTACCTAAACATTTTGCTAAATCCTTCGACTTTTCGGTATATATTTGGAGTCTTTGAAGATGGCCATTGTTATTAGCCGATATACAAACCTTATAACCCCACCTGAAGAGTTTTTTAGGTAGATATTGGTTCAAAAAACTTCTTCCTTTAAACTTTGTCATCGATTAATTGGTACAAGGTTCTCTTTAAAACTTTCAAATAGCATAGTAAGCAATTGCTGTATTTTATAGATCTTTCGCATATTCTGGATCGCTCTTTTTAGGCATCTGTCACTTCATATAAGGACTATTACATCTGTAGTGTTACAACATTTGTAGTGATGAAATATCGAGAATCAAGTGTGTGATATGTATGATTGAAGAGGAATTTTTAATATTTAAAGGGATACATTCGGAATTGATTAATAAACAGTAATACAGTTTTCCTAGAGATGTAGAGTATAACAGTTTATACTATAGTGCTAACGTTTGTTGTTATAAATATTGTGCTAACTAATAATGTTGAAGGAAATTGTACAAACTTAAAAGCGCGTTCTTTGTGAATTAGTTTTTAATGAATAAAATAGTACAGTGTGAGGTCCCCTTTAGTACAGTATCCTTGATGACGTGAGTGAAGTGTTGAGCGATTTGTAGTATGTATAATAGTTCCACCCGAACTCAATTTCTTCTTTTCGGTGTGTCGATAATGCTTAGTATGCCTGCTTACAAAATTACTTTTCTCTACATTTAAAACAACTCACTGCTGGTGGTTTAACAATTTTATTATTCACAATGTACACGTCTACGTAAGTTTCACAAACTATGTGTTTCACCACAACATGTTTGCTATATAATTTGTCCACTACCACGTGTCGACTACAACATGTAGTCTCTGTAACTCTTTATTAACTACCCACGTCACAGTATAGTAGAGACAGTAGTTTCTCTCACTGGCAGTACCTTTGATATTTAGTCAGTCAGACAGTTTTCCTCGCGCATTCCATTTTGCGCAACGCAAATCAGATAAGATAAGTAAAATAGGGGAAAAAATATTTTGTGGATTAACTCTCTCTCAAGTCTATTATAAAATTTTGAAGTAAAATAAATTTGATTTCTAAAAAAAAGAGTGGTTAAATAATCACATGTGAAATTGGCACATGGATGCATCAACAGTGCTACACTTTCATAGAGCAATTGTTTTAATAACATTCCTGCGCCATTTTGCATAGACGCGAATGGAAAGTAGTTGTGCCACCTAAACACATCCACTCTCTTCTGACGATTGAGAACCTTGGTGCCACAGAACAATATAGAATAGTAACTCGGGGTGGGGGTCAAACTAAACTCAGCGTCTCTTACGATCATGGGGTAGATTTAAAGTGAAGGCGCGTTTTTCAAATGTACAGATTGTAATGGTATTAAACGGAATAGAATTAAGACTGTAAAAACGAGTGCTTCGCAGTAGTGAATATAATTACTTACTATTTTAGTGTATTCTAATGCCGGAAATCTCTTTATTAACATGTTAGTAGACTTCTTAACCGACTTAATATTAGAATACATAAAAATAGTAACTAATTACACTCATTTTTAATATTGATAGTAACCGAGTCACACACTACTGAGGAGCATTCGTTTCTAGAGCTTTACATAGTATAATTATTTAAAATTAAATTATATTTATAGAAAAGAGCAACAATTTAATGCGAAAGTATATTTATATTACAAAGAAAAATAATGTAAATTAGCTAATAGAAAATAACTTGTTGCAACACCTAACAATACCAAACGCAGTCAGTAACCAAATGACCATATGACCACAGAACAATTAATTTAGTTCTACAGTTGGTTCTACCCCATGACCGTAAGAGGCGCTGAAGTTAGTTTTATCCCACCCCGATAGTCACCATACTATCTAGTTCTGTGCATGGTGCGTAGAAAATGTTAAATTTGTTCCACCAAGCACAGCCCATGCGCAGGTAGAACGAAAGGCAAAAAATCCCGCAAGTGAAACTACTGCATCTATTATTCTGTGACCACGTGTCAACTACATTTTCCCTTTCGTTAATTTCTTAAGTGGTCGTTGCGGTATTAGTGGCGGCAAGTTTGAATCTCCCTTTATCTTAACAATGTCAATTGTCTCATCTGCGCTTAAGTAAAAGTGCCTATCTTGTGTAGTACCTATTTTGTTGGTAACATACATTACCTTTACGCAAGTACACCTAGGGGATGGTTGGTTGGTTCGTCAGATATATTTGCATCTGTATATTTTGTGAGGTATCTCTTAAAAAGCGGGTTAGTTTTCTGAAAGGAATACTCCCCAGTTGCAAAGTTGTAGAGTGCTTATTAAAAAAGTTATCTTCATGTTTGTTGTGACCTATATGATTCACGTTATTCAAATACTGCATACCCTTAAATTTGCGAGAGCATTTAAAAGTAACTGACCAACTTTTACAATACATCTGACTATCTCTAATAGTTGAAAGGCAAAACAACGTGCTCTTCAATCTATGATTTCATTAAATGCATGATTTTTTTAAACTAATAAGAAAAATGTAATCTATATTTTTTCTTTTATTTTCATTTGGTAAAAATAACAAATATTTATCTTCGAATTCATCAACGTTAAGACACACAAAAACTACTGTTGTAAGCATGGTGATCCCATTTTTTTCAAACCTTGATATAAAGTTTTCAAAACAGTGGTTTTTCTTGTTAAACCGCAAACTCGAACGGCACTTCTCACAGCATATCCGTGAATAAAAATAGCACTAAGTAATTGAAACAGAATAAATAAACCCTCAAATCCGTGGCAACATGAACGAGCAAACTTTTAAACACGTCGACAATGAGGATAGTGTATTAAACGACTCCTTACATTAGTTAGATTTCTAAGACTCAAAATTATTAACTGAAATCTTCGAAAAATGTTACAATTTCCATAATTTTATATTACGAATTAATTGCTATTATCTGAGTGTATTTATAGGGAACAAAAGCATCAGGTAATTGAGTATTTAGATGAACGATTCTGTAAGCTTACCTCTGCGACTCTAACTTACTGCTCATTAATAAAATATATATGTTGATATTACGTGAAACGGAATAATTTAAAAAAAATTAAAGGTGTATCAATCAACACCCCAAAAAGAATCTATACGGTTATGAAGTCAACGTAAATCACCAAGTAATTATTGTAGGTGATACCAACATATAGATTTAACGAATAATTTTATCCTTCCAAAAATTTACAATTGCTCATTTCCTTTGTCGATTCTTTATCTTCTTCTGTACTAAAGAAACCAAAGAACCTTACGATTGATTGTGCGACTATTTTTTACTTCCATCCATCTAGTGTGTTGAGATGTGTTGTGTTAATGGTGAAATATTAATATTTTTTATATGTATGTATTAAAATAATAAATATGTAACGCAATTATTTCATACAAATCAGATTATTCTTAAAGTATTTCAGGTCCCCGCTCCCCCACCAGAATTATGTACCAATTGTCCAATATTCTGATATGTATGATATAATTTTAAATTAGCATTGTATAAATTATAAATATATATATATATACATATGTAGATATATTTGCATATCATATTTTGTGATTACATAACTAGTAAAGTTTCATCGTCCAGTTTATATGGCTAGCTAATTTGTTTGACTGCAATAATTTTCTTAAGATATTCAAGCTAAAGTTAAAATAAACTATTTTAGAAAATATTTTGCAGGAGTAAGCATTAAACATGACGATAATTATTTTAAATTCAGTATTTACACCTGTGCTTCAAGGCACCATTTTTTATTGTATTTGGGTATGACGTTTAAATTTTTGTCAATGTAGATTTGATCAGAGCACACCAAGCTTTCGCAGCTAATTTGAATTGTCATGATGGTGATCTGTATTAAATCCTTCATTAAATTTTCTACCGAGACTGTTATCAATCAGTTGATACAAGGTGCTTATATTTTGACCATACCTAAATATAATTTTTTCTTAACCCTTTTTCAAACACAATATTAGACATTCTGCACATAATTTTTTGTGTTTTTTTAATACATACAGGGTGTTTTAAAAGAAATTGTAAATATTTTACGAGATGATAGTAACAGTTATTTCAAGTAAACGTTTACCCAATTCTCAATGATTACGAAGATATAAGGGCTAGAGCGTTACCTACGAAGAGTTAATTACATTAATTTATGATTTAAATTACGAAAACGTCAACACGCTTTTGGTAGTACAACGGATAACATAGTTGTCTTTCGATCCGAAGGATACGGGTTTCAACCCTAACAGTGACAGTTTTAATTACAGATCAAAATCGGAGTATGCCTTCTATTCGGATGAGGAAGTGAGATCACAGATTCCGTGTCAACACGATGTTTGATAGGCTAAAAATCGTCTGCGGAAGGCCTATAATACCTTTGGAATCGACAAAATTCTAGTTAAACCATGATGCTTTGCCCAATAAAACAATAAGCAGATCCCGGATCAAAATCGGAGTATGCCTTCTATTCGGATGAGGAAGTGAGATCACAGATTCCGTGTCAACACGATGTTTTATAGGGTAAAAATCGTCTGCGGAAGGCTATAATACCTTTGGAATCGACAAAATTCTAGTTAAACCATGATGCTTTGCCCAATAAAACAATAAGCAGAATTAGGCTATAACCAGACTGGTTTAGTACCTCCTGTTTTAGCTCAAATTATTAATAGTCAACGATAACATTACAGCCAAAGATTTTGACAATTGAAAGAGTGAGAATTTCGAGTGACATCGTTTAACGTCATAAATTTGTTGGTGATCAAAGTTCGAGTGCACTTTTTTGCCCATTAGCATAATTGTAAATATGGTATTGTATTGCAGCCTTACTATATGTAAAAATATGAGCAGTATGGTATTTCCTAAAGCATTATATATAAAAATAAAATGAACATGATACAAATTTTGGTGTCTAATTGCAACAGGAAAATTTTTTAAAGCAATCAAAAATAAGAGCGACAGTATATGTATGAATATTAGTGCTACAATTGGGCCAACATCGTTTCTTTTGTTCTGCGCGCAATCTGCATCTTTTTCTATCTGTTCGCGATTCTTGTTCCAGTATACACAGCGAAAGGCTTTTTATAATAGCCGTTTTATACTCAAAGAATTGCATCTGGAATTGTCCGGGAAATCTATTGTAAAAATGAAGGCATTCGTCAAAATTATTTCAATTCCAAGGTATGGTTTTCTTGCATGAAGATGGCAGGACAGTTAACTAATCACGATGGTCAACATTTGCTATATATTTATTATATTCTGGTATTGCCAACTGCTTCGGAACATCTTCTTTCCTTTTGTTTTGCATTTGAATCATTACATTATGATATTTATTAGAAATATTAAAAGCCTTTCGTTTATCTGTCCATTTTCCTATCGTTGCCCCTTGGGGCACATTTCACAACAATTTGACCTTTCTCTGGCTTAGTTGAAATTACAACTTTTGGTGTTTTTTCCTATTCGATCATAATATACCAGTACAATGTATCTTCTCCTATGATAGCTTTCTGGTTAAATCGAAACTATTGTAGTAATTATCTATGTAGACATGATGGCCAACATTTAACAGATCATTTATTGTGAATGACCTTTACCGGCTATATCATCTAGCATGCCTGTATATCCAGCAAATTGATGAGCAATACCTCCGGAACTGGTTAGCATGTCCAATTTAATGCCACATTTTAGTTTCTATTTTTTAATATATTGACTTGCACGGGAAAGTACAATTGATTTATTCAGAAAAAGTTTGAAGCCGATTTTCAGCTTTTAGTTGGTTTTTTTCTCGATTCCTCGAAAAGTCAAGCATATGTAACATAATTAAAAATCGATTTTTGTCCATTTTAGATGAGATTCCATTAATGTTGGATAAAGGGTCATTCTTCCAATAATCGTTCTATTTGGCTATCGTACAACACCTATGTCTAAAAATCAACAAAGATCAATAGTCCGTTCTTTGTCGTTGATTTCCATGAAGTGATTCTGAATTTTTCTTTTGTTTCCGTCGATAAAAATATACTTTAATTATTTATACCAGTTTCATCGACTACTAAACTATAAAATAACGTCAGTAAGTAGAATATTACAAAAAACCAAAAGGAGTGTTTTCAGTTGGCCCAGTATTCAATGCCTCACGACCTAAATATACTGGAAAATCTATGTGAATCATAGGATCATCAATAAGAGCCTTGATCTAAATTCTCCATCTGCACATACGTCTGGTTCATATACCGAATTGAATCGAAAAAAAAAACGCTAATTTAATTCAACAGTGAACGTTGTCTACCTTTAGGTAAATTAGAATTATTTACTGCAGGGATTTCATTATCATGGTCACTGTCTGAGTCCGACTCTTATTTTGCGCAGTTTTCCTCTAAAATCTGTAACAATTTTGTACTTGTATATTTATGAGGATGGCACCTGCGCAGTTTGTCAACTGACACTTGTAAGCGACATCTAACGTGTTGACAGAAAAATGCTACTAAATAAATATTCTTATAGCAGGCAGGCAGTCGGTCGCCTTCTTTTTTTTTATTTTGTGATCAAATTTGTTCTCAAATATTGTTCTTTATTTTTGTCGTAACTCACATTTAAATTCTTTTATTTGTTATATAACCATTGCGAATTGGATATATGTTTAGGTGAACTTTTTACTCAAAATAGCGGTTACTATTGCCTCCTAAAGCATTTACGCTTTCCTCGGAAACAGCCTTTATATATAACAAGTACTATCTCTGATTACCTTCTTAAATATATAGCAACCACTATCTTCATTAGCTTTTTAAATATATAGCATTCAAGCATCAAATATCGTTCTGATTGTTTTTAGTATCAAAGAAATTTTATGCAATGTAATACATACATTAATTCAGATCACCATTTATAGTTATTTTATTTCATGATTTCGTAATTGGATAGTGCTTATTACGAACTATCTGACAAACTATTCAAATAAAATTAATCTTCTAAAATAAAACCTTTTCGAAATTACACATCAATCTACGTAGAAAGGGATTTCTGAAACTTGATAGTCTGATTTTTTTTTACAATATATAATAATAAGTAACGTATTTTGTGATATTTGAATAATTTTTGTTACACATCTGTGATTAAGGGGTTTTATGCTACTATCGAAATTAAGTTTTCTAAGCATTATTAAACTTGTTTCTATTACTACGATTATTATAGGTAGTTTACCTTACTCACTTTTTTATAACGAGTCCTATTATGAAATATTTGTTCGTGACAAGTGAAATACAACAACCTTCAATAGTAACGTTTAAAGATCGCCTTTTCAGTTGGTTTAAACTAATTGCCTACGCTACTGAGTAGCGTTTAATAATATACCATTAAACATTTACTTTTGTATGAGGTTTTACATTAATTTCGGTTGTTACACGTTGGTAAATATTTTAAACCAATTGTGAAGGATAATTGAATGTTTATTAGAGAAAGACGCTTGCATAGTTGCGGTGCTATTATTAGCGGAATAACTCTTTTATTGTATTCTTTTAGCTTTAGTGTAATAGATGATTGTATAAAGGAATGAATATATTATATATGCAATAATTACTAGTTCTTTATTAATTTCAAGAATACATCTTAACAAATCACATTTAATAAGAACAAATAACATCAATAACTCGTAACTAGAATAAACAAAATCTGCTAACTAAAATAAACCAAAGCTTACACTTGGCTGGGACGATTGACCCCAGAAAGGTTGATCCTGGTCGTTTTCTACATTTTTGTAATTTGACAGAGAAAATACCATATCGTCGTTAGTTAAATCTGCATGAAAAAGGATAAAAGATTTGTTACTTACGACTGCAGCATGGAAAGATCATAAGGGATACGACCACCCACCAAAGCTGACGTCATCCTTTATGATTTATCGGGCTCTATTAATAATATAGGGCCATACAATTACGAACAACTTATTTATGAAAACATCCGTGTTTTACATAGATAACGAAATGTTAGTTTATTTAAAGACACTAGAAACTATCGTCTACAAAAAAAGGCAATGCTTTCGCTCGGGAATTAATTGAAAGATTTTTACATCAGCATACTACGTCGCCAATATCTTAGTACGCCAGAAGATGGAGGAAAAGCAGTTTTGTTTAACAAGCTTGCGTTTTAACGGAACGTCATAGATATCCATGTTAGATGTTAGATAAAAAGTAAATTTCTTAATGATATCGATGATATCGAACTCTTTATTTTGGTATATAAAAGTAATCTAGTCCTTAATTATATGGCCACCGTTGTATACACTGTGTGGAAAGTTATTTGCTCACCACTCTTTGTTGACTTTGTTATTGCTGAAGTCAGAGAATCAATTACATTAGTGGATTGATTGGGCATTTTTGCGGAGTGGAAGTGCAGTCATGTTTATTACTTTAAACATAGTGTATATAATAAACAACAGTAAAATACACTAGGGTGACAGAATAAAATAGACACCAGGTAAAGCGGTATAAATATGTAAACAGCTAAATTCTAAGAACGAATTAAGAACTTTCTCTTGTCATTAGGGTAGGGGTAGATGTATTGGAAGGAATTCGTCATAGTTTAGTATCGTTACAACTATGCCTCGCTTACAAGGTTCGAGTGATATTAGCGACTTCACCCGGGGTCGCATCGTTGGCCAGAGTGAACGCGGCGCTTCGCAACGTGAAATAAGTAAATTTTTAAATATTCCGTTGTCCACAGTTAACCGTGTGATTACACAATTTAAACGCAAGGAAAAAACAACAGTGGAGCCGAGACCAGGTCGTGCCGGACCTTCTGAAAGAAGTAAAAGGGTGCTTGTGCGCGAAGTGTTAAGAGAACCGCGAAAAAGTACAGCTGAGCTTGCGGCAACTTCACAGAAAAGTCAGCGCACCGTTCTGCGATACCTCCACAGTGTGGGGATGTATAAAAGGGTGACAAAGAAAAAACCTCTCCTTACGGCGTTTCAAAAACGGCGCCGAATGGCTTGGGAAAATGCGAACGAAGCCCGAAGAGTTTTGGCGATCTGTCATTTTTTCAGACGAAAGCAGATACTGCCAATTCAGTGATAGTGGTCGTACGTGGGTATGGAGACGTTCGTCACAACAACTGGACGAATGGCTTGGGCAATCGAAATGCGAACGAAGACGGTGAAATACGGCGGTGTGAACATCATGGTGTGGGGCGCGATATGGTATGGTGGAAGATCGCAATTAGTAATCTGCGATGGAAATATAAATGCGGCAAAATATATCCAAATATTAACAGAAGGATTACTATCGATATTCGACAACGCCGTTTTGTCTAAAGAAGACGCTACTTTTATGGAGGATGGAGCACTCTGCCACAAAGCAAGAACAACAACCACATGGAAAGAGGAACAGGGGATTCGGATTTTACCATGGCCAGGCCAATCAGCAGACATGAATCCGATAGAGAATGTTTGGCAAATAATCCAGACAAATATGGCGAAACGACCCAGAAAACCCAGCAATAAGGAAGAACTCGTGGCAGCTACTACAAAAGAGTGGTTAAATATTCCAGAAGACACCATTAATCATCATTTAATAGATTCTATGCCACGACGACTCGCAGCACTTCACGCAAGTAAAGGTGGATCGACAAAATATTAGTCTAATTTAAACATTTTGAAATATTTTGTATATATAACGAGAATAGAATCTTTTTTTTAATTAGTAGGTGTCTATTTTATTCTGTCACCCTAGTGTATAAAGATGTACTGTACCTTTGGAGTTCATAAGGTCTCTCATCACATCTGAAGTATTATCACCTTAAAAAAAGTTATGCATAATAGCGTTACTATTTTACAAGGATGATTTGACAGGGAGTGAGATTCGGTTATTTCGTATTATCTTTCGAAAAGGTTTTGTATTACCCAATTTTGCCATCTTTTTTATGATGACAGCCAGTTTGGAAAAAACAAGGACGTGCGGTGTCGATTCTCAATTAGAACCCCAAATTGAGACCCAATAAAAGTGTTAGCAGGTAGTTTTAGAGCGAATTGTTACAGTTCTAAATTTAGTTTAGCAGAACGAGATCTTGCACATTTCGGGGTAGTGGTGAAACTATTGGTTCGCTTTATAATGGAAATTATTTAGGGATACTGGAATTAAAAACCAAATTGGAGATTTTCCTGGTATAATATATAAACATACATGCAAATAATAGACGGGGATATTTGTCATTGTCATTGATTTGTCAAAAACAATATGCGAGGAATTTATCCATTTAATTGCAAATACTATTCAGTATCACTGGACTTTGATAGTGCGTTACGCCCTGCCGTCTGGACCAGTGGAAATTTGTAAGGTTCTTGGATATGGAAGACTATAATGCTGAACAACTCGTCGAAAGGTGACTACATTTTTTAGATGACAATGGGCTTGATATCAAAGATTGTTGTGGGCTAGGCTATGATAATGACAGTAACATGAGTTTAAAGTACCGCGACTTACAAACACAAATTAAGAAGATAAATAAGTACGCAGAATGCTTCGTATAGTCATTAAATTGGTTGCCGAATGCTGTACAGAATAAGGCTGCAGAAACAAGTGCTATTAGAGATGCGTGCGGTTCTGCTACTATCACTATTAAAAATAATAAATGTAATTACTTACTATTTTATGTCAACGAACTCTGCATCAACAATACAATCAAATTAAACTGTAAAAATAATAAAGATATACACAAAATAGTTGTTTTATTTAAAGCGATAACACTTAATACTTAAATAATCAAGAAAGCCGTGCAAAACTTTCGCATATTCAACCATAAATTTTAAAGAAACGATGAGTTGTTGCGTAATTTGAGTATGTTACCACATGAGTCGTTAAAAAATCTTACCTAATAATACCTGATTCATTGTGATAGGTTTTGTATTACTCAAGAAAAATATGTTAACAACAGAATAATATATGTATGATTCATATTTGCGCTACAGAAAGGGCTCGCTGTGACGCAATCAGAAACAACCAATTATGTAAGACTTGTAATTTGAGGAAACCTGTAGAGGTAAAATAACCTTGACCGAAACCCACATTTTTCGGAAAATTTTAACGTTTGTAATTACAAGGAAACTAATTTATCAAGGACCTCTTGTTAACATTTGCACGAGGCCCCGCATTGCCTTAATCCGGCGCAGAACACATTGAACTGCCATTCTATTTATATAATAAATGTTTACGCTACAAAAACAATACAAGGTGTGTTAATAACTTAATTATTATTTGTACGCCTATGGTGTGTGGCAGAATTTGTGCGCTGTAGTTATGACTGCAATTCGAACTTTAATCGGATAAATTAATTGCATTATAGTTATAAACCGAACACGAAAAGCTTCTGCAGATGATAGTGCAACACTCGCATGCTATTCCAAAAATGGTGTAAATGGAAAACACTACAATGCACAAACAACGAAATATTAATTTTGTAAAGCATTAACTATATCCAAAACTTTGAAACTTTGTGTAACAGTGTTTCTTCAAAAGTCGTAATTTTGTCGATAGATTGTGCAAGTTAAACGAGATGATACGAGGGCGACTTGAAATGTTTCGGGAATCAGTCGAATTAGTCTCTCATCTTCCATATTCACCGGACCTAGCCCCTAGCGTCTCTTTTCTATTCCCAAACATGAAAAAATCACTGGGAGGAAAGATATTTGCCTCAAATGAGGAGGTCATCGCCGCTACAGATGGCAATTTTGCAGATATCGAGACGTCCTACTTTTTCGACTGTTTGAAGAGACATCATTTGAAAAAATGTATTGATCTTCGAGGAGGCAATTCATCGAAAAATAAAAATAAAAAACCACATCAATACCGTGTTTTTCGTGTTCATTCCCGAAATATGTCAGGTCACCCTCGTATAAGCATCAAAGTGATTTTTGAAAAACATAACAATCAAATTCACAAAAAAACTGGATTCAATAAGATTTAGATCTAGCGAGGTTTAAGGGGAGTATACAGAAAAATAGTAAAAGAAGATAAAACCCTTCATTTGTTTGATTTCAAGTCTCACTATCCGTTAAATCATACCCGAAAGCCTGAAATTATCATACCTTGAATAGAAAAATCTGCAGTTTGGGTGTATCCATCAGAACGGTCTAGAAAATAAACAATTGGAAAACAAATACAAATTTAGTTTGTTGCACTTACTTAAAAAGCTATTTTCAAATTGCAGAGATTCATTTATATTGCTCGTTTTTGTAAAGTAAGAGGATGTTTCTCGTTTTCTGCTTTCTAAATTATTAACAACAGGGTGTGGTGCTCGATCCTCTTGCGACAGATATTCTCCGAACGATACTTTTTTAGTTTTCTTCGTTTTGACATCGGTATGTAATTCTCCTAATTGACTAAACATGTCATAGTGATCGGTAACAAAAAAAAGGTAACTTACCACTTGCTTGACGTTTCTCAGGTACTTGCACTTTAGATTTGGGATTTTCATGGTTACTTATAACTTCATTTTGTAAAATGATTACTTTGGGCGGAGGCACAACAGATTGCTCTTTCTCGAAATTACCTGGTGTAAGATTTGCCTTCCTATTACCATTTGTAGTTGTATTATTGCTTGTAGAATTAATTGCACTTGATGGTGCTTGCTGGAGCAATTTCTTTTGTGGAGTAAGCAAAGAGGTTTGCCTTTGCCGTATTATTTTTTGTCTCTCGTTACTTCTTTGTTTTAACTCGCTTAATAAATTTACCTCTACAAGTTGTTGCTAGATTACAAATCGTCACATGGAAATAATTACTATAGTACCTACCATTAATTTTAGATTTAACATTTTGATTTGCTTGAATAGGTACCGACCATGGAAATGTTGGTATATTAAGATTTCCTGGTCGTGGCTTAGCCTGCAATAATTACAAAGTAGAAGACAGTGCACAAGAGTAACAAAAACTACATTTACTTGTATTGATAGTTTCGGTAATTCATTTTGTTTCGTTACATTTTGGGATTCGGTACGCCCTACGATTATAAAAATCCCACTTTAATTGCACTTTTAAATGAAATTCACCACAGTTACCTTTATTTAGGCGAATCCTTTCATATTCCTTTATCAAACTTTGTGCGATAATTCTCTTTTCTTTAATTTCTTTCTTAACAGATAGAAGATGTTGTGAGTCCGAAATGGCTTTAACAAAATCAATTATATTGGAATTTAACAACTTTCTATTAATTTCCACCTTAATATTAATCAGTTTTTTATAATCCTTAATTGATTGACACAAAACTTTTTGTTGAATATTTTTTTTCTCAACGATATTACTTGTCTCATCCAGTTCCCTATATAAAGCATTATCTTGTTCTAATGCTTTCTTTTCATCCTGGTAAGCAATTGAGTATCGAGCAATAATTTTTTCATATCGATCTTTTATAGAAATTATTTCATTTGCAACATCAACTTTCCGTCGAATCAAATGGTCTATCGCACGTGACGTAATGTTTATAGAATCAGCCGTTCTAGATAAAAATGTGAAAAATTGGTTAAAGGTGGTGGCAAATATATAAAGTACCTCTCAATTAATGCTTTAATTTCTGGCGCTTCTTCTTCAGCTCTCTTAATTTTATGCTTGCACTTTTCAATTTTCTTATCGAGTGTTTCATTTTCTTTATGAAATTCTTCATATTTGAGTTTACAATCTATAGCCACGAAATAGATGGGATACTAGATTTTAATTATTTATACTTACATTTTGCAACAGCTTGCTGTTTCCAAAGTTTTAAATCCCTCTCATTTGCGTAAGTGTTTATTTGAGTGAACTCTATTGCAGGTATCTGACTCATGTTTTCTTTTTGTATATAACAAACGCCTAAAATAGGAAATGTTTTGATAAATTTTCAAAATATTGATGGAATAATTTAAAATTTTATTTTGATTGCTTTGATATTCAATGCAGGTGTACCAAACATACTAATGCAATATGAACATTACAGAAAACTGTAAAAAGTATTAACTTTTGCATATTCTTGTAGTTAACGTTGATTTACCATATAGAAATCTTGTAAATTCCCCAATAGAGCGAAAAATTCAAACGATTTGAAAAATTTGATACTACTGGGCTGCGTTAATGAACCTTCCCGTCAGACACCCGAGCAATTTTTGTCCCGGTAATCGGTTAATAATTCACCTCAAATCTGAATGCACTCCTACTTTCTACTTAAAAATGAAGGGTAACTATTAGAAAAATTCAAAATACTAAAACGATTTTATTTAAATCAGTCCGAATTAGTGCACAATATCTACAATAATACATTTTGTTATACATTTACAAATACATACATACAATTACATTAAAGTAACGCATAATTTCTCTTACGACCTAAATGGGACATCAAATTGGTAAAAATTGTACGTTAAGTAATACATGTTAAACAACAATAAAAGCAATTATCCATTTTTTTTTTATCACAAATAAGGAAAATTCCACTACTCATATCAAAATGAATCAATAGTAATAAAAATATCTCGGCGTTTATTCGGTCGAAAGCACTTTACAAAACGATCACGACGGTAGTACACACAGTTCAACATTCATTGTTATGTTAAAAAAAAGAATGCTGTTTGTATTCAGCTCACTCACTCGCGGTCTCGGTCGAGTCTCGTGTGTGTCCAATTTATGGAATGATGCTTAGGACAATACTGAATATCTATCACGGAACTAAATTACAAGAAAACAGGTCACAGTATACATATTTTGTTTATGCACGGTTCCAATCTGAAACAAAATAGAAAAAAATATTATCGTGTTGTAGAAAGATCAATAAGGCCATAAATTTATGTGGATCTATCATTGTAAATATAGTTAGACAATATGTATTTGATGTAATAGCTAAAATATTTATAAAACAAATTTATTATGCCTTCATGGTAATAAATTAAAATATTGTTTGCCTAGTTATAATCCGCTAATGTTCAGTTGTACCAACGTGAATTAAAATTTACATTCAAATGAACTTAACAGCAAAACTAGAATATGGCAACCTACACCAGTCACATAGAATTGTTATATTTGCTTTTTGTGTTGGCTCAATCCAAGATTAAAATCACACAAGATCATTTCACAGTAAACATTTTTAAAATTTCCTGGACAAGTTAATTATCTATCTTGCATCAATTTGCATGCATTCTTCTCAATAAGAAATATGAAAATAACTAAGTTTACTAACCAACCTAAAATAAATTTATTACCAACTTAAAACGTGGTTTTAAATCTAATACCAACCTATGAATATATCTTATAACTCCTATTTTTATTTCATTTATAATTGATTTATCTCCTTTCTAATATAAAACATCTCTGTAAAAAAATAGTTTATTTGAAGAAAACAAAGACCTTTAGTACAAATCAAAGCAAGATTGCGTTCTTTTGCCATAATTTTCAGGGATCATTTTTCCAGCTTGTTGGACCTTGTTCTAGGTATGGTTCCGAAGATTAGGATCGTATAATATCCTCATGTAGTGCAAGTCATATGAAAAGTCAATCCACATTTATAAAACTCATCAAAATCGACAGTTTTGAGGGCGCTACAATTTGTTAGGTTTTTGAGTTGGTTTTTCAATTTTTGTGCTTAATTTAACTTCCTCCGTACTTGCGAAAGATAAATAAACGTCGTGGAGTCAAAAATCTGTCTGTCAAGCAGGAGAAAGCCACTGTGCACAGACGGACTCAAGGTTGTGCTCTTCTCCATCTTGTGACGTTGTTCAACATTTTGGATAGTGGTATATTCATGCTTCTCAGAGGTGGGGATACTTAGGGACATATACTGTTTATTTTCTAATCAGAAAGAAGCTTTTCGACCACTTTTCTCCTGGATAGGAAGAGCGTCCATCTATCTTGGGCGCACTGCCATCTCACAATAAGGGCCCAATTATACGACCCTCAAACTCTACCTTTTCTTTTTCTACTACCAGCAGAAAGCTCAGAAGACGGGACTGGACGGTCATCATCCGATGAAGAAGCCGATGATTTCTGAGAAGAATCATAAAGCGCAAGTGGAATGGACAAAGGCCCATGAGGACCGGACAAGGAAAGAGCAGGAAGAGGTCATCTGGAGTGATGAAAGCAAATATCTTGGATTTGTCGTCTGTGAGGCATGGAGAAGTCATGGGGGGGAGGCATCTCTGCCTATCTTAAACAGATTTTGGTTCAACCGCTTCCACGTGACCCTATTCGATTGATACAGCCAACTTATTAACCCCAACATAATAGAGGGCAGAGTAAGGGTGTCGCTCTGTAGGCAAAAGTGCTGATGGGAAGTTCGCTCAATTATAGCTGCATTTTTGGACTCCATGCCCCGCGGATACCAAGCTGTGCAACCACGTATTAGATTGTTCTCGTTGAGACTTTATCGGTTTCTGTTGATTTTGTGTTTTCCGATGATTTGGTAATTCATACATGTAACACGTGGGCCTTTGCTTATTTTTTGATATCCTATAAATTATTAAAAAAAGAAATTCGATTTTTGGCGTTGGGCTTGAAGTTGGTCAACATATCAAATTTCTGCTTTGATACCTGTGAAAAATTCAAGCGAAGATGTTTATATTCAAACGAATTACGACAAAAAACGCGCTTGACACTTTTTTTTGTAAAACATGCATATATACAAAATAAAATAATCAGATATATGCAAAATTAAATTAATAATCCCAAAATAACTATAGCAACAAAGACATATCTTCACAAAAGCTGAAGAATATTTAATATTACCAAACCAAAACAAATTATATTTTACAATAAAAAAAAACGTACTGCATTTTTTTCTATTTTACTCAATCCTGTAGAAAAGAATTTTAAGAAGAAGTTAATTTTTCAGAGATCTCATTTTTAAAATTCGATACTAAAAGTTCGAAAGTAAACAATGAGAATAAGAGTAATATTAGCATTGTTTAACTTCTGCATTGTTAATTACGTTACTTTGCGATAAGTTATCTTAGGAAACTTTAATGATGTAAAGAAAATGTCAGAGGCTTTGTAGTTTTGCTCGAGATTGTATGTTTCTATATTGACTTACAAGTGTACACAAAAAAATACTTCGATTAACTAGATAATTAACAAATCACACTTTTGCAACATGCTTATATCATTAGGAATGGTTAGCAAATTACAATAACAGCTTTAATAAGCCATGACGGTCCATAAAATGCGCAATTCAAACTATACATGTAGTATACCTACATATTTAGTTGAGTATTTCAACTCTGTACAAATTCGTGGGCCTATTGCTAACATTATTAAAAGGTTGCTTCATAAAACCGCACTGGGTTACATCACGCGGAGCAAATAAAAAAAACAAAATAACAAGACAAAAATAATCATTACTCAATGCTTTCGAGGCAACCGAGTCTTGACTAGGTAGGTACATCACATCGTAAATTTTTACTTTACGTCTGGGTGACCAACGGGGTAGCTTTTAGGATATTAATATCACGACGTGTTTATGGAGAGTTATTTTTGAAATGAAAGCGTGTATTTGATGCTACACCTATTGTGTGGGATCGCTCTAACGCATAAAAAGCAATAAACGCTGCCGGCAGTAAGTATTAAAGATCAAATTTCGAAAAATATATGCACGTGTTGGGAAATAAAGTTTAAAACGGCAGAAAGGGTATCGTAAAGAGAGAAGAAGCAGAAATAAAGACAGGTAGATTACATGGATAAATAAGGGACATACTTTCAATTATTTTGTTATAAATGTTATATAATGTCTTTCCAATTTAAGAAGTATTAATTAATACACTGTAAATTTTTAGTGGTCTCGACGATTGCAAGGATTGTGTGGTTGTATAATTCACAGGTATCGCAGTAAACTCCATCCCACACAAATTAATAATTTATTCAGAACGCAGCGTTTCTAGAGTAGATGGACTCTCATTGTCAACTGAGAATTGATAACTCGCTTGCACTCTA
This sequence comes from Trypoxylus dichotomus, assembly GCA_023509865.1. Classification (NCBI taxonomy): domain Eukaryota; kingdom Metazoa; phylum Arthropoda; class Insecta; order Coleoptera; family Scarabaeidae; genus Trypoxylus; species Trypoxylus dichotomus. The sequence goes on from CM042077.1 coordinate 9,966,279, forward strand.
CCAGTAATTGGTCATCATTAGTTATAAATAATAGCATGTATTCAGCACAATACAAAATAGTTGTGTTACAAACAATCGTTAATTACCGAACTATAGGAAAATAATATTCGATTGCATGAAAATCTCTAGTTCAACATAAATTAGAAGCTTCCGGATAGTTTCCGACGTCCAGAGCGAGATAATTTTAGATCAATAATCATCACGCTCAGTATACACGCTTACATATAGCCTTTACACGCCTCGTGTAGCGTATAGGCGCTTGTAAATTCTGCAGAAGCTTGCGCTGATATTTACGCATACGTTTTGGCTGTTTTATTTTGTTTAGTTGAGCTGTTCGCCTGCATAAGTAATCAACGTAAAAGTAAGTGAGCTTGCACATGCCTACAAAAACATCGGCACGTTGATTAAATTCTAGTTATTTGATCAAATGCAGTGTTCTATGAAAATAGCTATAAAATGCAGTTTCTTTTAAGTGAGATTAATCCCAGTAGGAATTTGTTTATTTTGGGAATCTATTTAACCTCCATTCTTGAAGATTTTATATGCAGGTATATGATAACACTGGCCAACGCACATTTTGGTGCCTCGGATTTTTTAAGTGTAATTAAGCAATTTTTGGAGCGCTTAATCCAAAAATTCCGTTAGATTTGTTCTATCAGATCTGATTTTCGAAATTCACTCTTTTTGCTGTATTTAGGATAAATTCGCCAAAATTAGATATAATAATCATAATCATAATAAATAATCATATAATAATAATCATAATATATAGTTAAAGACAAAATTAGAGTTGTATATGTGGAATATCAGACGGCGGCTGCAGAAGATATAGCACAAAATCCAAAGCTAATCTGGCAGTACATAAACGCGCGTCGTAATGCATCAAGAATACCTGGATGTCTCACTTTGAACGGCTCCACTGTTGATGATCCCAGCAACATTGTTCAGACCTTCGCAGATGAATTCTCTAGAGTGTTTGTGTCTGGTTCACAAGCATTACTGGGGCCCCGGCCTCTTGATAGGATCTCATTAGTGGTAGTTCTTTGATTGGATCTTTTACAGCACACGATATCTTAAAAGCATCTAAGAAGTTGAAATCTAATTTTACCGCATTTTTTGCACGTGATTGTTGTGTAGTACTATGCGAACCTCTAGCTAGAATATTTAACTTGGCCGTAAGTTCTTCTACCTTTCCTGACGCTTGGAAGATTAGCAGAATCACACCCGTGTTTAAGAAAGGTAATCGTTCTGACTTCCAAAATTATAGACCAATAAATATTTTATCCAACTTTGCAAAAATTTTTGAATATCTTCTGTCTCACAGAATTTACGTTAGTGTCAAGCCTTACTTATCTTCACGACAACATGGTTTCATTCCAGGAAGGTCTACTACAACCAACCTTGCTGAGTTAGCACAGCATATTGCCGAATCCATGGAACGACGTCAACAAGTAGATGTATTATACACCGATTTTAGTAAAGCATTTGACACTATCAATCATTCCCTTATGGTATCTAAGCTGAGTAGTTTTGGTTTTCCGCCAAGTGTAACAGAATTGATCCGCTCGTATTTAACTGATCGTTCATGCTATGTTCACTACAATGGATATACATCCTTAACATTCTCTGCTTCCTCTGGTGTGTGCCAGGGATCCAATTTGGGTCCCCTTTTGTTTAATATTTATTTGGATGATCTCCTACAGGGGCTGGACTGCAATGTACTGGCTTACGCGGACGATCTTAAGATCTACAATACCATAACCTCCCCGGCAGATTGTCTGTTTCTCCAGAACAGTCTGGATACAATTGTTAGATGGTGTACACAGAATGGAATTCATTTGAATCTGGATAAGTGTGCTGTTGTAAGCTACTCCAGATGTCATAGACTATACAATTTTCACTATGCTGTAAGTCAGGCTATTGTTCCTAGGCACTCGTCTGTGATGGACCTGGGCGTGCAGTTTGATGCAAATTTGTCGTTTGCAGACCACATATTGTCCATACGAAATTCTGCGATGAAATCCTTAGGATTTCTCATACGATCCTGCAGATCATTCAATAATCCTGCCTCGCTAAAAGCATTATACTATTCGCTTGTCCGCACTGGGTTGGAGTATGCCTCCATAATTTGGTATCCTCACTATCTCCATCTGCAAGTACTACTTGAAAGAGTGCAAAAACGATTTTTGAAATACCTGTCCTTCAAAATTGATGGCACTTACCCTGGACGCGATGTTGATTATGCTGGTCTGCTGAGGAGACACGGCTTTGTATCGTTATCGGATCGAAGGAAGGAATTTAGCAGTCAATTTCTACTTAAACTAATTAATCACGCTATTGACGCTCCATCCCTTCTCTCCAAAATTAATTTTGTGGTACCTCAGTACGATACCAGGTCCTTCCCTAATTTTAAGGTCCCGTCATGCAAAACTAATGTTCTGCTTAAAGCACCCTTTACGCATATGATTAGGAATGCCAATGAATTACTCGATGATCCTTTTTGTTGAAGTGTGTACATGGATTTACAATGTCGTCCTATTTTGTTCTTGCATTCTGGTGTCACCGAGCTATTTTTATGTTCATGATTCAGTTGTATCATTTTTGTAATTTAAGTTTATTACTGCACTGTGTATATTATATCATTACTACATTATGCTGTATTATACTATTTTATGTTATTGTCACATTATCCTGTAAATGGAATTATTTTCTGTTGGGTAATAAAGATTATTATTATTATTATAATATCCTTTATTGCCCAACAGGAAATAATTCCATTTACAGGACAATGTGAGAATAATGTAACATAGTATAATATAGTAATAATATACAGCGCAGTAATAAATTAAAATTAATAGAAAATGATGCAACTGAATCATAAACATAATAATAGCTCGATGATACCAAAAAGCAAGGACAGAATGGGACGACAATGTAAAACCATGTAGACATTCCAACGAAAAGGATCCTTAAGTAATTCATTGGCATTTATAGTCATATGCGTAGTGGGTGCTTTAAGCAGAACATTAGTTTTATATGACGGGACCTTAAAATTAGGGAAGGAGCTGGTATCGTACTGAGGTACCACAAAATCAATTCTGGAGAGTCAATAGCGTGATTAATCAGTTTCAATAGAAAATGGCTGCTTCGATCCGATAACGATACAAAGCCGTGTCTCGTCAGCAGACCCGCATAATGAGCATCGCGTCTAGGGTAAGTGCCATCAATTTTGATTTCATTGCAGAATTTCGTCTGTAAACGACAAATTTGCATCAAAGAGCACGCCCAGGTCCATCACAGATGAGTGCCTAGGAATAATAGTTTGACTCACAGCATATTAGGTTTTACGTCTATTTGTAGATGTCTTACACTGATTAAACTTAGTTAACGCTAATTATACTTATACAACATATAGACGCAAAATATAATAAATAAATAAAATGAAATATATGCATTTTGCATATAATCCGGTCTCTATTGATAACTGTAGAGTCTATGTCATCTTGAATAGCTTAAGACAGCACACTTATCCAGATTCCAATGAATTCCATTCTGCGTACACCATCTGACAATAGATTCCAAACTTTTCTAGAGAAACAATCTGCCGGGGAGGTTATGGTACTGTAGATCTTAAGATCGTTCGCGTATGCCAGTACATTGCAATCCAGCCCCTGCAGGAGATCATCCAAAGAAATATTAAACAGAAGAGGACCCAAATTGAATTCCTGGCACACACCAGAGGAAGCAGAAAATGTTAACGATGTATATCCATTGTAGTGAACATAGCATGAACGATCAGTTAAATACGAGCGGATGAATTGTGTTACACTTGGAGGAAAACCAAAACTACTCAACTTAGATATCATAAGGGAATGATTGGTAGTGTCAAATGCCTTACTAAAATCGGTATATAATACATCTACTTGTTAACGTCATTCCATAGATTCGGCAATATACTGTGCTAACTCTGAATATAATGTCTTGTTCTGTACGTAACTTTTTGAATATTACTATTTGATAATTGTTGAAACATAAAAAAATGGATAGGAGGTATTTATTGAACAGAAAAATATGCATATACAACTTTCAATCATCAGTTAAAAATGTCCTTTTACAAGATTTCCTTGCGTGAGGTTTATCGGAAGAGTCTCGCTCAAGATTCCAGCAGTAATCGGCCATCATATAGGTATCCTACCTTCCTTGGTACCTCTCCTCCATAATGCTGATGCCTTTGCGAAATATTTTCCCCTGTTCCTTACTAACATCGCCTAAGTTCTTTGGAAAACAATTTAAGTGGCTGTAAAGGTAATGAATCTTGATCCTCATGTTACATCCGAGCATGTGGAAGTTAGAAAGCATCTGTTCTACGAATTCGACGTAATTTGCTGCTTTATGATTTCCAAGAAAATTTTTAACCACCTCAACAAAACAGCACCAGGCATTAGATTCTGTTAACTGCGGGTTATTTAAATATTGTTTTATCTGAGGACCATAAAAAATTCCAGCCTTCAATTTCTCTGTGCTAAGCCTTGGAAAGTTTTGTTTCACATAGTCAAAACACGGTCCATTTCGAGGTAAAGCTTTAACAAATTGCTTCATGAGTCCCAGATTGATATACAGTGGTGGAAAAATGATTTTGTTTCTGCCAACCAATAGTTCGTTAAGAACGTTGTGTTCTCCTTGAACTAAAACATTTCTTAAAGGCCAATTTCTGGTAATCCAGTTCTAGGCCTTAGTTCTGCTATGTCAAAGGCATAAAAAAAATAAAGATATTTTGTGTAACCAGCCCCAAGAGAAAGTTTACCATGTTTACATCGAGATATACGAGGGTAGGTCCAGAAGTTCGTGGAATGGAGGGGATGGAGTGGGGATAGGAGCGCTCGCTAGGTGTCATTCTGATTGGCGACTCATCATTAGTATATAAGTTATGTTAAGTTGCAGCCCTATAGCGTCAGTCGTTTACGCCTGCTAAACAAGTCAATCCGAAGAAAACTGAAACTATGGAGGAAATTGAACATCGTGCTGTGATAAAGTTTCTTACAAAGCAAGGAAAGAACGCTCAAACCATATTGAATGAAATGGAAACCGTTTATGGGGAACAGTGCCCTAGTAAATCAATGATTTATAAGTGGCATGGTCGTTTTAAACATGTCGATTGATTATATTGAAAAGGAAAAATAGATTTATCGTTTTATTTTATTTAAAACCCTTTCATTCCACGAACTTCTGGACCTCCCCTCGTACCACCCACTGATGCTCTTCATACTCGATATTTTTCAGGATCAATGATATTGTCTCGTATTCATCGTTCATAGTGGTAGAATGTGCAATAGGTATATTACCATTGTGTAAAAGTATACATTTTAAACTTTGAGATGAACTGTCTATAAAAAGACGCCATTCACTTGGTGTCTATTCATTTAACCCTATTTTCTTCAAGAGACCTCCTATATCATTACAAAACACTAAGTTGTTTTCTTTAGAGAAATACGGCAGGAGATCTTTCTCTCTGGTACGACAAAATGTAATATTACTACCTGAACGCTGAAAGTTCTTTTCCTTTAATCTGGAAGCAAGCAATTCGGACGACTCCTTTGGGAGGTTCAGATCTCTAACAAGGTCATTAAGCGCTTGTTGGCTGAAACGTTGGGGACTCGCTGATGGTCCTTCAAAATCACTATCAGCCTCACTTTTCTGAAACTGCATCTGGTCAGACGAGTTTTGTGTTTCTTTGTAGTTCAGCATTAGACGAGTTTTGTGTTTTTTTGTAGTTCAGCATTAACTATCATGCATAACTTGCCCAAGATATTAAGAAAACCAAATATTCTGTTTGAAAGTTCATATGGAACTATAGAAATTTCACTGATTGTAGTGCTTTAAAACAAATAATAATAATTTTGATAAGGTATTATGCAACAAAATTGGACGATTGCATCTAAAAAGATTTTATTTTATTTCCATGAACTGCGTAAATGTTTGTGCGCTCACACCTGGGATGTACCTATTTCTTTAATTACGGGCAGAACGTATTCAGAACATTAAGTATTGGTTTAGTACTTCACTGCTGTTTTTGCGTTTTTCACTTTTATTTTTATGAGAGGATACTGCGATCATCATACTACTCTCATATATTTCTTATAGTCAACTATGTACCACGTACAGTTACGTCGATGTTGTGATCGATAGAATAAAAAATGAAAGTAAACGTCCTTGTTACGTGTACTAGTAATTATATAATACGCTACGTTTCAGGAAAATATTATGCATGAATTAATTTATAACATGTTATTAATACTAATGAGCAGCTTAGAAAGGAAAAATAACAGGAAAATCGTAAATGCAAAATATATGCAAACTATTTTGTTATTATTTAGGTAACCTTCGTCACAAAGTTTACTGATCCAAATCCGTTTGTTGGTGCAAATAATTATTTTTATGCACTTTGCCGAAAATTACAAGTTTGGGTGGAATTCGACCGGCTGGATATATTAGATTTTGGTGCTTTATTTCTTGGCACTTAAGAGCCTTTTGAGTAGGCCTGCAGAAATGAATTCCAGATTAGATTGATGGTGTCGAATCCACGGCGTTCTTCGACGAGTGTTAATGGGACTAATATTGTGAATTACGACTCATAAACATTTTAGTGAACTTTCCAAAACTATTTGAATATATTTTATTATTAATTATTTAATGTTAAACCATTTTTATCAATCTATCGACATGGATTTTTGTCGGGCAGATCTACTGTAATCAACTTAGCAAATATCGCCCAGTATACATTTGGAGCATTTCGACCAACGAGGACAGATCGATATGGTGTATACCTAGGGCTTTTGATAGCATTAACCACAATTTACTTCGTGTTAAACCAGGGAATATTAGCTTCTGTCCTTTATCGGCGAAGTTGATTTCTTCTTACTTCTTTGGAAAGTGTAGTTAGGTCTTGTATAATGGGTATTCGCCGGCTGGCTTGGAAATATCATCCCCCCGATGATTCCACAGGATTCTGTTCTCGGACCATTATTATTTAACTTCTTTTTAAATGTTTTGCCTGATAAACTGCGATGTAATTTTTTAGCATATGCGGATGGCTTCAAGATCTACAATGTTATCGATTCACTAGTCGATTACGTCAAATTGTAGATTTACTTACCACTCTGGTATTAATGACTGGTGTATTCTGAATGGCATACGTTTAAATATTGGAAAATATGTAGTGATCTGTTATACCAAACGCTTTAATCGTATCATTTTCGATTACACTATTCAATCTATATTTATTACAAGAATAGAAAAGTAATGGATTTAGGAGTACTTTCTTATTCAAAACTAAGCTTCTCTGATTATGTATCTGCTATATGTCTTCCTGCTTCTCAATAATTAGGCTTTCTATTAAGAATTTGTTGTGCCTTACGTGACATCTCCGCCATAAAGACTCTAGACTGTGCCCTTGTTCACTACTACAATAATAGACGTATCAGATTACTTCAATAAAGTAGATTCCTCAAATACTTCAGCTATAAAGTTTGTGTTATTTACCCAGATCGTGGTTTGGAATATGTGACATTGTTGCAGCAACACAACAAGTGCCCAAATACTGAAGAAAGCTATTATCAAAATCACCTAATTAGAAGTATTGACGAAATACAAAAAGATGTTGCAAGCGTTAAAGCCAGGCCACTTTAATAATGTAGTGCTACTGCCGAAGTGGTGGTGTGACAGCAGTTTGGAACAAGGTCAATTTAAGCTGAAATTTGGGAATGAAGAAACATCACAACCGAAGTTACTGTAGTTGAAAGCCCCGCATCTTCAGCATCATCTGTGCTCGTATTACGACTTTTGAAAGCAGTGAACAAGTTAAAAACCATTCCATGGGACGGAGTAGCCCTACTATAATAGTTTCATAACTTTTCTTCAGTTTCTACCCAAAAAATAATGTTTCATACACGAAAATTCACAACACACATTGGAAAATCGTTGCAACAAAAATACTGCAAGGTTTTTACTGAAATTACTATTTAATGAAGTCGATTGGCCATCATTGCTGGCTTATGTAGATTTCCAAGTACGTTACACACTATCAATTGACTTTCTCGTGACTTATAGTACAAATGTTTTGGGGTTTAAGTCACATTTGTTTTGGTATGGTCATTAACTTTAACAGAATATATTCGCAGAATATTTATTGAGTTTTAAGATTCTGTGTATATTTGTGATATGTATTGTATAGCGTGGAAATGTTTGTTAATTTGGTATCGTATTGCACATAAAGTATGTAACCAATATAACTTCAAGAATTGTTTCTATATTGTCCTATTATCGTTGGACAAATATAGATTATTATTATTAATATCACCTTTATTTTATTGTAATGTTAACTATTAAATGTAGTAGTTTAGAAAGCTACTGTTTTGATTGTTTCTATTATCATTCAAATACTTACGGATCATTAAATTATTCTATCCCATTCGAAATGTTTTTGAAAAATCGAAAGATTGTTTCTATTGTTTTAACCGTTAGGAAAAATGGTGAATTTGGTCGTGTATACTCGTCTATAGACTTTGCCGATTGTTCTAGTAGCTTTTGACATAATAGCGTTTGAAGCTACGATTCTAACTTACCTAAACGCTAGACGTATCCGAGGAACTGTTGCTTGTCCTTCTCAAGGCGGGTGGTGGAGGCGCCGGCCTAAATCTCAACGGGGAGGGTGTGTAGAATTCGTCTCCGTCGCCTTCATCTCCTGAAGAAGGAGATGGTGACGGCGATGGTGGGGATAGGACGCGGTCCTCTTGATCCTGCAACATCTGCCTGAAGTCTTGGATAGATTCATTTAATGACCAGAGTTGTGATAGTAATGAGAGATCGAGCTGCCTTAAACTGTACTGTAACAAAGATAACGGTTTCATGTTAGTTCTTGTGCTTCTTACTGGATAAATTTAAATGTATAATTGCCTATTCGGTTTATACAGTGGGCTCTTATTTATTAAAATCCAAATGCTGCGGGATCTTATATAATTAAAGTGGTTATTTACAGCATTTCTTGTGATTACATAACCGAATTAAGAGGAGTCTCCTTCGGCCAAAAGTAATAGTGTGTCTTTATTTATTCTAAACCGTGACCGTATATAGGAACGTAATTTAGTATTCATGCTGTTTACGTTCGCCTATACTTTGTTTGTTTATGCAAATCGTTGTTCAGACAAACCAATATTTTCATCTCCGTAACTCAAAACATTCATAGAATTACATACTACATGTTTTTAGAGTATCGAGCTAGCGCAACGCCAGCGTGTTATAATAGTACTACGTGGGACAATTGAAATGCCTGGTTTAAAGTTACTTATGCGCCATGCCAGTGTTAGATCTATTTTTCGATAATATAAGGATCATAAAATAAAGATATTCCGATTTGCGATCATATTCTCAATTTATCTCAGGTTATAGTTTTTTGAACTGGAATACCATATGTTATTTGACATGTGGCAGGTGCAAGCATCATGAACATTATTTAACATTTGGTGAAAGTTACATAGAAGTTGTAAGACAATTCCATATGGAATATGGAAAAAAACTGCAATATTAAGGACAGATCGCTTTCAGACGTTTATCTATGAAAGCAAAAACATTGAGGTTATGAAGTAAACGGCTATAAAAATGAAGATGCCGAAAAAACACATTGGTCCATTTTTAATTGTTATGATTATTGCAATTGTTCATCAAGAATTATAACCAAGGCAATGGACAGTCAGAACAACTCTAGTTCTTCTGTTTGACCTTCTAGTGACGCAGGTATTAGATAGGCAATGGCTTTCTTGCTACAGATTAGGATGACACTATCATCTTTAGTTAAATCGTCTATTATACATGACCATTTGAAAAATCGTTACAAAATTTGAGAACACTGGTATGGTAAAGGTTGAAAAAGGCAAGACACACCATAACAGTCATTGTTTACAGGAAAATATTGAAGTTGTAGTGTTAATAGGAATCCAAAAAACTTCAATTCCTCGTCGTTCACAACAAATAAACATTTCAAAAACCAGAATATTCAGAATTTCACACAAAGATCTTCATTTAAAGACTAACAAACTTCGGAAAAAACAAAAAATAAAGTCAACCGGCCTTCTGGGTTACGTCCTCAATTTGTAAATTGCATACATGAATTTCTAAACACATCAAATTTTCAAAATCTGGTGTGTACAAAATCCACGAAAAATCTTAGAAAAACCATAGTATCCATAAGAAATAATTAATAGGGCATATTTTTTTAAAACTAAACATAATGATGCTCTCACTATTGTCGGAAATGGACATCGAAATATGAGAGTAAACTTTTTATTTGATGAATTGCAAAGAACGGATATCTAAAACAAGGGGTTTCAGTAGGATGGCGCCACATATCATGCAGATCGGTGATCGATAATTTTTCGAAGAAGAAACAGCAATTACTTGGTTAAGTTCTGCGAGTACTGGATTTTTGTTTTTTTGGGTTATTTGAAGCAAAAGGTGTGAACTATCAATCCAAAAACAATTGATGAAAGATAATAAAGTATCAGAAATAATAACTAGAACACATCGTAACTAGGATCCAAATGACTGCATCTTCCTGATGTAAGTGAGCTTGTCAATCAACCAATGATAAAAGTTATTTGGGGTAAGATAATTTGATGACGCAATGTTCAAGCGTTGTGGCTATTCTATCTGTTGGCTGCGTCAGGTATTGATTGCTGCTGATATTCATCATGAATTGTGTGAAGCACGTAGGCCTACCGCAACGAGCGAAGGAAAAGTGAGGTAACCGCGTCGTGAGTTTAGAGGAAGACCATTCAAGATCTTCACGATGAGCAGAGAAATGACAGAACCAGTATCAGGACTCATGATCCCGTTGAACACCTGGACGCAAAACACTCATCACCTCAAATACTGGCTCGTGCCTAAACATTTTGAGGAAAGTGAACAATTGAAAATCTCAGTGCGAAACTAGCTAAAATCCCAGGCAGTGTAATTTTATGCAGAGGGTTTGAAGGATATTAAAAGTGTTTGGAATAGCATGGTGATGATGCCGAATAATAGTAGTAAATATGGAAATTTTCGAAATCTTCAATAAATTTGTAATTTTTTCAATTGATCAGCTCTTAATTTTGAAGAGCGCCTCGTAATTTGCCTTGCACTACACCGAAACTAGACTACAACTTATGCCGGTTATTCCGATTGCCTCGCATAGTACACGTAAGTACCCGATGACTACAGCTCGAGAACGCAATAGTTGTCGACATTCGCGCAAGTACGATAAATCCAGCACGATTGGAAGTATCGAAAACCGTTCTTCGGGTTGCGCAAAAGACTTCGGAATCACGTTTTATTACGACCGCAGGAGAGAAAAATAAAAGCGAACTGCGGAATAGGCAGTACAACTCTACATCGCTCTATACGATGGATCGAAGTAAACGTCTGCATTTATAACTGTCTATGCGGTACAAGGCCGCTCGTGAAGAATAGGACGGGAAAATGAAAGTTCAACAAGCAAAGAATGATCGGTTCAATTCAAATTCTTAAGTCTAGAAGATTGCATTAATCCACAATAGTTTCGTTCAAGTATCATATAATTTCAATGCTAACACATGGGCTGAAAAGTCCCGGGCCTAACAAAGAAAACAGGTTTTTTTTGGTGTTTACGATGCTGTCACTTGACAGTTTCATCGGATAAACTTCACCAGTGTAATACAGTCGCCGATCGTGGCGGTACCTACTGCATTCTTAACGTGAATGAAGTATAGAAATTAACTTCCATCTTTGGTTAACCAGAGTTCAAAGTTTCAGTGCGAGATCTGTCAAAGTTGACAAGGTAACACATGGGCTGAAAAGTCCCGGGCCTAACAAAGAAAATTCGGTTTTTTTGGTTCAAAATTAGCTTTATTCATCAACGTAATCTCCATCAAGAGCAATGCAATCATTCCAGCGCCGCTCTAACATTTCACTACCACTTTTGTAGAACGATTTATCTTTTGCCTCAAAATACGCCTCAGTTTCAGCGATAACCTCTTCATTTGTGCCAAATTTCTTACCGGCGAGCATTTTTTTGAGGTCTGCGAACAGCCAGTAGACGCTGGGAGCCAAATCTGGCGAATACGGTGGATGTGGGAACAATTCGAAGTTCAATTCATGTAGTTTTGCTATTGTTTTGGTTGACTTGTGACACGGTGCGTTGTCTTGATGAAACAATTTTTTTCTTTGCCATATGCGGTCGTTTCTTTGCAATTTCGGCCTTCAAACGCTTCAATAACGCTATATAATATCCACTGTTGATGGTATTTGCTTTCTCAAGATAGTCGAATATTACACCACGCACATCCCAAAATACCGAGGCCATAACCTTTCCAGCCGATTGTTGTGTTTTCGGGCACTTTGGACGAGGTTCATCAGTTGCTGTCCACTCAGATGACGATCGTTTTGATTCCGGAGTGAAGTGATGGATCCACATTTCATCCATTGTCACATATCGACGGAAAAATTCCGGTTTGTTACGTCTAAACATGGCCAAACACTGCTCAGAATTATCAACATGTTCTTGTTTTTGGTCAACAGTGAGCAAACGCGGCACTCACTTTGAACAGAGCTTTCTCATAGTCAAATGCTCATGCAATATAAAGCCAATACGTTCTTTTGATATCTTTACGATGTCAGCTAACTCACGCAACTTCACTTTTCGATCATTCAAAACGATTTTGTGGATTTTATTGATGTTTTCTGGTGTTACCGCCTCATTTGGACGTCCACTGCGTTCTGCATCATCGGCGTCTCTACGACCACGTTTGAAGTCAGCAAACCAACGTTTTATTGTTGTTTCTGATGGAGCGGAGTCCCCATAACACTTTTCAAGCCATTGCTTCGCTTGAACGGTATTTTTTCCCATCAAGAAGCAGTGTAAAATTTAAACACGAAATTGTTTTTGATCCAATGTTTTGAAAATAACAAAAGTAGCGTGACTTTTAGCACAATAACTCACAAACTAATGAATAGAATATCATGAAATTTTAAGAGCTGTCTTTTGAAGGTTAGTACTAACTGAGAGAAAGGTGACTGCAATAAAACTGGCGTCATCTATGTGTTATCCCCGGGACTTTTCATCCCATGTGTTACTATGTATTTCAAAAGTAATGTACAGAGTTAGGAAATGCCCATTTATCAACCTTGCAATTGTTAGATGCATACTTTTAACTGTTAACAGTTAGTTGTCTAAGTGTGTATACAGCAGCGGTCAAAAGTTAAGCAACTCTACGAAATATAACGGGGGGTTACGATTTAATTTTTGATAATTTATAGTCTTACAAAGAAAAGAAGAACTAATCTAACATCAAAATGTTAGATACCTTAATTTAAATAATATTACTTTTACAATGTAGTAAAAAAACGCGCAATTTTTAAGTGACATAAGTTAGGCAACTTTTACAATTTCCCACAAGTTCTCAATAGGATTGTGATTGGGAGATTGACTTGACCAAGAAATAAGACTAACTCCTACTCAGTTAGCCACTTCTTAACAACCCTAGCAATATGCTTAGGGTCATTATCATGCTGAAAATATCATCGAAGTGGCATATTCCATTCAGCAAATGGCAGCATTACGTCTTGTAATATATTTTGGTACACAAATCGGTCCATAATACCGCTTATGCTATGTAGTGGGGCCAGTCCATTATCAGAAAATCACCTCCACACCATCACACCACCACCTCCGTGCTTTACAGCTTTTTGACAAAATTTTGCATTTAAGTATTTTCCTGTGGGACGGTGTACATAACAAATTCCATCAGCGCTACAAAAAAGTTACATTTTTTGTGGAGTTGCTTAATTTTTGTCCACTACTGTATATATTAATGTAGGCAGTATTTCGCACCGGCACATAGTATTTGTATATGAAATTTAAACTTGTAGCCAAAATGTAAGCAAGGCTTTACTATGAGAAAGTGTCATAAGAAAGGTGTCACTTCATCAATAAGCATGTTGGAACTCAGATTTGAAGATTAGTGTAGATAATTTCTAAAGACGCAGTGATATTTGTACAGGCATCATAATTTTAAATGGTGTCAAGAATAATCGGTAGAAATATGCGAATACGAAACCAAAATTTAATTGCCTCTCTACTAGAATTACGAGCAGGACCTCGTTCCTCCAGCTAAAGCTATATGGAATTTGCTGTTTCCTTGCTGCTGTATGTTAGAACATATCACCAATTACAATCAACATGAAAATTTCACATGCACGATAAAAATATACGGATAGTAATCATTTTTGTCTGAAAAATATTATGGTGTTCAAGATGAAATGGATTCTTGGATATATTTAAAAGAGTTTTTCTACTACTATGTATCCAGACAATAGTGTAGCATTTAAGAATTTCTGTCAATATCAAGAGCATGCAATAGTCACATACAAAAGATAAAGGAGATCAAAAGCTTTTAAAATAGTACGGACTGAACATCTACACTACCGGTCATGAGGGTTTACCCACCTTTAAAATATTACCAAAACATGTCAAAAACTAATTATAAAATGAACTTCCGTATTTATATAAAGAACTGTAATAGTTATAAAAACAATGTGCTTATCAATTTGCTAACAGAGATAATCATAAATTAACTTGAATTTTAAATTACGATTTGAAGATTTCTTTCCAAAATCAATAACATATCAGATTGTGTGCAACAACAATTGATTAAATTAGAAACAGAAGTTCTAAACTGTTTGAAATATGTTCAGAACTTGGATCAGAAGTAGACATTTATTCGGCATATTGGAAATGTAATCCCTTCTTTGAAGTATCAGCGGTTTATTACAAATCCAAATACGAGTGCCATTCGAAAACTAAAGAATGTTTTGTTTTCACACATGACTGCGTCCCCCCACCCTCACTGTCGACGCACCTCTAACCTTGGTACTCATCCGCTTCACTTTGTAGGCAGCTTAGTAGTTGCCCCAATACGGCTGATTACTGCTTAGCTGTGCGACTTTAAAATGTGTGATAAAATTGACGATCCCGCCAAGTGTGAAGTGTGCAGTATTATCCGGTTTTTAAACGCGCAAAAAGTCCGACCAATCGAAATTTATAGACAGAAAGCTAAGATTTTAGCAGTTCGGAACTGATGTATTGCTAAGTGTAGTTTAACTTGGAGGTGCGTGGCTGAATAACTTGGTCTCTGATGTATAAGCGAAGCTTCTTGAAACATCTATGCTTAGAAACTACACTGTATCTTATAGTATGTTGGTATTCGGTAAGAATTGTTACTGTGACCAAATTTTTCGATTAAAATATTTTGTTATTTTTCAATAGCCGGTCTTAATTTTATGAGCAATAGTGTAGCACCTGGATTTGATTAACTTGATAAACCGTTAAAAATATTTGTTTAACGTGTTTAAGAAGTGTTTTTATTATAGATCCTAATATTTTTATCTAAAACCTACAACAAACTTGTCAAGCAAAATCTACTTTTCTTTTAAAACAAATTTTCACTTTCTATTTGTTTCTAGAAAAGTATTCAGTAACCAATTATGGTAGATTATTCTACATGGATTAGGAAATAATTAAAAGACGTTGGACATTGAGAAGGTGGAGATTGTAGGTGCACATTTCCAATGGTAACAGTGAAAGCTGGGCGCGTTTGAATAACATTTCAACCTGTCGAGCGCAACGAGCACAACAAACAGAATCCGTAATCTCGCGTGGGCAATCCTTCATTAGGAAAAGTTGCACCTTCTTGCATCAAGCATTCAATTTAGTACCAACATAAACATAGTATGTAAAATCGTATAGGCTGATATTTACACTTTATTTACAACATTATAATAAACAATCTATAGATCGTCCCAACCTCCGTATTCAGTATGGGATAGAATAGCAACTTTTATCTCTTACTATCCTTGGTTGCTGTCATTAGCGCTATCTCTACAACCGGTTGCTATGTTGCAACTTATTTACATATGCTGTCGGCGTCGACAACAGTTGTATACTATCTGTCTATTAGCATCAACTGTCAATCGTCATCGTCCTTGTTTTGAAATATTTCGTTAAATTGTTAATTTGCTTATATAGTTGTACAAATTGTTCTTTTCAGAACACTTCTATCTTTTTCAAGCGTGCACAGGGTAATATGGGTATTTTTATTTATTTTTATAAATGTTATAACAGAATATAAATGTAATTACAGTTTTCACTACATTAATGGAGCCTATAGGAAGAAAACGGCGCAGAGGAGACAAATTTAACCGTAAGGAGAAGTGTATGATTGCAAATGTTTTCAATTATTTCAATAAATCAATGAATGTGAGTGCTGCCGTTCGAGAAGCAAGTAAAGCTTTGGGCATCTCAGACCGTGCAATATATCATGTAAAACAGGAGCAACTTAAAATGGTTTATTATCAAGTCCAAAAAACCTAAAAAAGGAAGGGCATACAAGTAAATGATCGACTGCATACATATGGTGAGAACACGCAAGCAGCTATTCGACGTAAAGTGCATGGATTTTTATACAGAATATGCCACCTACTTTAAATACAATTCTTACTACTGTCAATGCTGACGATGATCTCCCTAACTTCAGTCGAACAACTTTTCATAGATTGTTACACGATATGGGCTTCGAATTTAAAAAGTAGGACGAAAAAGTATACTCATTGAACGAGATGAGATTATTAGATGGAGGCACAAATACTTGCGAGAGATCAAGAAATTTAGAGAAGAAGGTAAAATTTACCTCTTGCTATTTGACATGGCTGTAATTTTATATTTCAGGTCGAACTATTATATACACTGATGAGTCATGGGTGAATACAGGACATACGGTAAATAAAACTTGGACAGATACTGCTATTCAAAGTAGTCGACAAGCTCTTATTCAAGGACTAAGCACTGGTTTGAAATCACCAACCGGGCTAGGACCTCGTTTTGCATTAGTTCATGCAGGCAGTGATAATGGGTTTGTTCCTGGTGCTGAATATACATTTCTTTGCAAGAAAAACACTGCCGATGTTCATCATGAGATGGATTCAGAAACGTATGAGGATTGGTTTATAAATAAATTACTTCCAAATATACCACAGAAGTCAGTCATTGTTCTTGATAATGCTTCCTACCACTGCAGAAAATTGGAGAAAATTCCAACAACAGCATGGAGGAAAAACGAGATCATTGATTGGCTCAATGAAAAACAAATACAAATCAGTACCGATATGCTAAAAAGGGACTTACTGTATTGCGTGTCACAAATTAAACCGCAATATGATAAAAGTAGGATTGACGAATTTGCAAAAGAAAAGGTCATGAAGTTCTTCGATTACCACCTTACCATTGCGAGTTAAATCCCATTGAAATGGTATGGGCACAACTTAAAAACTACGTAAGAATGAATAATACCACATTTAAGGTAAAAGATATGGAGCAATTAATTCGACGAGCGTATAGCACTGTAACAACTAATAATTGGCAAAACTACATCAAACATGTAAACAATATTGAAAAGGAAATGTGGATAGTGGATAATTTGCAAGACGACATCGAAGAATTTATTATTCACGTAAGATATTCGTCATCATCTGAAGATCAAAGTGATTCTTCGACTGACTAGAAAATTAACGTAAGACATAGATATATGTGTGTAATTGCTATTCCTTTCTTAGATATTATTGTATTATACATATACGTATTTCTATGACTCAGTTCTTTTTGTTACAAAAGTGGAAACTATTATTTGTATATATATAAG
Organism: Trypoxylus dichotomus; assembly: GCA_023509865.1. NCBI lineage: Eukaryota > Metazoa > Arthropoda > Insecta > Coleoptera > Scarabaeidae > Trypoxylus > Trypoxylus dichotomus. The sequence goes on from CM042077.1 coordinate 9,984,038, forward strand.
GATCATCTTCTTTTTAATTTAATAAATTGCATAGCACCCAATATCGAAGCAAATATTCACTGTACATTGCATAGATATCGTTCATATGTATCTTTGTTTATAGATGTGTGTATAGTATTGTTAATAAATATTGAGATATAACTATTTTATCTGTAGTATTTTTTCCTATAATTTTACGTGCAGCGAAGTCGCTATGCACTCTGTTAAAAGTTAGTTACTTTAATAAAATAATAAGCAAAATGTCATATGAATGTCAATAATTTTGCACCTTCAACGTCAATAAACGTTAATAAAGGTTATGAATTGATCGGGTGAAATTGCAAATAATTAACCGGAAATAGTAATGTACAGCCGATCGGATGATTTGGCAACCATGAAACAAATTCCCATAAGACGTATACTGAATACGGAGGTTGGGACGGACTATAGTTGGAAAATTACAGGTAAATGGTAATAACGACCTTTTTGTACAGTTGTGAAGGTTGCAATAAGTTAAGTAGATGTACAGTTTACATAAAATACCGTTTGGACTCCCTCTACTTTAATTTTATTATAATATTTATTTCGTACAGTTTTCTTTCTGTGTATTGAATATTATAGATATCTACTTTAGTTGTTCATTACCGACATGTAATTTACAATTTGAAATTTCTTAAAAAAAGTCCCTTAAAAAACATGTGCAGTGCAAACTCCACTATTGTTAACTATATATATTGTTTTTCTTAAACATACTTTTTTGATTAATTATAATTGCTTCCCAATTATTTGTAAAAGATGTATAATGTACTGTAGTCACACATTTTTAACAAATTATTGTAATATAAGTATCGTCTCGAAATAAAACACACACTATCTTCAAAATTTCTCGTATGTCGAATGGATGGCATGCCTGGCTGCGTTTACTTGTAAATAATTTCATTCCATCAAGAGTGTGTCTACTGTGTGATCCATCATTTAAGTTAACAAGCTGAATATAGTGTGTGTATATCCAGAAACGACCTACGAGGGGAGGTCCAGAAGTTCGTGGAATGGCGGGGATGGAGTGGGGATACAGGCGCTCGCTAGGTGTCATTCTGATTGGCGACTCATCATTAGTATATACATAAGTTAAATTGCTGCCTGCTAAACAAGTCAATCCGGAAGAAAACTGAAAGTTCTTTACAAAGCAAGAAAAGAACGCTCAAACCATATTGAATGCAATGGAAACCGTTTATGGGGAACAGTGTCCTAGTAATCAATCATTTATAAGTGGCATGGTCTTTTTAAACATGGTCGGGAGTCGATTGAAGACGACTCCCGCTCAGGACGGCCAGTTCAGGCCACCACATCAGACATCATCGAAAAAGTGCAAAAATTTCTACTGCAGGATGCCCGTTTGAAGAAAAAACAATTATCTGCATTAGTTGGAGTATCAGATATCACCATTTTGCGTATCCTACATGACCACCTGGGTATGACAAAAGCCAGTGCAAGATGGGTACCGAGAATGCTCACGCCGCTGCAGAAACAGCAGCGCGTCTGTGCGTCCAAACAATTTTTGGAGCTGTGTGGAGACAAACCTGCACAGATTTTGGAGCGGATTGTTACCGGAGATGAAACATGGGTTCGTCACTTTGAGCCTGAGTCCAAACAGGAGTCCATGCAATGGCATAGAAAGGGGACACCACCACCAAAGAAATTCAAAGTGTCAGAATCGGCTGGAAAGTTGGTGGCTACTGTTTTTTGGGATTGTAAGGGGATATTATTGATTGATTACAAAGAAAAAGGTATGAGCATAACCGGAGAATATTACGCAGCGAAATTAGAAAAATTAAAGGAGGCCATCAAGAAAAAACGTCGAGGAAAATTGACCAAGGGTGTGTTGCTCTTACAAGACAATGCGCCGGTTCACAAGAGCAAAGTTGCAATGGCTGCTCTGCACAAGCATGGTTGTCAATCAATAGTCCATCCACCCTACAGCCCAGACCTGGCACCTAGTGATGTTTATTTGTTCCCCAATTTAAAAAAAGACTTACGTGGAAGAAAGTTTTCCTACGACAATGATGTAAAGGACGCAACTTTGGCCCATTTTGAGGCGAAAGATAAAAAATATTTTTATGATGAATTAGAAAAATTAATTCATAGATCTAATAAATGTATTGTGCTTAAGGGTGATTATATTGAAAAGGAAAAATAGATTTATTGTTTTATTTTATTTAAAACCCTTTCATTCCACGAACTTCTGGACCTCCCCTCGTATTATTAAATAACGACAGACTCAAAATCACGGATGTCGAAAATTTAAATAAAAGAATCCATTCGGCAAGTAAAGAGATTTTCCACCACAAGTTGAACGAGAAAATGATCAGTGATGTTTTATTATTATATGTAACAGAAAAATATACTAATACTAGCTAGAATCAGACGTGATGATGAATTTAGAGAAATTTATTGGAAATGTACAAACACTTAACAAAAAGTATACACTATAACAGCACACTGGGTTATAATTGGTACCCAATGAGTAGCTTGCTAGCCAAAGAAAAGATAATTGATACTAATTGGTCAAATTGGTTCAAATGCAATTCTTCAACTTTGGGAAATTTTGATTATGTCTTTTACTACATGTAACCTTTCAACATTTTAGTATTTTCACATGGAATTGCTTCTATCAACCATATCTCTTTCCCAATATGTCCAAATTTATGTCCGTTCTCCCTTATTACCGGTAGTAATGAGTCAATTCATATGTAAGAACATATGAAGTCCCCCGTTTAATACAACACAAAAAAATATAAATTTTTGAGGTTGTATAATCTTCTTCATAATTTTCGTGAAATTATTAATCTTATAGTAGCAGTAGAATAGTCTGTAAGTACACAAGTTTACGAATTTTGTGATAGTTTTAATGTGCTGTGCTAATTCTACTAATGTGGTGGAACTGCAGCTTTGGTGGAGGCGCTGGTACATTTTCCTGGTTTGAAGAGATACCGACGCTACTTGCACGTCCGATAAATATTTCTTCCAGGTATTCGAAAAGTCAATGTTACGTGTTCAATTTGAAAGATTAATGACGCTAGATTTTCCGGAATACTCTCTTGTGAAGTTTGTAGGACTTATAGTTATATTGAGACGTATTACTGCCTTGCTTGATTACTCAGTTATTCAGCGCCGTTTGAAGTGAAATACAATATGTATGTCTAAACACCTTCTTTGTATTTTGTAACGTTTATGTCAGCAAATTCAACCTTTTCATGTCTGTGTCTCTTCTACTTCCGAAGAAGTCTGCGTAAGTGCATTTAGAAGACGTTTACTGTATAGCAACGTCTACATCCTCAAACTGAGGTAACATCCAATCCAATCCTTTTGGTGTCTGTTACTATCGAAGAAGTTGGGTTAGGTGCAACATCTGTTACATTGTTTGTATATTGCAACCCATATATGCTTTCCAGTTGGAGCGTTAACAATTTTGTGTTCATTAAATGTTCAGATCTTTTAGAGACAAGAAACAATATGTATATTAATCGGTCTATAATTCTCTAAATTACCTAATCGCGAAAACAATGTATTCCTGTATTAAATTTTATAATGGCAATAAATGCGTTATGAAATAAAATTTGGGAAGGGTACTGAATCATTCACCTGCCTTATAATAAGCTGTACATTCAGTGTGCATCCAATATATTGCCGACATACTGAAGACACGTGTGATTGCGTTAGGAAGACCCTATTTCATGTTGTTAGTTTATTTGATCGAAGATATCCAAAAAAGAAGGGAATTGGATATTGAAGCTCGCGTCAGAATATGCGTTTCACATGAAACAAATCTTTCAAATACAGAAATTGCTCGACAATTAAATATTTCTGGGTATTGCGTGCGTAGGACAATTAGAAGTAAGGACGAGACCGGTAGACTTCAGAGCAGAAAGCGAAGTGTAAGGCTCAGATCATCGAGGGAATAAGGCAATCAATATATTCAAGTGGTTTCTTAAAGAATTCGTTGATTAACTGTACCGCGAATTACGGCAGAGTTTAACTTACAATGCCGTCAGCCAGTAAGTGTATCGACAGTAGAACGGAGATTAATAAAAGCCGGTATGAGGAGTTCTAAAGCAGTAAGGAAACCACGGTTAAGTTCTGTAGTAGATTTAAAAACAGAAACACAACTGGATTCGCACACGTCTTTATTCTCTCGTGTCTCACATATTACATCCTGCTATTTTACCGACATGGCCTGCGCCACTTACAACTGCGCGGCGGGAAATTCAAATTTAAAATTAAGAATACTACAGTTCTATACACAAACGGAAAAAACTAAATTAGGCAAAAGCTCATTCAAAGTGGATCCAACTGGATGTGGATTAATATAGCAGTATGTACTTTATTAGAATGTACTATTTTGTAAATAAAACACTTTGAGTTAATGAGTAAATTTTTTCTTTAATGAATTTCTCGCAATCTGTCTAGTTTATTTAGTTATTTTATATAATGCGATTAAACTTATGTGTATGGTAGTGTATATACTCAGTGCAACATTTCAAAGGATAATGTGATAAGTTACTCCCATCAGAGGTTCTAGAACAGTTAAACAATTTAATGCAGGTGATTATATTATTCACCCATACAGGTATAGCAAAAATTGTTGTAGAGGAATTAATTTGACAGTTTAGTATTTGTGAAATGTACACCAACACTGTGTTGCAAACCGTTTGTGTTATGTTCTTAACTATTTGAAACCTAATTCAGCGTCTCTCAGAAAACCTAAAAGAAATATAAACACCAGCAATTACAATATACTATCTTCGAAACGTTGTAGATCAAATACATTACAAACTTTCGATTAACAGCAATCAAGTAAACATCTAATTAAGCAACTATCTTCGACGAAAAACGGTTACAAAAACATCCATGAAAAACGAACGACAGGCAGTGAAAATAAATACACAATTCGTGAAAAAAACTCGATTGCGTCGATCAAACGCGGTAGTTAATAGTTTCGCGACGTGATAGAGTGCAATTCGAACGACTTAAATCGTACTATTTCAGACGTATTACGTCCCAAACGAAATGGAAAAGAGCCGGACAATTTATACAGTCGTTTATATTAATTAGCGCGCGTAAAAGTATAAGTGCATCTTTTTTCGCCCGCAGTCCGTGGAAAAACTGGACTGAATTTCGCTCGCCGTACGCGGATTGCTAATACAACGATAAATCTTCACCGTTTGCATGCGTATGAGAACGTATGTCAGTACCGTCGAATAGAAACGGAATGTTTTGTATATTAAAGGCCGATTTAATGTCATCGTATGTTAAAATGATCTACGTACGACGTTTGTGGAGTAATTACTCCGCTCAAGCATGACTAAAACGTAATCGTTGTACTTCGAAAGATCGCACAAATACAAATAAACAAACTCGGACTAGAATTGTTCTACGCAATAAATAATAGCATTAATGGTATGATGTATTGGTATATGTAGGGGTAAATGTGAATGAAGTATGGTCTCGTTGAGGCATAAACTATTTGAAGTCAGCATACGGGTGGTCTCCAGTTACAGTAAAAAATGTAGTTCTAGTTGTGTAGGTACACATATACATAAATATCGCAAGCAGAAGCGGAGTATCGAAGTATAAGATGTATGTGTAAAGGAGTTTTCATTAATATGCTTTGCAGATTGGAATCGGGTGTTAGCGGTAAACGTTTGAATGGTACAATATTAAGAAAATGGAAACACGTTATGTTTGATATTTTGCACCAAAAGTTGAACTTTTAAATTGAATTCAATGCAAATGAATACGTAGGCTTCCACGGCCACAGTCAATAATAAGCGAACTACTTCCGGAATTGGACCGTGTCATGATAAGATCTAAAAAAATGAAAAAAAGAGTAAGAGAAAAACGAAATAAAAAGAAAAAGGAAAAAAAATGAAAAAAGAGGGTGAAAAAGTGGTTCCGCCTCTAGCGTGGTTTACACGTAGAGCTACCCTACCATTTTGGTTTCCCTGTTTTCTCCTGAAGAAGCCTTCTAGGATGGAGGCGAAACGTCGAGATCCCACCTTTATCTTTTTCTTTCTTTTTATTCCGTTTTTCTTTTCCTTTTTTCTGTCTCCCTACATGTCCATACCATATAAGTTATCTTGTTTTGATTTGATCCGTACTAGTAATAGCTCTTCCAGTTCTTCATCGTATCTCTTCGTTTGTTATGTTCCAATTTTGATACTCCGCTGGATCTTCCCAGGAAGTCTATATCCATAGTTTCTATATTCTTTTTATTGCTTTTTGTCATCTGCCAGCTCTCTGCACCGTATGTCAGAATAGGCTTTTCAGACGGTTTCATATATTTTTACCTTTGTTTCCAATCTTAATCCTTTAGACCACAGCACGAAATTTAAGGCCTGGGTTGCTATCTTTCCCTGTTATAATACATGGGCTGAAAAGTCCCAGGCCTAACACATAGATGACGCTAGTTTTATTGCAGTCACCTTTCTCTCAGTTAGTACTAACCTTCAAAAGACAGCTGTTAAAATTTCATGATATTCTATTCGTTAGTTTGTGAGTTATTGTGCTAAGAGTCACGTTACTTTTGTTATTTTCCAAACAATGGATCAAAAACAATTTCGTGTTTTAATTTTACACTGCTTCCTGATGGGAAAAAATACCGTTCAAGCGAAGCAATGGCTTGAAAGTGTTATGGGGACTCCGATCCATCAGAAACAACAATAAAACGTTGGTTTGCTGACTTCGAACGTGGTTGTAGAGACAGCGATGATGCAGAACGCAGTGGACGTCCAACTGAGGCGGTAACACCAGAAAACATCAAAAAAATCCACAAAATCGTTTTGAATGATCGAAAAGTGAAGTTGCGTGAGTTAGCTGACATCGTAAAGATATCAAAAGAACGTATTGGCTTTATATTGTATGAGCATTTGACTATGAGAAAGCTCTGTTCAAAGTGGGTGCCGTGTTTGCTCACTGTTGACCAAAAACAAGAACGTGTTGATGATTCTAAGCAGTGTTTGGCCATGTTTAAACGTAACAAACCGGAATTTTTGCGTTGATATGTGACAATAGATGAAACATGGATCCATCACTTCACTCCGGAATCAGAACGATCGTCATCTGAGTGGACAGCAACTGGTGAACCTCGTCCAAAGCGCCCGAAAGCACAACAATCGGCTGGAAAGGTTATGGCCTCGGTATTTTGGGATGTGCGTGGTGTAATATTCATCGATTATCTTGAGAAAGGAAATACCATCAACAGTGAATATTATATAGCGTTATTAAAATTTTGTTTCATCAAGACAACGCACCGTGTCACAAGTCAATCAAAACAATGGCAAAACTACATGAATTGAACTTCGAATTGCTCCCACATCCACCGTATTCGCCAGATTTGGCTCCCAGCGACTACTGGCTGTTCGCAGACCTCAAAAAAATGCTCGCCGGTAAGAAATTTCGCACGAATGAAGAGGTTATCGCTGAAACTGAGGCCTTTTTTGAGGCAAAACATAAATCGTTCTACAAAAGTGGTATTGAAATGTTAGAGCGGCGCTGGAATGATTGCGTTGCTCTGGATGGAGATTACCTTGATGAATAAAGCTAATTTTGAACCAAAAAAACCGTGTTCTTTTTGTTAGGCCCGGGAGTTTTCAGCCCATGTGTTATTTTATCTCGTATGTCTATTTTCCATGCACCTTTCTCACTAAGCATATCCTAGGTATTTGCACTGGTTTGTTCTTCTTATTTCTCTAATTTGCAAGTCCTCGTAGTCATCTTCGTCTTTACACTCCGTTTTCATATATTCAGTCTTTGTCATGTTCATTGTTAGCCCTCAATGTTCGTATTCTTGTCTCAGTTTTCTAAACATGTAGTCTATATTGTCTTCATCACAAGCTATAATTATTTGATCGTTTGCTAAATAAAGACTTGTGAGACAATGATTTTCCATCTTAATCCTTCTTGCTTTTTCTCCAATTACTTTTACAAGCTGCCTGAATATAAATTTTAACTAAAGTAGGGGAAAGACTACATCCCTATTTCAATCGCTTATATATGGGGAATGGTTTTGACCTGTTTACGCCTATTTTGATTATGCTTTGTGCATTTTTATATAAGTTCCATATTGCATTGATGTACCTAGTATTGAGTCCCACTTTGTCTAGAGCTTCAAACATTTTTTTAAAGGTACTGTATCAAAAGCCTTTTCTAGGTCTATACATATTAGGTGGGTGAGCAAATTTCTAGCTACACGTTTTTCCAATATTTGTTGTATCATAAACATCTAGTTTGGAAACCGTCTTGCTCTTCTATTTCTTCTAAGCCACCTTCTATTCTTTTCTTTAATATACGAGCGTACAGGCTTCCCATTGTGCTGATTGCACTTATTCCTCTGTAATTTTGGCATTTACTTTTGTCTGCCTTTTTGTATGTTGGAATTGATGTACCCCAAGTTCCAGTTTTTGGGAACTTCTTCTCCTTGTCAACATCATTAAACAATACCATTCCATTAATATCTCCGGTACATTTTTTATCAGCTCAATGGGAATGCCCGCTGGTCCTGCAGTTTTTTTTTATTTTTCGATTCTTTTAGCGCTCTATTAATTCCCGACGTTGCGATTCTGTCCACACAATCATCTGAGGTATTGTTACTGTTATTTTTAAAAAAGAAATCTGGTCTATTTTCTGTTGGTAGTTGAGTACAGTATTCTTCCCATCTTTCCATTTCTATTCAATTTATTTTATTATTTCTTCTATCGTTCTCTCTTAATGTCTTTATTACTTTCCAATTTTTCGTTGCGTAATAGTGAGCATTTTGTGTGACAATAATAGAGTTTGGTTTAAAGTAAAGCAAAAGTAGTGCATCTCCCACCGAGTTAGTAATCACAAATTTTAAGAAAAAAGGGCATACAAGAACACATCAAGATGATAATTGATATAAATGACATTTATGATGAAATGAATACGTTGGCTTCCACGGCCAGAGTTAATAATAAACGAACTACTTCCGGAATCGGACCGTGTCATGGTCCAATTCAGGAAGTAGTTCGATATTTATGATATTCACTTTTATTAAATATAAGTTTAGCATGTTAAATTATAAGCTTTTGGATTTTGTACCAAGCAATCACAAGCCACAAAATATTGTCCTATCCTACCTAATGCTGTATTCTTATCGCGGATGGAGTATAGTCAAAACAAAGAGAATATTATGAACTTCATCAACCTCTTGGAGGTTTGTAACAGTTTTTGATGGGCCATTGCGAGGATTATTTTTTAAGCAGAGTTCTGCCTGGTTTCTCTTCGTCTTCACGATAGGTTATAGCGGAGTATCGCGGAAATAATAAGCGTTTTACGCCAACGATTCGATAATCGAATACCTTCGAGGATTATTGACGGTATTCATGAAATTGTGTTTAAAATGTTCTGTTATATATCTGAAATGTAACCTCAAGCGCGAACACTCTTTATGTGAAAAAAAAATTGATCTCAACCCTTTTTTCTATATCCTCACGAATTTCTCAAAATGTTCCTTTTTTTTTAGGTATTACTAACATCGAGCTTGTATTCAAGTAAAAAAAAAAGATTACTCTGTTCTAACATTCTACAGTTTCTTCACATCATCTTTAATTAACATTTAGATTAGCTGCAATAAATTTGATTCAATCCACTATCGTGTTCGCTAACATGTAATTAGACATAAGAAAACCACAACAGAGTAAATAGGAGAATTGCGTTTGCAGTCATCGAACAGGCGGCAAAAACAGATGATAGTACCACATACAAATTGGCTATTAGTCGCTTCAATTTTCCCTCACGGTATAATGAGCTGGCGGACTTAGCCGAATGGCATCTATTCCGCTCAGATAACGATAATATCCTAACATGCGGCGGCGAAATACGATAATAACTAAACGCTAAACTTTTCCCAATGGTACTTTTTCGTATCGGTCGCCGGTGGAACTGCGTGCGAATGCAGAACAACTTTTCCAGTTCAATGGGAAAAATCTGATCGCGTTTAATAACTTTAATTACTAGGTTTGTCGGTAGTTTTCGTGATCAGGGTGAAAATATGTTACGGTAATAAATTAGAAGTTTCCGTAGGTATTTAGATCTAAAGATCTGCAACGTTGCTTGTTCTTACTTTTAATTACTTGGGGAGTTGCGATGGTAAAACATTCTATAACCGTAACAGTAATTATTGTATTGTAATTATGGAACATGTTATTTAAAAAATACGAAATGTATAACTGAATTATCTTTGAACTGTATCTTGTGGGTTTAGTACGGACCTGAATAACAAGTATTTGTATGGTAAGGCTATAAAACGGTTTATGGAGAGAATAACAATGTAATATACGCTATCGCACTATATAAAAGAAACAAATTTTATTCTTTAAATTAACATTTTATTGACAAAAGAGGATAGTCTAATAAAATACATACTGTTACAATGTCTCTTCAAATTAACCCCCTTTTTGCTTTAACAACTTCCTGCAGAGCATTCTAGAATGCCGCCTTGCCAGCCGGAGGTTTATTCCGGACTTCACGATTCAAGTGATCGCATAGAAACGCAATGGGGTTACAATTATGGCTCTGTAGTGGCCACTCTATTAAGTACAGGACCCCTTCAGAAGATTTGTCTTAAAAATAAGCTTTAACCACCTTTGTGGTGTATTTGGGTCATTATCTACAGTTGTCAACATCAGTCAAGGATTTGGGGGTGCTTTCTGATACCACTCTGTCTTTTTATCATCACACAATTCAGTTGGTGACGTGATATTATAAAATATATGGATTTACTTATCGTAATTGCAGAGACCTCCGCAATATGCAATCTCTCGGTTAGAGTACGCAGCGTTAGTCTGATTTCCTATTTATAAAGCACATATAAACTCTATTGAGGGGCTGCAGAGAAGATTCCTGAAGTTTCTCTATTTTCTGTCGGAGTGATCTTATCCATATAGAGGCTATGAACATAGGGTACTCTTGCAGAAATTTAATTTTGTTTCTCTTTCTACCAGGAGAACGATTTCTTTGTTAAAATTTTTATTTTGTTTAGTACATAATAAGATTGATTGTTCTTGGCTCTTAAATAAGTGTAATTTTCTTATTCCCAGAATTAGCTTCAGGTCATCATTTGCTTTCTATTGCGGGCGCATTCGAGTAAATGTCCTTGTAAGGTCCCCAGTATACCTGATGTACACTAACTTCAACAGAATCTCTGATCTTTGTGGCATCAACGCCAATCCATTTAAATTTATCATTGATGCAGTCTTCCTTCGTCTGGTATCTTCCTTCTAACATTTGTCAATTTTTCATCCACTATTTTAGTATTATCCTTTTATACCGTAGTAGTAATATTTTGTGTACATTTGTAAAACTTTAAATATGTATAATTCACAAGTATAGCAGTAAACTCCACTCACACAAATTAATTAATTATGCGGAACGCAGCGTTTCGAGAGCACGTGGGCTCCCACTGTCAACCGTGTTACCGGTGTGTTACCGTCATTAAATATGTATACCTTAGCACTCTCTATGTGAAGAAGAAAATTGATCTCAACCCTTTTTTCCATATCCTTACGAATTTCTGAAAATTTTCTTTTTTTAGCAATTACTTTGTATATATATAATTAATATATATATATGTGTTTCTTCTTTCTTTTTGTATTTTGCTATCATGTAATGTTATTTCCCTTCACAGTGTTTTTTTATGAATACTGCAATAGCTGTTACCACTCCAATGTTACTAGCATGGTATTAAGTTGTATTTCTTATCCGAATGGCACCTGTATACTATAAAAATTGATATATGAGGTTATACTGCGCAAATTATAAGTTGTAAAGAATGAATACTCAAGATACGGGGTTAGATATATACACTACCGTTCAAAAGTTTGATCGCACTATATAAAATAACAAAATAAACTAGACAGATAATATATATAATAAAATACATACTGTTACAATGTTTCTTTAAAGTATCCTAATTTTTGCTTTAATAATTGCTTGACAGATACGCGGCATCCTTAGAACAAACTGCTCCAAATATGATTCGGGTATAGCATTCCGCACTTCCTGCAGAGCATTCCAGAATGCTGTCAGCGCGAGATTTTCTCCGCACCTCACGATCCAACTGATCTCACAAGAGCTCAATACGGTTACAATCAGGACCCTCTGGGGCCACTCAATTAAGGATAGGAGTATCTAGAGTTGTTACTTGGGCTATTTCCATCGTGCGTTGAAATTGTTCACTATACGAGTTCAATGAACGATGGAAATAACCCAAACAACAACTCTAGTTATTATGAGCATCCATCGTCAACAGTATCACGTCAAGGGTAAGGATGGGAGTCCTTCAGAAAATTTGTCTTGAAAATAAACGTTAACCACCTTTGCTGTACGTTTGGGGTCGTTATCTTGCCGATAAATGAATCCCTCCCCAATTAATTTACATCCAGTTGGGACCTCATCGTTTTCTAAGATTTTCAAATACACATCTTCTGTCATTCTTTCAACTAATTTTCCAATATTTCCGCCTCCAAACCAACTCCATACCATGATGTTTACTTATCCATGTTTCACTATTTTTGAAATACACTCGCTTAACATTCTTTCTCCATGGCGGTGACGAAGAAACGTGAGACGTTTACTTTCGGAATAATTCGAATTTCGATTCGTGTGTCCATAACATATTTTTCCAATCACAGTGAGGTTTTGCTCAATTTAGTCCTTTCCGTTTGTGTATAGAAGTTACTGGTAGTTTTCCTACGGCTGTACGGGCTCTCGGACTGGTTTTTATTAGTGTCCGTTCTACTGTTGACACAGTTACTGGTTGAACTCTGCTGTAATTTGCGGTGTGGCAAGTCAGCGATTTCTTAGGGAAATCACATGGATGTATTGATCGTCTCGTTTCGTCATTGATCTGGGCCTTCCACTCCCTTTTTTGCTCTGAAGCCTATCGGTCTCTTCCTTTATTTTAATTTTCCTAGGCACACAACACTTAGAAATATGTAATTATCGAACAATTTTTCTCTATTTCCTTCTCCGATTTCATTCTTTTCGGTATATCTTTTATCAAATAAACTATCCGTTTGAAATAGGCCTTTTTTGACGCAATCACGTACGTCTCCGGTATCTCGGTGATATACTGGATGCATACTGAATGTTTGGCTTATTATAGGGCAATTTCCTACTATTAACGCATTATTGCTCTATTGTCATCACAAAATTTAATACAGGAATACGTGGTCTTCGCGATTGAATGGTTTTTATAAATATGTCTTATTGCTATGAATATATGTATACTATCAACGTGAGATTGTTACTGCCATTCTAAGAAGATTGGTATGAATTTCCCTAAATGTTTCTAAAATAGTTCTAGGTGTGATCAAACTTATGAACTCTGGTTATTCCCACGATAAAGTTGGTATATAAAAGTAGAATAACCTACCTTATTGTACATATTCATTCATATATTAATATTGTTTCATTTAGCTACGAGGGGAGGCCCAGAAGTTCGTGGAATGGAGGGGATGGACTGAGGATAGGGGTGCTCGCTAGGTGTCATTCTGATTGGCGACTCATCATTCGTATATAAGTTAAGTTGCAGTCCTATAGCGTCAGTCGTTTACGAATAGTTGCCTGCTAAACAAGTCAATCCGGAAGAAAACTGAAACTATGGAAGAAATTGAACACCGTGCTGTGATAAAGTTCCTTACAAAGCAAGAACGCTCAAACCATATTGAATGAAATGGAAACCGTTTATGGGGAAAAGTGCCCTAGTAAATCAATGATTTATAAGTGGCATGGTCTTCTTAAATATAGTCGGGAGTCGATTGAAGACGAGCCCCGCTCATGACGGCCACCACATCAGACATCGTCGAAAAAGTGCAAACATTTCTACTGCAAGATGCCCGTTTGAAGAAAAAACAATTATCTGCATTAGTTGGAGTATTAGATACCACCATTTTGCGTATCCTACATGACCACCTGGGTATGACAAAAGTCAGTGCAAGATGGGTACCGAGAATGCTCACGCCGCTGCAGAAACAGCAGCGCGTCTGTGCGTTCAAACAATTTTTGGAGCTGTGTGGAGACAAACCTGCACAGATTTTGGAGCGGATTGTTACCGGAGATGAAACATGGTTTCATCACTTTGAGCCTGAGTCCAAACAGGAGTCCATGCGATGGCATAAAAAGGGGACACCACCGCCAAAGAAATTCAAAGTGTCAGAATCGGCTGGAAAGTTGATGGCTACTGTTTTTTGGGATTGTGAGGGGATATTATTGATTGATTACAAAGAAAAAGGTAGGAGCATAACCGGAGAATATTACGCAGCGATACTAGAAAAATTAAAGGAGGCCATCAAGGAAAAACGTCGAGGAAAATTGACTAAGGGTGTGTTGCTCTTGCAAGACAATGCGCCGGTTCACAAGAGCAAAGTTGCAATGGCTGCTCTGCACAAGCATGGCTTCCAATCAATAGTCCATCCATCCTACAGTCCAGACCTGGCACTTAGTGATTTTTATTTGTTCCCCAATTTAAAAAAAGACTTACGTGGAAGAAAGTTTTCCGACGACAATGAGGTAAAGGAGGCAATTTTGGCCCATTTTGAGGCGAAAGATAAAAAATATTTTTATGATGGTTTAGAAAAATTAGCTCATAGATCTAATAAATGTATTGTGTTTAAGGGTGATTATATTGAAAAGGAGAAATAGATTTATTGTTTTATTTTATTTAAAACCCTTTCATTCCACGAACTTCCGGACCTCCCCTCGTATATGATTATTCTATCTAGTGTATGCATATATTCGTTCATTGTTAGTAATTTTGTAAACATCCGTTCAAATGTATTTAATTTTATTTTCTACCATTCAGTCGTGATAGTAAACAGCATCTCTTTATCATTATTTTTTATTCTCTTGTACTTCGAATTCTTAAATATTATCATAAATTTCATTGTAATCCGTTTTCTTAAGAAAGCACATCATGTTTCTTAAACTTTGTTCTTTCCTGAACTTTGGTATCGTTTAATATACTTTGCTCTGTAATTTTGATAAGCAACTTTATACAAGCACATTATTACTATATTGAATGTAGTAAGAACTCGTCCTCAACTCCTACGGAACTCGTCACCTAAATTGTTGTAACCGTAACATTACATAAAAATAACAAATTATGTGTGCGGTAAATCAAGCAAATTTTGGCATTGAAAGTAACTAAAAAAAACTCCATTGCCTTGCATTTTCTAAGTGAGGATTACTTATTTTGAATTATTACGAAGTCTCGAAAGTGACACCTCCGCTACGTAGCCCTATTTATAACGTCAACGGAAAATTGCCATCGCTATATAAATCTTATTTCCCTTCTCACGATTATTATCGAGATAAATGACTTAATTGGGGCCTTCTACATTTTTTTCGAAAAATGATTAATTAACTTCCCATCGCATTCAACGGCTACAAGTTCTACAAACACATAAAAGATATTAACGACGTTTCTACTGACCCGACGCAATACCTCCAGTCCGATTTGCGTATACGCCGTATTTCTTTGTTATTATGCGATGCCCCGGTAACCTTACGAACGTGCACGGTCCTCCTACTTCAGGTACAGTTATAACCGGGCTCTCTCGTTGTCTCTCTTTTTTTTTCTGATCGCGTATTTCTCTTTGCCCCGGTACTACAACATATGTATGTAGGTACCGACTTAAGAGCGTACACCCATCCATATCTTATTGGGACGGCACTTCCGATACGAATAAAAGAAACAAACGAGCGATAATTAACGAAGTGGAGTTGATATACTTGTCATGGAAGTTGTTTTTCGGCAGTAAATAAGATGAAACTTATGATGCAATGACGCATTTTTACTCTATATGGTGTGCACAAGTTAAAATGGTACAATATATGCTACGGTGTCAGCAATCGAACAGTTAACGGTCATTTTATTAGCAGTTAATGTAACTGGTTTTGTTTAATTCGGTAGTAGTTGTATTTGGACGACTTTGGATTAAATTATATATTTATATAAATACGAGATTAAAGTTCTCGTTGATTATAATTTTTTTTGCTCCGTTCCAGTTTGTAATGTTACGCAAGAGAGCATGGATCATGTTAAAATGTGTTTTCTGAAGAAATTAAGACATTTATTTTTGTTAATTTTTACCTGGAAATTATACAAAATGAAATTTCAGATGAATTTATTCCAAACCTAAATTCAGTTTTGACATTGTTACAGGGATAACTACCATTACTCTTAAAGTAGTGGGAGGTGTTTTTGTTTGCGAGAAATCGATATTAAGTCTTTAATTGCATATTCATCTGTAAGTCATATAGGGTTAGTATTCGGTGGGATTATAACTTTAAATTATTGAAGAATATCAGGAGTTTTTATTGCAATAATTGCGCATGGGTTTTAATCTTAAAAGAGATAAATTTTAGAAATATGCATTGAATTTTTTCTAAAGCTGATATAGTAATAACCTTGATAGTTCGAAGTTCTAATAAACCGAGTTCCTTGGTAATTCGAATGTACTTTGTAATCTGAATTTCTGTGATTTGCTTATCTGAAGTATACTGTCAACAGTTTCTGCAAGTTCCAACTGAGTTTTGCCAGCAAGTTTCCGTACCGACCCACAAGATAAAGTTCACGTAGACTTAGTTAGATGCGAATTTGCCCTAATTCATTGCTGCTTAAGATTAGCCTTCGGGAAGTCCAGATCTTAATCCGTTGGAGTACCGCCTGTGGAATGCTTTAGACGAGAAGGCCTGCTCGAACGTCACTGGAATATCGAGGCAGTAAAAGCAGATTTGGTAAAGGCAGTTCAATACCTCTAGAAATGGTGCGTGCGATGATTCACGAAAAATGTAGTCAATGTTGCAATATATATATATATATATATATACTACCGCTCAAAAGTGTTTAGGCACCCCTGTTTTCATGGATTATTCATATAGTATTATGTTTACCAAAAAAACATTATAATAAAATGAAATACGTATTCAAAATGTAGTTAAGTAAGATAAACACCCATTATATCGCATAAGGTTTACTATCATTTACCTGCACTTGGTCGGATTACCATAAACTGTTTATTGCGGTGCAATTACAATAACAATCACTCTGAATTTACTGGGTAAATTTAGTCATCTGTTAGATTGTAGGTAATAATGTTTAAATTACCTTCCTAGAAGATTATAGTGAAATCTGTAACCTATGGTCAGTTGCAGTGTGGTATTTACTCTATTCACGTCGTGAGCGAAATATCGTGTGACAATTTTTTAAAATGCCTCCGCGAAGAGAAATTAGTACGGAAACACGTGCACTTATACTAGCTTACCATAAAAGTGGCATAAGTAATCGATAAATTGCCAAAAAAATGAAAATACACCACGCTACGGTTGACTATAACATAAAAAAATATCGGGAAACTGACAGCTTTCTTAATAAAAGACGGAGTGGAAGGCCAAAAGCGACAACATCTGCAGATGATCGCAGAATAGTGGTTACCAGCAAGGTAAATAGACGCAAAACAGCCCCGAAAATCACCGCAGAATTAAATGTTGGTCGCCAAAAACTAGTCAGTGTTTCTACAGTCAAACGTCGCCTACAGAAAGCCGGGCTCCATGGATGTATTGCGATGAAAAAGCCATTATTACGCAAACGAAACAAGCAAAAGCTACTTAAATGGGCTCGTGAACACCAACACTGGACCATAGAAGAGTGGAACAACGTCCTATGGACGGATGAATCCAAATTTGAGCTGTTCGGAACCCGAAGACGCATATTCGTAAGAAGATCTGTGGGTGAACGTGCCAGAGAAGAGTGTATTGCTGCTACCGTGAAGCATGGTGGAAGTTCTATCATCATTTGGGGCTGTTTTGCTGGCACTAGTGTAGGGGACATTGTGAAAATTGACGGTATATTAAAAGAAGAAGGCTACCGCGAAATTTTGGAGAACCACGCAATACCTTCCGGAATTCGATATTTGGGTCAAAATTGTATATTCCAGCAAGATAAACCCAAAACATTCCTCTAAATTATGTAAAGACTCTTTACGCCATTTAGAAGAGGAAGGAACCCTCAAAATTATGGAATGGCCTCCCCAGAGCCCCGACTTGAACCCAATCGAGTTACTATGGGAAGAACTAGATCGGGAAGTACGGAAATCGGCTCCGACATCAGCTACTGACGTGTGGAACAAATTGCAATGGAGTTGGTCCTCAATAACACAAGAAACTCTGACAAAACTTATTGCGAGAATGCCTCGATTGTGTGTTGCAATTATTAAATCAAGAGAAGGTCACATAGATGAAAGCAAAATTTAACGTTTTAATTCTCACATTTATTTAATATATTTTTATTTATGTACGTGTATCTGTACATAAAAAATAAATATTATTAACATTTTTGCTGAGTTCTTATACATTTTTGCTGTCAGTGAGAATGCCTAAACACTTTTGAGCGATAGTGCATATCTTGTACTCTTATTTCGCTTGCGCTATTCAACAAATCTTGGAAATATTCTTTCCAGCGAGTTATAATCATTTTTTCGTCTGTACGAGTTTGTCCTTCACTATCTTTTAATACATACTACTGAGTTCCCTTTTCTCTCATTGCTCATATTTTTGAGTACCCTAAAAAACAGCTTTTTCTTTCCTTTACTTTCTATTTCTAACTTTAGTCCAAATTCTTTCCATGATTTTTATTTCGCCTCCATTACAACGATCTTGATTTTTTTTCATTGTTCTTTTTTATTTTCACTAAGTTCTTAATTTTATTAGACCACCATGATGTTTCTCTTTTATAGTTATTTATCTTAATTGTGCCACATATGGTTGTTGTTTCAGACAGTAACTATAATTCTTCTGTATTCATCTCTTTGTCTTTCCCTTTTACCTTCCGAAGTTTGTCATTTATAACTGTTTCGTATATTTTTGCTATTTCCAATTTATAGGAGCGTATTTTATTTTTTCTTATTTTTTAGTTTTTTCTATACCATCACGAAGAACACATATCTTGAATTGTTGTTTATTCGTAATGTCGTTAAAATGTAAAAATTGCACAAGATCTTCCATTTTCGTTTACAAAAATAAACAAATTTCACTGAACACGCTGTGTAAGGCACGATTACAAATTCCTGCCCGATTATATACCTATTATTACGCCAGACTAAGACCATACTAACTGAAGCGTATTAGACAGCTATTAAAAATCAACTCGACTCCTAATTGTGAGTTTCTGTTACGTAAGCGTTACGTAGATACGTACGAAATCTTAGCCGGCAGAAATGATTAAGCGTAGATACTACAGCTTGCCAGCCGCGCAGAGTGCAGGATAAAAACAAAACTTGGACGTTCTCGATGTTGTTTACATATACAAATTACCCTGCCACCATTAAAGATTTTCAACGATGATACGGATGCGTAACGTAGCGTACTACAACCGTAGCCGAGGAGTTTCGTCTTTGAGAAAAGAAATTCTCCATAAGATATTATTATTGCACCAAGTAATCTGATTCAATTAAAATAATATCTGATGCATATTTATTACGCGCAGTTCAGCTTAGTAATTACCACGCATTTACTATTCGTGTACCCCTGCAGTGTCTGACAAGCTAATGTTGGCTCCACAGTTCGAAATACCATGCGGAATAGCGTTTTGCCAAGGAAGGAATTGCTACGCGATCTTTTGGCTCATTAAACACGTGGAAAAATCGTATTACCTTCGGTGATTAATCTAAATCTTTGTGTAACGTGTTAAGGTGTAATAATCGTGTGTTTTGAAATATCGAGCTTGTACAATAAAGAACTGTGTCCGATTGCAGTGGTAGAAAGTAAAATCATCTACGAGGATCGTTTAAAATATTTTGGAAACGAATGAATTACATTGTATAAGTGTTTATTACTGTTTATAACTTAGTAATGTTAAAACTATTAATACAAATGAATAACGTGGTTTCTATAAAAGAACAAAAGTAGATCTAGTCATCAAAATTAATGTGTTATTTTGAGTGTCTGGGGGGTTACTTAGGTAGGTAATAGCAAGTTGATATTCTGTATACTAAATTCAACAAGGCTTTCAATTGTTGCTATATGAATTAGTGGACATCTCTTGCATTGGTTATAACCGCGTTTAGAGACAGAACCCAATATGTTTCTGTGTACGATTGTTTTTCAGAAAATTTAGGTGTGCCGTAAAGTTCTCATTTTGGTCCACTTTTATTTAACATACAGTATTGTAGGAATTAATATGAACGCGCAATCGATTTTATATTTTTCGCAGTTGGCTTGTAATAGCGACCATTTTGTTTACCGTGTTGATAGCGAGTAACGACTTGTTCCAAGTTAAATGGTATCTCAGATTTTCACGGCCGTTTGACATAGTTGTAACGGTTGTCCGGTTCCGCCGTGTCACTAGGTATTTGTCCCTGACGTTTCGCGAACAACTGCGGTTCGTATTTTCAAAGGTACCGTTACAACTTATTCCAAGTTGTTAAAAACGTTCTAATAAATTTTACTATTAGTAGTCCATTCTAAAATTTTGTCGTAACTTGTACTATTTTCAGTTGCATTAGTTAATTGGACAGAGTATTCGTTCAGATGCATAGCTGACAGGAACTTGTTAAAATTGTATTGTAATTTCAAATTGATTTAGAATGGTTGATTCTTATTACATATTTCATACATTTAAAAATTTTTTATTTTGTCATGCCATTCAAATAGCTTATACCAAACAAAATTCGTATTAAGAGCTTCAGTAACAACCTGACACATAATTATAATTTCAAAGCGTACTTTGAGGTAGAATTTATTTGTTGTATTTTATGTTATAAGTGTAGCTTTGCAGTCTTGCGAAGAATATTATGTGCTATGAAGGTTGTATCCAGACTGCTGTGATATTTGTTTGTTCCGTAATGCTTTAGAACAAATGTGAGCAACCACCGGTCCACGGGCCGGATCCGGTTCGCTGTAAGACTTGATCCGGCCCGCGAGATATTTTGAACAACCCATTTAAAAAAAAAATTACACTACTTACTCATACTCACTCCAAATGAGGAAGATCGAGTGATATAAGGTTTGTCGCGGCTCGCGAACGTATTTGCATACTAAAGTTTGGCCTACAACATCTCAAAGGTTGCCCATACTTGCTTTAGAACATGGATATCTCTCTCAAAAATCGAACGAAGATTCTTACTGACTAAACACACATTGATAACTCAAAGAGATATTGCTTATGAATGTTGTGTGAATTTGAGAACTGTAAACAAGATTTCTAACCAAAAAAGGGAAAGTGGTTTGATTAAAGTGAAAACAGAGGGAAAATATGGAGGAAAGAGGAAGCCAACTGCGAGAAATAAAGCATTTTTAATAAGGGATAGTAAAGAATTCTACAAATGAATAGTAAATTTATTACTTACTGAGACACTTCAATCGATTATGCAAATTACATGGGTCTTAGATAAAATGTATAACAAACTATGATTGATTTAAAACGAGCATGTTTAGGTAACTCCGCAATGAACCTCATAACAGCCACGATAATGGTGTCTTAACATTTTGCTATTATTTGATAGCTAGTTTATAAATTTATGAGCGACAGTGTATATTATAAAAAGCGCAAGTATGTAAACGAATATCTTTACGATGCGTCGTATGTGTCGAACTTCTTATGTAAACTGCGGCGATTCTGCTCACTTTATTTCCAGAAAAGGACGCGCAATTTATGGCTGGCAATACTGCTAAATCGTCTATAAACACCGTGTAAGCGGAGGTTGCGTAAGATAAAATCGTTTAGCAAAAGTACGGCCGCAGTTACAAAACGAAATTTATGGCGAATAGGTAAGATTTCTGTATGCGTTCTACTAGTTTCCTCTCGACTTATTACGATGATTATCGACAGAAAAACAAGCATGCTAGCAATTAGTAGGAACTACTTTAAACGATAATAATATAAAATATGGTTCTGTTCGGAAATAAATTAATAATAATAATAATGAGATGATCGCGATATTTATCTCAAACACGGGCCATGTAGCAACAATTCCTCCACAAGATCAAAGAACTGTTATTGCCGATTGATATACAAGCATTTCTTTGCAGCAAGGCATCGCTAAAACGACGAAAGAGAGAAACTGGAGTTTTTTTCCGGTTGTTTTGGTATCATTTAAGTTACGAGGGCAACCTGAAATGTTTCCGGAATCGACAAGAAAAACACGGGATTAGTGTGGTTTTTCATTTTTATTTTTCGATGTAGTCTCCTCAAAGATCAATACACTTTTTTACTCCAGTCTCTTCAAGCCGTCAGAGAAGTAGGATGTTTCGAAGTCTGCAAAATAGCCATCTGTAGCGGCGATAGTCTCCTCATTTGAGGCAAATCTCTTTCCTCCCAGTGACTCTTTCACGTTTGGGAATAGGAAAAAGTCGCTGGGGACTAGATCCGTTGAATATGGAAGATGAGAGGCTAATTCATAGCGCAACACATTCGATTTGGAGACGACGATGCGGAATGAATGAGCCGGTGCATTGTCGTGGTGCAAAAGCACTTTTTTCCGCTGTAAACGAGGCCGTTTCTGCTTCAATACTGCAGCGAATCGGGTCAATAAATCGCTGCAGTATTACCCCGTGATCGTCCTTCTCTTCTGCAAATAGTCGATGAGGATCACACCTTGGGAATTCCAAGAAATGGTCGCCAAGACTTTTCCGGCCTTTTTTCGGAACTGATTCGCCCGGAAAAGTCGACTGTCTCTTGGTCTCCGGTATGTAGTGGTGGATCCAAGTCTCATCCACGGTTACGAAACGCATGAAGAAATCCCTTGGATTGCGTTGGATCCTGGCCAGACACTCTTCCGAAACGGTCACCCGATTTCGTTTTTGTTCCGGTGTGAGCAAACGCGGTTACCCATCCCTCTGACAGCTTTTTCACACGCAAAATTTCGTGTAGGACATAACCAGCGCGTTCTTCTGAGATGGCTGATTTCCCTGCTACCTCTTTCAGCTTCAATTGGCGATCGCCTAACACGACATCATGGATCTTGTCGACCATTTCATCGTTGGTAGGGGTTTTTGGGCATCCAGTGCGTGGTGCGTCACTTGTGCTAGTGCGACCACGTTTGAACTCGCTCACCTAGAAGCTGATGTTCGAAAATGGTGGAGTACATCAGCCATGAACCTCTAGCAAAATATTTAGAATATCCGTGGCCGTTCTCCCAGCCATCCAGAAGTGTTTTACCGTTGCACGAAATTCGATTTTATTCATTTTTGCGATACCGTCTGACTTGCTACACAAAACACACTCTTAAACAACAACTGTCAAAAACAAACAAATGTTTGAAATTTTGCTGCCACAAAAAAGGTTGCTCATGCCGACCAACGAATCTACTTCAATCTTCGTGCGCCATCTCTGGTCGATTCCAGAAACATTTCAGGCCACCCTCGTATTGATAACGCTTATACCTCATGATTCTCAGTCAAATGCAATGCCAAATTCGCATGACTTTATAAAATAATTAACAATGTCATCTAGAGTATATCTCCCATCTTGTCTACTCTCACTGAAGCCCTTCAAATTGAAGGAGTTGATTGGCAGAGCCTTGAATTTGTCTGATAATATTCTATGTTGCCCTGTGTTTATTAGTGGAATTAGCGAATTTTCAGTTTTATATGTAAGACAATTACAAAAAACTGTGTACGTTCCCTTCTTGATTTAATCTTTTTAATTCTTCATATAATTGTCTTTTAAATTCACGTATACTTTTGAATCTATTTGTTAACTATTTCTTGTTAGACCTATTTGTTAAGGTAACAAACTTTTTTATTTATATGTTTACTTATTAAGAATACGAGCACTCGTTTGTTTCAGAGTAACACATAATCGACTGCCGAGCAATAACTTGCAGTTCTTCTCTTACTTGTAGTTCTTTGTGAACTGTATATTCCTTTATCTAAATCTTCCTAATTTTACCGATGAATCCATTACAAAATTGAAAGACTATTGGTTCAAAATAATGATCAGACAACGCCTAAGCAAGAACATCACTCTTGTAGCTTTCCAAATTCACAAAGATGCTATCAATAATTGTTTGCAGCCGATCACTAAGCCTTATTAGAGTACAAGTTCTAAGACCTCTTTAGGTCTGTCAGTCTTGTTTAAATCAATATTGAATTCACCACTTGTTAAGAATGTACCATATTTTCAACCTTAGAAAGAGAAATCCACTAAAATCGCACTCCATATCTGTAAGAATTTCTCCAATATGGTGTTCACCAATTCCTGTTACAAACACTTATTACGCTTGTTATTGTTAAGGACAACAAAAATGAATCAATAATGACTGTTACACAAGTGCATTAAAGAAGTGAATTGTTTACGATGCTCTAATAAGGCAAGTAGAATATTTGTTCGCAGTCTTGTTTCATATTCCATACAACATTAGCCATATGCGGTGTATCGATACAAAGTTGCGTTTATTATACTACTAAAATGATTTTATAGTCTTTGATCGTTTATAGGATTACTGCTTAATCTCAATGTATGTGAATCTCAACGATTCACATAATTTGTACGCAAGATTTACATCCACAGATTTAATATCGAACGGTGAAAAGCATATAAATTCCATGTTTACACGAGATGATGTGTAATAAATATTTTCATTATTTATACCGTGATATCATAAAGTATACAGGACGAAGGTGGTATTGCAATAGAAATACGTCTGAACTTAAGCTAGGTATTATAACTGAACGGTATTGAAAATTATTTTGATAGTTACAATGACTATCATCAATTAATTTGTTTGAACTGTTAAAAGCAAGTTTGAATATCGAGTTTGAATAAATTCAAATACGGTTTACAGTACACTGCAAAGAATATACATGATTGAAGCCTATTTTAGAAGTGGAGTCCTGATTGGTAGAATTTGGGTGTACAGCCAGTATGCATATTTGGACGATTTTAGAGAGCACTTTCCAGAGTTAGCTGTAATGCCCAAAAGTTTTTATAATTGCCTTTCCAATTGATGTTGATTTTTGGTGAATTTCGTGAGACTGGTTCTATGGGCCATAAATTACTTACTGGTAGGCCAACTGTTCGTTAGAAGGAAGTTATAGATGATGTTCTTTAACGGATCGAAAATGAACCCATAAAATCTTTGAAACATCTTTCTCAAGAGATTGGGGTTTCTTATGTAACACGCCAGAAAATTGTAAAGAAAAATTTACACATGCATCCCTATATCCCAATCACATCAGGCTGTTTTGCCGGTGGACTATCCTAGATGTCTTGCTTACTCGCAGTGGTTTGCAAATAATTTAAGGTGCGATGGTCATCTGCTAAATTTGATATTTTTCTCTGATGAAGCGTGGTTTTCTCTTTTGGGGTACGTGACGGACGAGGTGTAGTGGAAATCTTCATATTTTTGTTGAAGCGTTTCTGCATACTGCGAAAATTGGTGTTTAGCTAGCAGTTTCTCACCGTAGAATTGTTGGACCTATTTTTTAAAATTTCACAATTAATGCTGAGAGATATAGAAACATTTTGAATAAATTTATTGAACAGCTGTACGAAGATGAATTACAATATGGTTACTTTCAACAAGAAGGCGCAACATATTAATAATAATAATTTATTAAATGTCAGATGAACATCCAAAAATGGACACAATATTGAATAAAAGGTAATACATGTAATGCATTAAAACAAACCAAAAAAATCAATACATTAACTAAATACCTGGAAAGAAAAATGGGATGCTAATAGGAAATAAATAATGAATACCAATAATATGAAACATCAAAATCAAAAAAATGCAAACGTGACAAGTTAAGGCAAATCTAAGTTGTAATTATTAAAGTTTCTTGTCGAGAGTACCAACGGTGCTCGCCACCGGACGTTTGTCCTAGCTGTAGGGATCCGTGGCCTCGATTCGAGGCGTGGCATAATGAGACCAACTTCAGACAACAAACCAGGAGAGTCAATTCTTCCGGTGAGAATGTTTTGCATAAATGAAGCATTAATACGGTTTCTTCTTTCAACAAGCGTTACGAAGCCATGCCTCTGAATTACCTCGCGTAGGATATCGCCCATCGTTCTTATACGATAGATATTTCAAAAATCTGCACTGAATCTACTCAAAAATATTGATTTGGATATTGTAGAAACGATACCAAGCCACGGATGCATATTCGAGCTTGGAAACCACCTAAGCAAAGAAAAGGGTCTTTATTGCATCAAAGCTAGTAAAATCCTTGCAAGTGCGAAAAATAAATTCTAACAATTTAGAAGCGGCTGTCGCGACGTCTAAAACATGGTTAGAGAAGGTAAACTTTTCATCATATATCACACCTAAATCTTTAATAGAAGATTGACGAGCAATATTAATATTATTAATACAATACAGAGAATCGATTCTACACACCCTTTTTGTAGAAGACATGAAGCAACACTTATCAACATTTAATTTTAAATTATTATGCAGACACCAGGTATAAATCATGTCCAAATTATGCTGCAGAAGGTCAACGTCATTAAAGGAGTTAATGGAGTGGTAGATTTTAATATCATCAGCATAGGCTAATAAATAAAAATATTGCTTTTCTTTGTGAGCTTTTCGATGATCGGATTATAAGTTCACATATGGGAGTTGAATTTCCACCACAATCACCTTCTTTGACAATTATGGACTTTTTCGTGTTTGCCCACCTAAAGAATAGAATATTTAAAACTCCTGTTATTAATTTGCAAGATCTGCAGCAAGGAATTATTGAAAGATCCACACTAATAAGGTCCACAACGCTACAAAATATCTTTAACGGCATGAGACGGCGTATAAACTTGGGAATTATAAATAATGGATAATTTCAACACATGCTTTAGTTTAATTTTTTTTTTGTATTAATAAAAATTAATATGAGAGAAACAAGAAAGAAGAAAGCAATAATCTTTGAGCAAATCCAAAGAAAATTCCCAAAAATGATATTAAGTCGGATTGCTGCATACCGAAGAAGTAGAGAATTTTGCTTTATTGCATCGAGATTGTAATTTTTTATTTCTGTCGTATGTTTCTGTTTATTGAAACTATTACTTGCAACATTGTAGATCGACATCCTCTAACTACAATTTCATTTGAAGGAAAGAGGAGAATAAATAGCACTTCCTAACTCCCATAACATCTGCGTTCATATCCACATGCATATCTTACAGTCATGATTAATATCCATGAAATTCGCGCCGCCACAGGTACATACACACATATGATTTTCCGTCATAACTAATAGCGCTTATACATCTCTGGTACGTACACCTGCAAATGCTGCATAAGGTTCGCGTATTACTCCATTCAAAATCTCATTATTTCTGCATCAAGCGATATTACGTGCACTTTACCATGTCACATGATACGCTTTCGGCTCTTTTCTTCGTATATCATGAAGGAATTTTAAAGTACCGTGTAATTATCGGGGATAAAGAACCCGATTGCATACGCCATTACCATCGCCAACATCTAGTATCGTATTGTATCCGACTAGGAGAGATTAGACTGCATTATGCTGGACCGCAATGGTTTTTCCTGCGTTCGCATGTTGACTTAGGCTTTGCAGTGATTATTAAACATGGTAAATGACACGGGGCAAACTAAAGGTGGGCAGGTTGTAGAGCGTATTATGTTATAAGGCGGTGGGTGCGATAGAATGCGGTCCGGGGCGAATGATCCTGCAGAAGTATGCATTTTTGCATGCTTTAGCGCAAACAAACTGTAATAGAGGATGATTTATATGGTGCAATGTGGAAACGTTCGCTGTTGGAGAGTGTTGCTTGTACACTTACTGCTGGATGGCGAAATATGAGGGCGAATCAAACATGAACCGGATTTTCGTTTTAAAACATTTATTGCTACAGTAAAAAAACTTCAATACACCTCATTTTTCTACATAATCTCTTCTTTTATTCACACATTTTTCCCATCGTATCGGAAGTTTTTAATTATGTCATCAAAGAATGAATGTGGTCGCGTCAGTAACCAATTGCGCACGAACATTTCCACACCTTCGTCATCGCACTCTTCTTTGATCGGAATTGTAGGACGAATGTTCCAGTGTTTCCCAATAAATTTTGTCCAACTTATTTTGGGTCAAAGCTGTGTGTGCCCGAGCATTGTCATGAAGCAGAATCGCCGCTTGAATAGGCAAGTCTCCCCTTTCTCGTCGATATGTCAGTTTCACTTCATCAAGTAAATGGCAGTAGTACGCAGCATTAACTGTATGCCGCTCGTGAATAAAATCAATGAGCTGTAGAATCCCAAAAAGCCGTTGCAAGAACTTTTCCAGCAGAAAAACGGGTTTTGGCTTTCCGCGGTGCTGCTTCTCCAGGTTTTCACCACTCCATGCTTGCCTGCTTAGACTTCAGGGGGTAGTGGTGCAGCCAGATCTCATCACAGGTGATAAATAACAAGTCATCCTCCTCTGTTCGATACGTGCAAAAAGTCTTTTACACACGGCAACACGGTTTGCTTTCTGATCTTCCATCAAGAGTCGTACAACCCACCTTACCGACACTTTTCGGTAACCCAAATCATCAGAAATGATTGATTGGGTCCTCTCAGCGCTCACCTTCAATCAGATCGCATGAATATTCGCCTCACTGGTGCTCGTTCGCAGTCGGCGTGCACGGCACTCGATTTCCATTGACTCTCGGTCGCCGAAAAATTATTTGTGCCAGTCGTGGACTTGAGTTCTTGAAAGCGTTTTTTTTTAGCGAACTGTGCAGTTAGTCGACGCAAAATTTGGACAGGTTTTACGCTTTCCCGCGCCAAAAATTTAATAATAATAGGTTGCTCAACAGACGTGTACACCTCTTGCTCAGACATAACGCTATTAACAGCCCATCTGCTTTGGTGAAACGAACCGGTTTATTCCCCTCCACTCCCCCAACACATATTAAAACGTCACCCCACTCACTTCACCTAGAGGGCGTTAAAAAGAAAAGTCCGGTTGATATTTGATTCGTCCTCGTAGTTTAGTTGAATTGGTTTTAACATAGTTTACTTTGTATTGTGTTGATTTAAATAATTTAAAAACAAAACTAAGTAAACAAGGTAAATACAAAGATATTCTTCATAAACATAAATACCAATCCACAAAGATATGATGATAAAGAATGATAGCGGTTATAGCTACTATTGAACATAAAAATCTTCTAGGAAATTTCATGATACCACCATACTTCATTTGAAATAAATTATTTTATATTACTAAAACTGGGATTGTTAGGAGAAACCTCAGCGTTTAAATTCATGCACCAATCCATCCCTGTTACGTTCTCCTGGTTTGAAGAACAGCGCCGCTGTAGCCTGCTCGTAATTTCCTGAATTACTTGACCAATACTTACTTATAGAGTATGTTCGCTTATTTACTAAAGGAAAGGTTGTATAGTGAAACTCAATGCGCATGCGCAAAAAAATATATTTAAAGATAAAATGTGTACACGGTTTCCACTCTTGCCTATGTACAGTTACGATGTACGTAAGATGTATATATTTGCAATAATTGCAGTTATTCGAGCTCTCTTATACATGTAATGTACATTAGCATTTGTATATGTATTTTCATTGGTAGCAACATAAAGTAATGCCTCAGCATGTACGTTGCAACGCTATGTCTTAATTCTGTTTAAAAGGTTAAACTCTTATATGCTTCCGCTGAAGCTTTGTTAGAGAGCATGTACTAATGCCTCTATCTGTTTGCATGCACCACTACCTTTTTATAGGAGCCAACCCTATTTATTTCTTAAATTTATAAGCGCACCTCGGTGCTATGCTTATTTATATGTCCCTTTCCGGGAGCCTAATATACTTTCCTTGTTTGAAATTTGCCTAAGGGCTTGGCCCTGTATTATTGGCATGTATTTGTACTTGACCAAATACTTTTGTTATATTCACATTTATAGAGAACCCACCCTATCTCTTAGAGCTTGAACGCCTGGTCGAGGGCGACAGTAGCGATAATAGCCGATCTCAATACAAAAGTAATGTCACAGCTACCCAGGCGTTCTCGTTTGAAATATTACGCTATGTGCAATCTTTAGCTCTATACTACTGCGCCCCAAAGAAGGGAAAAATCCAGTAACCAGCAAATGTGCGAACTGCGCACCGACAAGTAAAACGGAGCGATGATGCCGACATTACATAAGAAAACTGGCCCGTGACACTCGTCCGCTACGACGAGCAACTAAATGAAAAATTTCTAAGTCCCGATACGACAAGGACCGAACAAACGTACAAAAGACAACGGGCGCTGCGGCCGCAACGACCGTCAGCAAGAAGCGGAGTGATCGTACTTGTAGAGGAGGTCTATACATGCGCGCCGACAATCTCACCAAAATAATTTCCGACACAAACTTAACTGAAGACTAAAAATATGTATAGACGACAATGGACACAGTAGCCTCGACGTACGATGATAGAAAATCGAGAATTTATACTTATTAAAAAAATCTATACATGTGGTCCGACGACGTTACCAAATGACTCGCGCGAGAAATAAATGTATAGACAACGTCCTCGACGATTCCCGCCAAAACTAGAAAAACTTAGAAATCTCTAATAATCTTACGACGACGTTACTGTACACGTTACGACGAGGCACGAAAGGTGACCGAGAGTGCACGATCGCTAATACCTCGACTGTCGCGCGGGAGACGACTGCCTATGCTTGTGTACCTTAAATTTCAAGAAAACTCCCATTACATATCCGACGACGTTGCAGTGAATGATTTCTAATTAGGCAGTTTTAGCTAGCGTAATGCGAATGGCTGACTTGCATACATATACAATGCGTAATGTACATACATATTAAAATAAAATTGGATATAAGAGAGCAAAATAAATAAATATAAGAATGAAAATAAATAAATATAAAAATGAAAATAAAATAATAATGCAAAGAAGATAAAATACATAATAGTAAAAAAATTTAGAAAATACAAAAAACAATGTTAAGTCCTTAACAATCCCAAAAATCGAGTATCAGACTAGTTACAAGTGTGATTTCACTTCCGGGTACAATTAGAATCGTTCTTCTTCCCGTGTCTTTTGTACCCAAGTCGGATGTCTATACTTTCCTTAGTGTAATCCATTTCTTTCATTCCACCCAGCACGTGCCACCTTCTGTTCCGGCTACCAATTTACTGAAGAACATTTGACGAATGATTAATATCATGAAATGGACATGTTAACTGGGCACCTCATTCGTGCGATTTGATGCCATTAGATTATGTTTTCTGGTGACAAGTAAAGTCGCACGCCCACGTCGATAAACCAGAAAGAATTGAGCACTTGGAAACCAATATTCGGCCCGTTATTACCGAAATAAAGCCTGATTTACTGCGAAGAGTGTGTGAAAATTGGACCTCCAGATTTTGCCATGTACGCGTCGGCTACGGCGGCCACATGCCCGAAATCGTATTCAAACAGTAATGCCATAAAATTATCTTTTAAATAAAGCCAATTTCATGGATATTCAAAAAATCTGTTTAAAGTTCTCCGCCTTAAAAAAAGACACCCGGTATCAGGGCATTCAATTTACTATAGTAAACGCAGTTTTAAGAGAATGCAAAAACAACTTCAACGTCGATGTAACTAAAATAGCGGAAAGATTGTTTGCAAATAAAGCGTTGTATAGTCTATTAATTTCAATAGAAGAAATTAAACGATTAAAAACAAATTCAGATGTCTCCGGTAATGACAACAATACGCCCATTTTAAGCCGTCTATTAGAGAGTGTACCGTTACATTACCGCTGTAACGTAAACAAAAAAGAAACAATGGCCTTTTATTATACGCGGTTTTTCACAACCTTCGCTTTGAATGAATACAAACAGAATATTACGTAAAAAAAGGTATCGGCACGCTACCCATATTGTTCGCATACACGATATGCGTGTACGACCAATACGGACAATGGACATGGAGCACCTCTTGTCGTTACTTCTTAACTACACAATGTTAATAACACGTGCCCGTGCTGGTCAGAAAATATACAGTGCGGACGAAGCTAGATGTTGAGTAGTTGATTAGATGCTAATATTAAGTACAGCATTAATACTATATACAATAAATGAGTATTAAATAAGCATCTGCTAATGATTCAAATACATATAACAGAAATTGCAACAAGCTTTGCAGAAGAAGCAATCTTATTATAAAGCGCTAACTGTAATGAGTGGTGAATATCAACGCACTAATAAATTCGCTTCGAAAAAAGAAAGTCGGCTATTGTTAATGGGATATTTTTGAAACCAAAGGTATGACAAGCAAACTAAAGTGAAAATTCTAAAAGGAAAATCCTGGAAAAGTCATATCGATAATGTAGACAATGAAAACTGAGTGATTTATAGAGTTGGGATATTTTTCCGTGGAACAGGTTCGTAATGAGTGCGCAGCGACCGCCAGTGTAGTGTAATAAAACGGACGATGCATAGAATTATAAGTACCGAGCGAACGTATAATTATTAAGTACGGCAGACGTGCGGAAAGGTAAAATGAGGCCATTGAGTGTCACAATGTGAAAGTTTATTAATCAATTTCCCAATTTATATTATAATGGTGCCAAGGTACACCGTAAAGTTTGCGATAAACTGTTGATGTGCTGAGTCAAGCGCGATTGTAAAAATGATATAAAGAGCGTACAACATTAAAATAAGAAAAAATATTTGCCGCCTAAACCGTAATTTATGTTTGATTTACTGTTCATGATAATCGTCTGTGATTTGAGACTTCACCTATTCCGTAAGTAACCATTTCATGACTTTTTGGAATAAATACAATGCTAATTGGAAGCTACCGCCCCGAAAGGCGTTACATAACTATATGCCAATTATGCGCAACGATATAGGTGTAGTAAAAGATAAAAACCCTGGCTATGTGTCAAGGAAACGATAACTCGAAAAACCATTCTATTTTGAATATTGTAGTTTGTGTTCAAGCGACAATTCCCCGTGTATTAGCTAGCAAAAGATTACAAAAGTATACTGGTAAAGCAAGGTAGTGCTATATACGCCAAGAAAATTTCAAGTTTCAACCCACTGCTGCTATTTGTGAGCGATAATACGGCAATAATGCCTAGTATAGGTCGTTCCCTTAAAGAAGATTGTGGGAGACTTTTACACGTGATATGTAAGGTACATGTTTTATATCTTGTAGCACAAAGTTAATGTTATCCACAGATGGATACAGTTGTTTCAAATACCAAGAAAGTGCTTTTGAAATCTTCCAAACGAATTCGACAATTCCATACACGATGTCCTGAGTAATGCCAAATGTTAAGCAATTAGCAGCCGCAGCCCATAAGGCCACTGTGGCATGTGCCCACTCACCTGGAAAGCATATACGAAACCGCTTATCGTAAATACGTATTTTTATAAATTCTTTGTATTTATTCCCAATAGAAATGTATAAATCTATCATCAAATTAAGGAACTCGCGATATTTGCGATAAAAATTACTTTTCTTAATAGGGACAATATGGCCACTTATGAATCTTCTGGCCATATACTGAATTTGCTTCTTCAAAATTTAAGAATTAAATAAGTAAGAGAATATGTAGTTCCAGTGGAAAATTCTTATTTGCCTAATGCTTGGTACATGGAGAAAGTATCATTTTAATAAATTTAGGTTTCCGTGTTGAAATCGCGTTGTAATTGCTTGAATCTGCCTACGTTTTGCTTTTAGTTGCATGGAGTTTCTTTTGGGCTGCTGTGAGAAGGAGAGACACTGAGAGCAACTGAAGGTGAAACGTATTGTGGTTTCAACTCGGACGGCTAAATTCTTTAAAAGGAAGCAACGACCGTGGAAGTCTACAACAATAACAAAACAATCAAAATAACACATAGGCTCAAAAGTCCCGAGCCTAACAAAGAAAACACGTTTTTTTTGGTTCAAAATTAGCCTTATTCATCAACGTAATCTCCATCAAGAGCAACGCAATCATTCCAGCGCCGCTCTAACATTTTAATACCACTTTTGTAGAACGATTTATCTTTTGACTCAAAATAGGGTTCAGTTTCAGCGATAACCTCTTCATTCGTGCGAAATTTCTTACCAGCGAGCATTTTTTTGAGGTCTGCGAACAGCCAGTAGTCGCTGGGAGCCAAATCTGGCAGATACGGTGGATGTGGGAGCAATTCGAAGTTCAATTCATGTAGTTTTGCCATTGTTTTGATTGACTTGTGACACGGTGCGTTGTCTTGATGAAACAAATTTTTTTTCTTTGCCATATGCGGTCGTTTCTTTGCAATTTCGGCCTTCAAACGCTCCAATAACGCTATATAATATTCATTGTTGATGGTATTTCCTTTCCCAACCTTTCCAGCCGATTGTTGTGCTTTCGTGCGCTTTGGACGAGGTTCACCAGTTGCTGTCCACTCAGATGACGATCGTTTTGATTCCGGAGTGAAGTGATGGATCCATGTTTCATCCATTGTCACATATCGACGCCAAAATTCCGGTTTGTTACGAGCAAACGCGGCACCCACTTTGAACAGAGCTTTCTCATAGTCAAATGCTCATGCAATATAAAGCCAATACGTTCTTTTGATATCTTTACGATGTCAGTTAACTCACGCAACTTCACTTTTCGATCATTCAACACGATTTTGTGGATTTTTTTGATGGTTTCTGGTGTTACCGCCTCATTTGAACGTCCACTGCATTGTGCATCATTGGTGTCTCTACGTTTGAAATCAGCAAGCCAACGTTTTATTGTTGTTTCTGATGGAGCAGAGTCCCCATAACACTTCTCAAGCCATTGACTTTTCAGCCCATGTGTTATAGGAAAAAATAAAGAAAACTTAACCAGTCTCACACTGAAATAATTTAATTAAGCAATGGCTACCGGTTTCATCCACATTTGCATATCATCAGGCCAAAGACATTACAGGAATGGACTGAAAAGGGTTGACTTGCCTCCCCTCTCTTCGCATTTTAATTTTTTGTGTACATTCTTATACAATTTTAAATTTGTGTTTTTTTTTTAGAGTTAGTTTTACTGCCGTGATGTTGCTGATGTTGCTTTTTGCATCCGTTTTGATTCTGTAGTTCTTTTCTGCAGTGTCTTGGCGTGATGATGTGGAAATATGCACGAAACCGGTAGTTATTGCTAAATTATTTAAGAGACTGTGATGTGAATTCATACCGAGTCAACAACATTTCTGAAAGTAATCACTTTGATTCATGATTTAAATTCCGATTTCATTCAAACGATTCAAATCTTCCCAATCTTAAATACATCTTTCCCAAATGCAGGTATCTTTAATTAAATGGTTCATCCTGTATATATAATGTGTTGAAAATTTTACGTACACTAACAACAATCGTGTATGTGTGCGTGTGCGTGAACCTGCGTATACACGGTGACCGCACGGACATTTTAATATCTACGTGATTTCCCCCGAGCCCCGTCCTGCATGTTAATTGTGTTTTTAGTAACCGTGACCCCAGCACAGTCGCACTATATATAGAACGATACGTCAAACAACATAATACATACATATCCAGATGGATACATTCTCTAATACCAGCGTCTCATCGTTCATTTAAATTAATTATGAATTGATAGAGATAAAGCGCTGTACTTGCTGTTGTCTTCGTGCACGGCACGGTATCCACTCGCTGTAATTTCTTTCACTCGCTTCGTATTTCATTCCGTAGATAATGGAAATTATTTTTTCCTCCGTTTGGAATTGAATTAAATGTTGATGAACTTCACGCCTCGACGTGAAGGACGAGTATTTGCTCTCATACATCGTAATAGGGTTTGGCAATTCAGGTTTTGTACTGATAAGAATGGTAACATAGAAAATGCGAATATATTTTCGGAACCACAATTTATTCGTAAGCTCCTATTCTTGGTAGTGACATCAGGAAATCTGTGGTTGTCTGGTTTCTATTTTAGTTCTGATATAGCATTAAAAGCACATCTAAAATGACTAGAAAACAATATATAACACAAAAATGACATGGTATTGTATAGGTAAGTCCGGGATAGATGGCTATACGCTAGAGATATTGTTGGTAATTCGTGTTGATGCGGCAGTCAACTGACTTGATATTGTGTACATATTTGTTATTTATTTTGTGAAAAAAATGCTTATGAGGTGAGTAAACCAATTTTATTTTAAATTACATCATTGAATTTTTTACCTCAAGTATCTTTAGACGTTCACTATAAAATTTGTAATAGGCTTTTTACAATTGTTCGGGTGAAATTAGTTACTACGACGTTGTGAGATTCAATATAAACTCTCAACCAGATTCCAATCGAAAAGTGGAAATAGAATATTAGTATGGCCATCCCTCCTAGCCAATCGAGAGAGATGACTACTTTTTTTCGGAGCTGATGGCTATGTTAGATTTGCCATACTGCCATAGCGAAGCACAACAAATAAATATATAAGAAAAGCTGTACAAACGCGTGGTGAGTGGTCGCAGGAAACTTTATTATTGGAGGTAATCAGAAATATTGTTAATGGCAATTATTCTGTTCGCCAAGCTTCCATTGAATTTAAAATACCAAGTAAAACCTTGGAATGAAAATTCTCTATCACGGCAGATTTTAACTATGCAAAGACGAGGTTTTCCATCAGAGACTATTTGAGAACTACTGCTTATCATTTCATTCAACAGTTAAAAATCGAATACAAACCGACATTCGAAGATTAACTAGAGCAAAAGCAATGAAGCGAAAAGAAGTAGATTATTTTACTCTGTTGGAAAAAAAAAAACAACGAAAGGAAGCTTTCTATTTAACAAACTGGCAAACACCTTTAATATAGATGAAACTGGTCTCCAGTTAAACAGTAGACCTGGTGAGGTACTCCCAAAAGACGGCTCCAAAGCTATTTCTACAGTAACACCTGCAGAAAAAGAAGAAACTATGACTTTAGTTGTCTGTTGTAATGTAGGATTTTTTTTACCATCTGCTGTGATAATGAAAGGAAAAAATGAAAAAAAAAGGATGGAACAAAAATCCATATATATCAACGCGACTACTTTTCCTCGATGGATGCGAGCACATTTTATCCTTAGAAAACCACTAGGAAAGTTCTATTAATACTCCCGCGTTAATTGGCAAAATGTTCGAATTTGCAGAGTGAAATGGAATTATCATATTATTTTCTTAGTCGTAGCACTCACTATTTGCAGGCTTTAGACAGAAGCTTTTTTAAATCGTTGAAGGCACATCTTTATGAATTGTATCGTCTGTGGCTCAGAAATCATGCTGGACAGCGCATCACCGGATATTAGATTGGTCAGTTACTGAATGCAAGTTGGGGTAAGGCTGCTACAACACCAAATGGCTCTTCAGTCTTTAGAGCAACGGGAATTCTGCCTTTTAATCGTAACATCATACCAGAAAAAAACGTGTTTCTATTGAAGAAGCATCCTCGCCTACAATAGGACACTTTTCATCTCAGAAACAGACAGAGACTGCAAAAGAACCAATTAATGGTTTAGAAGCACAACCATTAACTCCTTCAAAAATACTGTTTGATTTGTTACCTCCTATTGCAGAAAAAATAATTGCTGTTATAAAATGGACCAAACAAATTGCTGTTAACATAATAATGCTGCTAACTACAGCTATTCATGGTATTGGTGAAATCATTAATGAGTGTGACAGTGTGAGGATACAAAAAGTATTAACAGACGGACATCTTTCCACCTACCCGGGGACATCAGAGTGGCTTCGAGCGATTTTTTGCTCAACACATTACAATTTGCTCTCTGCTACTGTGACCATATCTAACTTAAAGCTCAAGTGATTATTCTTGGCGCTAGCTAACGCCAGAGGAATAAAACATTCGTCTACCTGTTCAAACATAGCGAAAACCAACGGATACAGTTTCCAAACCCTTCTCCCGAGCAACACATGGAGTGCTAAACCAGAGAGAGCGCGCACAAACAATACTGTAGTAGCTGTATTTAGTGGCATTATTATGTTAGGTATTGTTCTTCTAGGCATATGCCTTTTTAAGTTGCAGCTATTTTATCATCAGCCGCAAAAGAAATTCGCAAAGAAAAAGAGAAAAGAGTTCAAGAATAACAATATATGATTCAAAATTAAAAAGTTATGATAAACACAAAAAAGACAGACAAGAACAACAGAAAAGAAAAGTGAAATCTTCAAGGAGCGAGGAAGATAAAGAAATAAATCTAAAATGTGATGAAGGTGGAAGTGAAAATTTTAATGAAAGCTTGTATGTAGGATGTGGCGAGGACCGTAGATATACTAAAGCTGTTGATTGAATTCAATGTATGAATTGTATGTTCTGCCAGAAGTGTGGAAAACTTGACCATAAGTCAAGAAAACTCAGAATTAATATTTTTTGTGGTCATCTCTCCCTGAAGACACGGGAGAGATGGCCATACGCATCGTTTCTTAGAAATTTCTATTAGGTGTATATTTAATTTCTTTTTCCCTTGAAGTTGATCACTTTATGTGGTACTTTTGTTACACCTTTACGTGACTAATGGAAATTTTTGAAAAACTTTTACTGTAGGTGATCTTTTAACCATTGGAAAAACTATGCCCATCTCTCCTGGACTTACCGTATACGTTTTATTTTGACAATTTATATGTGAGGTTGTTTACAACATTTACAATTGTTTCTTTTTTGCTAACTCATACAACATATTAGTATAGCTTAACGTACATTAAATGACTTAGAGTATATGAAGAAGGATCACCTTGCCTTTGAATGCTTTATTTTCCTTTTGGCATCCGGTCAAAATAAGTTTTTTTTTCCTGAAGGAATCTTTCTTTTCGGTCTGTTCGTGCCTGTCTTTAATAAATTCCTTTGAGAACTACAAACGGTGTTTCACCGAACGCGTTAACTTCTGTAGAAAAGTTCGTACGCGTCGCTTCTTCTCCGTTTTCGCTGTTAAGCCGTCCGACGCTCCTTCTTTCTAGCGTTCCGCAAAGAAACGTCAGAAAAAAAAACACCTGCTTATAGATGCAAGTCGAGAAATACGACTCGCGTTTTACATTTTTCATGAGCGTTCCTCTTCCTTTTACCGAACGAAATGCCCGTTCAGGAGTTATTTATACGCCTGTTTGCGATCTGAAATGCATAAAACGCATTCTGATGAAGCGTACGCGATGGTCTATAATGAAGACATTGAGTAACATTGTAAGAACGAAACTTTTCAAATTCAACGGGAATCTTTTTTCTATCTTTACCGTGCCCTATTCTCGAGTTAAAGTTATATTGAGAAAACCGAAAGGATTTCTCCCTCCCTCTTTCCCCTTAAAGTAAATTTCGGCAGATAAAAAAATGCTCTTTGGGTACTTTAGTATGTTACATTTCCACCAAATTTCATTAAAATCTGGTTTTGTCACCTCTTCCTTGCGAGACTGATTTCGAAAATTGTTTAAAGTGACAATTGATCACAAGCAATAACACTTAAAGAAGGTATTTTACTGATGTACTATATCTATCTAGCAATCTTGGAATGCCTAGTTCAAACTTGGGGATCGTTACTTCTCAGATTTGAAGTTTTCTGTGTTTTCTTTTTTTTACTCCATGGCAAATGCTAATGCGAGGTTCACACTATATATTTTGAGGTACAAGAAAACTACAAGCCTTTACGAAAAGGATTTTATTTATATTCAAAATAATTACCTCATGCATCAAAGCACTTTTATAACCGAAGCTTCCATAACGCAAAAGTTTGTGCATTGCCAGTGCATTGTCGTGATATATGTTGACTGATTCAGGAACTGCAAGTAAACATTTTGTTGTGTACCAGTTTGCTGTGACTGTACGTTGATTTGTCAGCTTAATTGCTTTTAGTAATCCTGTATTACGAAAAAAAAAACTGCGTACACAGCTTTTTCTACAACCCTATGCTTTTTGACCAATGTTGGGTGTTGGCGTATCTTCGTGGATCCATACACGACTCTTCTGGCGGGTAGGAATACCGTAAAAAAATGAACAATATCTTAGATAATGAACAATACTTTAGATAAATGAAAAGCCTTTTCTACTATTATTATATTCAAGTAGTTAAAACTGTTTCATGTTCTCGATGCAGTATATGTATATCTTATAAAGGTAGCTTACGTAGTTGCCACACTAATGCGGATAACTTGTCAGTGCTTAGCTTACTGACATACAAAATAATATACAACTTACAGCTGTCGATACGGTAATCAATACAAAATATAATATACAATTTTCAGCAATCTGGCCAAATCAGAGAAAATATGAAAATTATTCATTTCTTACTTTAACAATTACATCTTTTTGTGTAATTAAAAGAAAAAAGGCATTGTTTTGTTGCAACAATTATTTTGTTATTACATGTACAAGGTGTCCTAAAAGTCCTTTTCGAAATAAAATGAATATAGTAAAATAATGGCCAGGTTTAATGAATAAATGTTTTTTTATTAAAATACAGGTAGTCTGAAAAAGCCTGATATATAGATGACGTCAGAATCTGTGAAATTATAATTGAAACTATAATTGTATTGAGAATTTCCATCCTTTATACAAACACATGTAAAAATTGATATCGATTTGTGATTCACAGGTATAGCAGTAAACTCCACTCACACAAATTAATTAATTATGCGAAACGCTGCGTTCCGTATAATTAATTAATTTGTGTGAGTGGAGTTTACTGCTATATCTGTGAATTGTACATCCACACAGTCCTTGCAATCGTCATCGATCTATGAATTCAGTTGAACAGAGTAGTAGCGTTTAACATTGAAGTGCCATTAATTTTGTTCGAATGGCAAACATTGTATACTGAGCAGTGATAAAATTGTCTGTTTTAAATCGCTTAACACCAACCAAAATTGTTAAAAATGTATCCGTACTTTCTACTGCGAAGAAATGGGCTGTTTCTTTTAAATTTGATCGTTCAAAAACTGCTACAAACCACAAATCAATGATAGGTGTTATGTGATCAACGAGTGAAAGTATGTGAAATAACTGAGGTCAGAAGTATCTCAAAAGAATGAGTTGTAAATATTTTACATGAAGAATAACATATGAAAACGCTTTGTGCAAAATGTCACACGAGTGCGTATTTTTCAAGTGTGTTGAGTTTTAAGCAAAATGAAGTGGACTTTAAACATGGTTTCGTAACTAATGATGTTATAGTTAGTACTACCATAACTCTTTCTAGGAAAAGATGCCAGCGATAGCATCGAACGGTCCTTCTCAGAAACGCAATACTTTTTCCCACGCGGAATGTACCTGAAAATTGACCATTCTAATATCTTCTCCGCGAGAATATCCATCTAAATATATGACAGTTTAATACCTAACGTTGAACTAATTTTTATTGGTTTGTGGAATAAAAATTTCACTGTTCCGGTAAGATTTGAACCTACAACTGCCGTTTTCTAAATTTTTAATTTCGCAAACTAATTAAAATTTGACATTGGTAATACAATTTACAAATCAGCAGAAGTTACCTTAAACATAATTTATATATATATATATTAATTTGCATTGTTACATTATGTAAATTATGCACAATTCTAAAATAATGAATTGTCCATTAAATAAATTCTGTCTTACTTTCTTAAAACCCAATTGAGAAAATGTTATAAATATATGAATCTGTATTTGCTCTTTTAAGTAGCATAAATAAAGCAAACAATTGACACTAAAATGACAATGCCAATACGAATTTTTAATATGAACTGCAGAAAAGCTATATACGTTATGTACTAACACCACAAGTATTTGAATTGTTTAATTTTTTTTGATTAAAACTTCTGGGTTGTAATTACATAGTAAAATCTAGAGATATATATATTTTAGAACCAAACTTAGGTTTTCGTTTTCCATCTTATTTCTCATCGATTTATCTATGGTGCTCGAGCATTAAAATGTTTCTATGAAATAATGCACTAATTTGCATTTTATTACCTGTGCATTTCTAAATGCGGTGATTATAAGTAATACCCATCCACGACTTTCAGACAATCATTAATGCCAAATATACTTTTCTCTTCTCTTAGACAATTGGTGCATTTGCGTATCATTAACATTCTTGACAGAATATTATAACAGTGTCTTCGAACAAGTAAACGTCAATATTTTCGTGGCCTTGTCGAAGTTATCAGCTAATTATTTAATTAGTTGTCTGTATATGCTACTTTTGCTTTCAATTTGCACTTACGAGGGGAGGTCCAGAAGTTCGTGGAATGAAAGGGTTTTAATTAAATAAAACAATAAATCTATTTTTCCTTTTCAATATAATCACACTTAAGCACAATACATTTATTAGATCTATGAATTAATTTTTCTAAATCATCATAAAATATTTTTTATCTTTCGCCTCAAAATGGGCCAAAATTGGCTCCTTTACATCATTGTCGTCGGAAAACTTTCTTCCACGTAAGTCTTTCTTTAAATTGGGGAACAAATAAAAATCACTAGGTGCCAGATCTGGACTGTAGGATGGATGGACTATTGATTGAAAGCCATGCTTGTACAGAGCAGCCATTGCAACTTTGCTCTTGTGAACCGGCGCATTGTCTTGCAAGAGCAACACACCCTTGGTCAATTTTCCTCGACGTTTTTCCTTGATGGCCTCCTTTAATTTTTCTAATATCCCTGCGTAATATTCTCCGGTTATGTTCCTATCTTTTTCTTTGTAATCAATCAATAATATCCCCTCACAATCCCAAAAAACAGTAGCCATCAACTTTCCAGTCGATTCTGACACTTTGAATTTCTTTGGCGGTGGTGTCCCCCTTTTATGCCATTGCATGGACTCCAGTTTGGACTCAGGCTCAAACTGATGAACCCATGTTTCACCTCCGGTAACAATCCGCTCCAAAATCTGTGCAGGTTTGTCTCCACACAGCTTCAAAAATTGTTTGGACGCACAGACGCGCTGCTGTTTCTGCAGCGGCGTGAGCATTCTCGGTACCCATCTTGCACTGACTTTTGTCATACCCAAGTGGTCATGTAGGATACGCAAAATGGTGGTATCTGATACTCCAACTAATGCAGATAATTGTTTTTTCTTCAAAGCGGCATCTTGCAGCAGAAATTTTTGCACTTTTTCTACGATGTCTGATGTGGTGGGCTCAACTGGCCGTCCTGAGTGGGGGTCGTCTTCAATCGACTCCCGACCATGTTTAAAAAGACCATGCCACTTATAAATGATTGATTTACTAGGGCACTATTCCCCATAAACGGTTTCCATTTCATTCAAAATGGTTTGAGCGTTCTTTCCTTGCTTTGTAAGGAACTTTATCACAGCACGGTGTTCAATTTCCTCCATAGTTTTAGTTTTCTTCCGGATTGACTTGTTTAGCAGGTAACTATTCGTAAACGACTGACGCCATAGGGCTGCAACTTAACTTATATACTAATGATGAGTCGCCAATCAGGATGACACCTAGCGAGCGCCCCTATCCCCACTCCATCCCCTCCATTCCACGAACTTCTGGACCTCCCCTCGTACTGTAGGCACCGTATACTAGGAGTTTGCTTTTTTTTTTTAATTAAAACCTATGAATTCTAATTACATAGTAAAATCTAGAGATATATCCATGTACTTTATATTAAATTTAAGTTTTCGTTTGGCATCTTATTTTTTATCGGTTTATCTATGGTGCCGGAACATTAGAATGCTACTACGAAATAATACACTAATTTCCATTTTATTACCTGTGCATTTCTAACTACGATGATTATACGTAATACCCATCCGAGACTTTCAGACAACCATTAGTGTCAGATATACTTTTCTCTTTTATTAGACAATTGGTGCATTTGCATATCATTAACATTTCTGACAGATTACTATAACAGTATTTTCAAACAACTAACACGTCAATAGTTCCCTTGCCTTGTCCAGGTTATCAGCTAATTACTCAATTAGTTGTCTGTATATGTAACTTTCTGCATCTCATACTAGAAGTTTGTTTTTGTGTGTTCATGAAAGAAGTGTTTATATAATTTTTTTCTCAAGTGGAGGTGAGAATATAGAGCATGTGTATTTTCTTTAAGAAAGTGTGATGAACTAAATATTTGATTTTTTTGGAATAACATTTAGCAGCATCTTCTGTATCTCGTAAATCATGTGATCATAAAAGCAAGCAACTGTAATGTCAGTAATTGTATTAGATTTAATAAAGTAAGCAACTTCTCATCTGAAATATATATGTACACCTCCTAACTAATCTGACCATGCAGACATTCCCAAATAACTATGCACGTGGATATCGGGACTGAATTATGGTATTGCATAACAAAGCTAAAACAGTTTCAGTAATAAAAAT
Source organism: Trypoxylus dichotomus (assembly GCA_023509865.1). Taxonomy (NCBI): domain Eukaryota; kingdom Metazoa; phylum Arthropoda; class Insecta; order Coleoptera; family Scarabaeidae; genus Trypoxylus; species Trypoxylus dichotomus. The sequence goes on from CM042077.1 coordinate 10,028,333, forward strand.
TTGGAACAGTTTATGTAAGGTGCAAATGGTGTTCTGAGAAATTACACAATTATTTCGATGGAAAGACTAATACTCCTATCTAGTGACTCATGAGTAAAGTTCATTCACACCTACGCTTTCGTACGAATACCATTATTGACAATTATTATACACAAGTTTTTCTTCGCAATAATTAACATAAGTTGAGGAAAATTTAATTTTAATTGGACAACGACGCCATTATCAAGCGTTCTAATCGCTGGTTGTCCTTTCTTCTTTCTTCTCATTATCATTTTCGCGTTGCGTTAAAAGTAGAAAATATATATTTCCATTAATAGTTGATTAGTTAGGAATTTTTTAAACAAAAATAATTTTGTGCTAAGGTTGCCGTTAATATAGCAAGAATAATTTAGCTAATAAACGTAAGAGGTGCTACTAAAAGCGTAGAATTTATGGTAATAAACCCAGGAAAATTTATTTAAATTTGAGTTTGCCTGTGTTTCATGTCTAGCCTAAATGAAAATGGCGCCTTTCAGCATATAAAAAGGTAATAAAATAGTAATCACCTAAACAAAGAAATGGAAATATTGACGCTTAATTATTTGAAAATAACTTTATAAGTATCCTACTAGGAACGCTAACAATAAAAAACAAAGTATAATTAAGAAGGAAAATATATTAGACATTAACGGTTGTTTGAGAGTGAACGGATGTAATTTTTAGGAATTATTAAATTACTGTAAATAATATTATTGATTGTACAGGGTGGCGCAGCGGAACGGAAATGTTGAAATAACGTAATTTCCATGAATAGATTCATAAAACTAGTAATTTATTAACGAAAGTGCATGCCATTTATGTTTTTATGGATGTCCACAAGTGTCTCTTTACTTTTTAAAGATGACATTCGGCGTTCATACTCTAACAGCCTGTTATGAAAACTCTGAAATGCGCGGTGTAGCAAATCTTGGGAAATCGCAGTGATTTCTTGTTGAATGTTCTCCTTCAGTTCATGGATTGTTGCAGGTCGTACACCTTGCCTTTAAGATACCCCCACAGGAAGAAGTAGCACACACTAAGATCGGGAGATCTCGTAGGCCATTCAATGTCACCGTTACGTGAAATAATGCGTCTTCCAAACAATTGACGAACTGCTGCCATCGAATGTCGAGCAGTGTGTGACGTGGCTCCGTCCTGCTGAAACCACATGTTTTCCATGTTAAGATAAAGCTCGTACAGTCTCGGTGTAAAGAATGTTTGAAGCATTTCAACATATCGAGCGGATGTTATTGTCGCTGCACTATCATCCTCACGTGCAAAAAAATAAGGACCGATAACACCATGACATGATACAGCACACCATATTGTGACCTTGTCGCTATGTAGTGGTCGCTGCATATAAAACTGTAAAACTATGCCAAATTAACCGAATCTCCATCTTCAATAATAAGAAAATTACCCACACAATCCTATCTGATCTGAGACATATACAGTATATTATGTTACGCTGTTCTATTTGGTGTTTTGAGTAAAATCTTATCGTTAGAGATAAATTTAATATTATCATGATGATATCTTTTTCGGCGGGATAGTTTAATCCACGCGCCATGTCTAAGTTTTATTCATATATGACAATTGGAACAATTTTCCCGCTTTTACCGTACAAGAAATCGCAAACTGTTTCTAGAAAACTGTTTTTGCAGTTATTTTCAAAATCTCCTCTCTTTAACAATACTTCATTCACTAGCCGCAATATGTGTCAGCTGTTTCTCTTACGTAAGTCGGTTTTGTCGTCAATTACGACTGAGAAAATGGGACTCCTAAAACATTCTTTACAAATAATAGTAAATAATTTCTCACTTATTATGTACTTTGTCCAAACAATATTTTTATATATTTTGATTTAATGCAATATTTAATACTGTTTATATATAATCATAAAGATCTTAGCAAAAATAATGTAGATATTTTATAGTACCGAATACGTAATAATAACACATGGGCTGAAAAGTCCCGGGCCTAACACATAGATGACGCTAGTTTTATCAGTCACCTTTCTCTCAGTTAGTACTAACCTTCAAAAGACAGCTGTTAAAATTTCATGATATTCTATTCACTAGTTTGTGAGTTATTGTGGTAAGAGTCAAGCTACTTTTGTTATTTTCAAAACAATGGATCAAAAGCAATTTCGTGTTTTAATTTTACACTGCTTCTTGATGGGAAAAAATACCGTTCAAGCGAAGCAATGGCTTGAAAAGTGTTATGGGGACTCCGCTCCATCAGAAACAACAATAAAACGTTGGTTTGCTGACTTCAAACGTGGTCGTAGAGACACCGATGATGCAGAACGCAGTGGACGTCCAAATGAGGCGGTAATATCAGAAAACATCAACAGAATCAACAAAATCGTTTTGAATGATCGAAAAGTGAAGTTGCGTGAGTTAGCTGACATCGTAAAGATATCAAAAGAACGTATTGGCTTTATATTGCATGAGCATTTGACTATGAGAAAGCTCTGTTCAAAGTGGGTGCCGCGTTTGCTCACTGTTGACCAAAAACAAGAACGTGTTGATGATTCTGAGTAGTGTTTGGCCATGTTTAAACGTAACAAACCGGAATTTTTGCGTCGATATGTGACAATGGATGAAACATGGATCCATCACTTCACTCCGGAATCAAAACGATCGTCATCTGAGTGGACAGCAACTGGTGAACCTCGTCCAAAGCGCCCGAAAGCACAACAATCGGTATTTTGGGATGTGCGTGGTGTAATATTCATCGACTATCTTGAGAAAGGAAATACCATCAACAGTGAATATTATATAGCGTTATTGGCGCGTTTGAAGGCCGAAATTGCAAAGAAACGACCGCATATGGTAAAGAAAAAACTTTGTTTCATCAAGACAACGCACCGTGTCACAAGTCAATCAAAACAATGGCAAAACTACATGAATTGAACTTCGAATTGCTCCCACATCCACCGTATTCGCCAGATTTGGCTCCCAGCGACTACTGGCTGTTCGCAGACCTCAAAAAAATGCTCGCCGGTAAGAAATTTCGCACTTATGAAGAGGTTATCGCTGAAACTGAGGGCTATTTTGAGGCAAAAGATAAATCGTTCTACAAAAGTGGTATTGAAATCTTAGAGCGGCGCTGGCATGATTGCGTTGCTCTTGATGGAGATTACGTTGATGAATAAAGCTAATTTTGAACCAAAAAAACCGTGTTTTCTTCGTTAGGCCCGGGACTTTTCAGCCCATGTGTTAAATAATAATAAATTCGCCTAACCCATAAATGTCTCGTAATATATCGTAAAGTTACAATCATATGTTTTAGAACATTCTATCAAATATCCAGGTTTTTATGAGCAAGAGTGTACGTTTAGTTACTTGGAAATGACATTGATTTAATTGTAACAATAAAATTGTTTTTCATTTCTTAGGAGTGTCTGGGACACATAATACGCAAGCCAAGATCTCTTAAAATTAATGGACGATGAATCACCTACAGTTACAAAGAATTTAAGTCTGGCTTCATGCTATTCGTCACGGAAGAAGATAAATTCCACCTAAGGAGCTATAAATAACTTTCGTAAGATACAGCTTGTTTTCCACCGTAACCAAAATATTTTCGGTAGCTCCAACTAATTCTAGGTAACCACGCTATATTTTGCGGAAATTCCGGCGTGTTAGTTTAAATCGATTTGTGTTTGCTTCCTCATTTTCGATCCCGTTGGTCACATTAAGTCGACTTCTGTTGGTATCCTTGAGGCTCTTCATAACAACCGTTGAACGGAGCATCGAAGCTGTTAATAATGGGGAGATATGTATGGGGAGAACCGAGAGGACGATGTTAATAATAGCCTTTTAGGAACTTCCGCTATTCAAGCTCTTACATACAGTACTTTACTACTTTGGATTATTTTAAATATAGAGCACCTACGAGTTGGTATTAATTTTATCGTTAGTGTACATTCTACACATATATACGTAGTACGAAAGCTTTACGAGATTATTCAATAGAGCAATATGTGAGTAAGGTTAAAATTAGCTCGTTATGATAGGCAGTAAGGAAGTTCGAAATTAGTGGATAAATAAAAATGTTCCACTTGCGTATACGCTGTTTACTAAGCAAGAAGTGGTATTATGATAATCTTGTGTGTCAAAATAATTTGTACGCTGGCAGCTTACGTCACGACAACTCACAGTGTGATAATTAAATTGCTTGTACACAGGAATGTACATATATAGTCCTCTGCGTAGGACCAAATACTAGCGAAAATGTTGTATATTTTCTTTAAGTTAGATTATTTATTATAAATTTGCGGTTCACTTAATTTGAATGGTTAATAAGAATTACGAGGATAACCTGAAAAGGTTCTGTCTTACAAGAAAACATAAGCAAGTGTATCTCACCGATTTGAATGAAACTTGATGAGTTTATAAAGTAATGTAGAATAAGGTAGAATAAGGGTAACTTTTTCAGTTACTAAATTGCCCGCTTTCGGGAGCTAGAGTACTCTATCGGTAACATTACCACTCCCTATTTGCTTTAATATCTACAAAACTATAAGACATTTACTAGGTAAGACGATAAATTTGTTGGTTCCTTTTTTATTCTCCTCTAAAAATAATTCGCGCTCAAAGATTTTATCTATAGCCGTATTAGCTGACACTCCAAAAATTTCAATTCAAGCCCTATTACATTTTTAATTCTTTATCATTCATGGCTATTCTCCCAATATAATTTTCTACCTGGTATCTTTTCTTTGCTTAAGCAAGTTTGAGTTTATAATTTAATTTTAGCTTCCTTTATCTTATTTACCTTTTCAGGTTTTCCCTGTTTACCTTTTCTTTATATTCAACGTTTCATGTTAGCTTATCAAAGGGTGATTAAGATTAATTTTTGTTTAATATTCTGTTATCAACGTTCTGTAATATTTACACTTTTGTTGGTCGTTCATACAATCTTTAATTACATAGTGTTATATTATTTATACGAGTTGGTGATATTGTAGCAATAAGCCTGCATTATCTTGTTTAAACTTATGCATATACATATGTATATGTACATATTTACAAATAGCAAAAGCATGTTAGGGCTGAAAATATTAATCTTTACACAGTAAATTAGCAAATAAATACTAAAATAGTGCAATAACCATTTTTTAAGAAAAGATAACAGAATGAGCCTAACGCAGTTCATTTTGGTGATGGGTGATATTATAAAGGTTTATGAGGAAGAGTCTGGAAGATTCATATAGGATGTACTGCACTAATTCTGTGCACAGAGAAAATTCAGCAGAAAAAGAAGAACTAAAGAAACAAAACATGAAGGTTTATATAAACATGAAAAAAGTGATAATGATAGGCAAAGAGATATAAGAAATTAATATAGAACCAAATTAAAGAAAGATATAGCAAGTAGATGTATCTAAATATCTGTGGATAGCATAGCTTACCTTCGCAATAAGTCGTTTCAAGTAGACAGTGAAGAAGTTTTGGGGGTGATACGTTCCGAAATGGAGATATATTAAGAGAATTTTTTACACATTAGTAAACTATCTAAAAGGTTTAATAATGTGTAGAAAATTTCAGATAGCATTTACAAATAAAAGAACACCAAGCTGTCATTACATGCAGCGCTAAATATAGTAGATTACCTCAGCCTCGTTAAGAAATCTAACAGCTAGTATAGGAGGGCTAACGATCGATAAATTGTGTGACGATATAAATAAGAATCCCGATATTCACATTCTAGTACGTTTAGACAAGAGTTTAACTGAAAACCAAAAGTCCGAATTGTGAATATGATGCGAACAAACTTTTTAAATTCGCTAGACGCAGAATGTTCTTTTTCTGAAGTCTTCACTGTCAGGCATGCTAAAGACACAATACTTCAACGATTTTTTGTGTCACTCTACATCAAGTATGGGCAACCTTTGACGTGTTGTGCGCCAAACTTTAGTGTACAAATACGTTCGCGGGCCGCGTTTAAAAGTAGTGCATTTTAAAGTCTGTTATTATAATGCATGACTGACCGTATGTTTTTGGTTTTGAATCATTTTCCATAGCATTAGACGAGAGCACCGATTTGTCTGACAGCTCAACTTGCTGTATTTATTCGAGGTGTTGATAAAGAGTTCACTATTACTGAGGAATTCATTGCTTTACAGCCGCTAAAAGGAAGCACTACAGGACATTTTTAATGAAGTTCAAAAGGTATTCACAAGTTTTGGCTTGCCATATGACTCAATCTTCCTCATTTGGGGTGAGTATGAGTAAGTAGTGTAATATATTTTCTTTAATTGGGTTTTTCACAAAGTCTCGCGGGCCGGATCAAATTTTACAGTGGGCCGGATCCGGTTCACGGGCCGGTTGTTGCCCACATATGCTCTTCATCAACAACACAATCAAACTAAAATAGTAAGTAATCACATCACAAGCACTCGTTTCTTGTAGTCTTACTTATAAATACTTAGTTCAAATTAATTTATAGCAGTTTAAAATCAATTTATAGTAATCAGAATTACTTCCGATTTTGGAATAATGATAATATTTAGCTTATTTACAACTAAACTATTATATACTCGGGTGACAGAATAAAATAGACACCAGGTAAAGCGGTATAAATATGCAAACAGCTAAATTATAAGAACGAATTAAGAACTTTCTCTTGTCATTAGGGTAGGGGTAGATGTATCGGAAGGAATTTGTCATAGTTTAGTATCGTTACAACTATGCCTCGCTTACAAGGTTCGAGTGATATTAGCGACTTCACCCGGGGTCGCATCGTTGGCCAGAGTGAACGCGGCGCTTCGCAACGTGAAATAAGTAAATTTTTAAATATTCCGTTGTCCACAGTTAACCGTGTGATTAGACAATTTAAACGCAAGGCAAAACAACAGTGAAGCCGAGACCAGGTCGTGCCGGACCTTCTGAAAGAAGTAAAAGGGTGCTTGTGCGCGAAGTGTTAAGAGAACCGCGAAAAAGTACAGCTGAGCTTGCGGCAACTTCGCAGAAAAGTCAGCGCACCGTTCTGCGATACCTCCACAGTGTGAGGATGTGTAAAAGGGTGGCAAAGAAAAGACCTCTCCTTACGGCGTTTCAAAAACGGCGCCGAATGGTTTGGGCAATCGAAATGCGAACGAAGCCCGAAGATTTTTGGCGATCTGTCATTTTTTCAGACGAAAACAGATACCGCCAATTCAGTGATAGTGGTCGTACGTGGGTATGGAGACGTTCGTCACAGCAACTGGACGACAAATTTTTGCATCAGACGGTGAAATACGGTGGTGTGAACATCATGGTGTGGGGCGCGATATGGTATGGTGGAAGATCGCAATTAGTAATCTGCGACGGAAATATAAATGCGGCAAAATATATCCAAATATTAACAGAAGGACTACTACCGATATTCGACAACGCCATTTTATCTAAAGAAGACGCCACTTTTATGGAGGATGGAACACCCTGCCACAAAGCAAGAACAACAACCACATGGAAAGAGGAAGAGGGGATTCGGATTTTACCATGGCCAGGCCAATCACCAGACATGAACCCGATAGGCACATAATCCAGACAAATATGGCGAAACGACCCCGAAAACCCAGCAATAAGGAAGAACTCGTGGCAGCTGTTACAGAAGAGTGGTTAAATATCCCAGAAGACACCATTAATCATTTAATAGATTCTATGCCACGACGATTTGCAGCACTTCACGCAAGTAAAGATGGATCGACAAAATATTAGTCTAATTTAAAAATTTTAAAATATTTTGTATATATAACGAGAATAGAATCTTTTTTTTATTAGTAGGTGTCTATTTTATTCTGTCACCCTAGTGTACATTAAAATACAAATTATTTCTACAAACTAACGTCGAGTAATTTTTGACGAAATCAAATATTTTATATTATACCGGCGATATTCCTTATCTGCAATAAGTATTGAATTTTAAGACTCAAGCGATAACAAATTTCGTGGAATTTACCTGTGGTAGAGATTAACTAATAGTGCAATTAAACAAAGATGTAATAGCAAAATATGATAATGAAATAATATAAATAGTCGTAGAGAAAAAAAGAGTTTGTAAGATCTATTTTTATAGGACATACTAAACTAATTCTGTGAATAAATGGAAAGAAGACTTGAAAACAATTTGACGATATAAGAATAAATTAATATAAACAAGATAAAATTGGAGCTTAAAGGCAATGAGAATAAAAAAAAATCAATATAAAACCAAGTCAAAGAAAGATTGAACAAATAGACGTATATACCTGAATATATGCGAACACTGCTGAAGAGGCAAGGTAATATGGAAAATGAAGCAGAAGAAAGAATAAACAACTCAGAAAAAGTATACTAGGGCTTGAACAAATCTTTAATTAGAAACACTAGAAATAAGTGCCTTTACAAAATAACCTTCAGCTCTGTAAAATAAGAGCTAAGCACTAATTTAATCATAAAACATCAAACTACAAGCGACAGACATGAAATATTTGACGAGTCATGAGGATTACTACCAACTAATTCTTAATACCATCAAAAAGAATCAACTGTTCTGGTCTAGTCACTTCTGTCAAATGTTGAGTTGACCGGAGCTGATACAGGAAGCAAGTGTACATATTAGAAAGGGTAAAGGGAGATCTTTAACTCGATGTTACTCTAATCTCGAAGAAAAGAAACAGGTTCTCAGTAAAAACTATAAAAATAGCAAAAATACAAAGTTGTATACTTAAATTATTTGTAATGTATAATTGTAGACATTAAGATGGGGAAGATGGATATCAACTTGTAATTTTTATACAAAAAATTTCAAAGCGTTGAAAGACTTGTTTCTTTCTAACCCAAAAATATCTAGTATATCCGTATTCAGAAATTTCGAAATACATTCAGTGCCAAGAAAGTTGAAAACGGTTTAGTTTTTATTCACTCAAGTTTTCATAAGGTACCAAATGAAATACAGAGATTGTGGTATCAGTATTGCTGAATCTTTAGAATTTTTTCTTCTTCTTCACTTTAGGTTTTAGGCACTTTGCGTATTGCGATACCCATCTTTCATTTGGTCTGCTTCCGCTTCTTGCTAAACCGTATAAGAGGTTTGGTACTGCTATCGTCTTGTAAAATTTTATTTCCGTAACGTTTCCTGTTTTGTTTTTTAACATTCTGCTGATTGTTCCACAGATGTGTGTGAATTTATTCAGTTTTTTTTTTCTATATTTTTCTTTCGACCATAAGGAACATCGTAGCCTAAATACTTAAAGTGTTTCGCCTATTCCAGTACATCATTTATGACTATTTTTGTTTTAATTGGGTATTTATCCAGGAAAGACGATATTTTCATTTAATAGTTTTGGCAATTTTTTTGTAATGGGTATACCCCTTTCTGTAGATCATCCTCTGTTTCTGATAGGAGTGCTAAAGTCGTCAGCATATAAGACAGAGTTCAGGGTGGTGTTCTGGTTTAAACGTATTCCTTTAAGGCGTTTCTTTTTCCATTCCTTTATAATAGCATCAATATATGTGTTAAATAATGTTGACGACATACAGCAGCCTTGTCTAACTCCTCTGTTTGTTGGTTTTTCCCTAATTAATCTTCCGCCTATATCTACCATAGTTCTGGTGTCAGTGTATAATCCCTGTATAGCTCTTATTAAATGATATGGATATCCCTGTTCTTTTACAGTATCCACAATTTACATCTGTTTATATTACCGAAAGCCTTCTCGAAGTCGATAAACCCTATGTATGTTTCTCTGTTGTATTCCCTGTGCTTTTCTATTTTTTGTTATAGAGTGTACACTCTGTGGTTGATCTGCCTTTTCTAAACCCTATTTTTTCCTCTTGTGTTAGTTCTTCTGCTGTGACTGTCAACCTGTTGTTTAATATTCTGGCGTGAATTTTATAAGCGGAGTCTAATAGGCTGATTCCTCGATAATTTTGAACAACTAGACTACTTTTGCTCTTGTCCAATCATCAGGGATACCTCTATTTTTCCAACATTTACTAAGTACATGTGGGAGACTTAAGGTGCAGTATAAGTCCCATATATTGCCAAAGCTCTGCGTTTTCCATACTGGTCGCTTTTCCGTTTTTAGTAGCCCTCAAGAGTTCTGTCAGTTCTGTTAAATCTATATCATCCAAAACCTTTACGTCTACTTCTTGTACCCTTGTTTCGTCAATATTTTCCTTGAACCAGAGCTGTTCATAATATTTTTCTCAGTTGTCATCGTCTATGTTGTAACTATTTTTGTAGTTAGGTTTTGTTTAGAATTTTTCAACAAGGTAAAAACAACTATCCAGAATGCTGGCGGAGATATAAGACAAAGAGCAGCGACTAAAGTTATTAACAAAAAATCTGGTCTAAATAATCTTATAAAGGAAGGAAAATATATTCAGTTGGTTCAGCTAACACTAATTTAATTGTAGTCAAACATGTGCTTTAAAGTCTGTTCCGCTCTCCTCACATTATATTGAGCGAATGTTTTCTATGTCTTCTGATCTGGAAAAGCTATTAAGATGCAATTGGGAAGCCAATGTTAAAAAAGTTTCTTCAGTGGTATAATGCATAGTATGTAATACAGTTGTTTAATTATGATTGTTGCAAATTATTATTATTACGCTATATTATATTAAATGAGTCAAGTTGTAGCGATGTTGATTATATCTTTCATGATACCCTTCCTCAAACGGAACGTGTTGTCTCTACATTAACGAACAAAGAGATTTCCTTGTTCCGTGCATTTATTGATTTTCATTTCATGTTTCAATTTCTAAAACAAACCGGACCAAAATAAATACTAATTTTCAATTATTACTACAAACTAGTTTTAGTTTTAAATATTCTATTTTCTCCGAAACACAATCCTTTATCCCATCCAATCACGTTTAGTCTCGAACACACTTGTCTGTTCTCATCTGCAGACGCTATTAGCTTCTAAGAAATCCAAGTTATTTTTCAAGAAAAAAGCGTCCTCCGACGCTAATCCCTATTGTAAGGAGATTCTCTCCCGAGACCAAAAAGGATGAACAAAAAAAGGACGAAATCGAATTTTTCCTTCTAACGTAAGCACACGTTCGTAAGTACGCTGCCGCTTCACGAAGCTCGCCACAGCGTACGTGCGCGCACACACACTTGACCGTTGCAAAATGCCAGGCCTTGTCAGCTTAATTCGATCGAATTGAACACAATTGAAGTGTGTACGAGAGATATATTAAATAAGGTCGCTGGAAAATCACTACTTCCATATACGCTGCACGAAATACATCCTGCCTGTGTTTAGACTGGCTATGAGGTCTACGTGAGTGTTATTAATATTACAGTCGATAGAAAGATCATTTGTTACTGATGTAGACACGTAACGGTTTCTGTAGGAACTCTCGCAGTATCGTAAAAAGAAGAGAAGCAGACACTTCCTGAGTGAGCAATGGTCGTGACAGGAAAAGAAAAGTTTGAATCGATATCAAAGTGGGATGGATGTACTTAACGTGAATTACATAGCGCTGCGAAAATCTAAAAAGAAAGGTGACAGAGAGCGAGTGACACGCGACAAGCATGCAAATATGCTGTATAGGGTGATGATATAAAAACAATGCTTACATTTCAGGAATTACACGTAAAAAATACGCTGTTTTTAGGGCACGAAGAGAGAACCTTAATAATGCACATACCAGGTGTACAAGTATGAAATGCGAATCTTTTGTTGTAAAAAACATCTTAAATTCGGAAGAATGATAAAAAGTGATTTATTCAAAGTATGCTCCATCGCTTGTTATACATTTTTTCCATCTTTCGGGCAATTTGTGAAGACTATGGCAATAAAAATCTTCCAAAGAATCTCATGTTGCGAGCCATTCATTGAGACATTTTTTCACATCTTCGTATGAACCAAAACGCTGCTCAGGAAGATCGTGATTTATCGATGCAAACAGGTGGTAGTCGGAAGGAGCCAAGTCTGGTGAATGAGCCGCATGGGGTAGAACTTCCCAGCAAAGTGTGACCACAATAGAAGGCAAATGAAGACCTGGAGCCAACTCTGGGAACAAGAAAATTACACTTACCCAAGAGCCAGGGACAATTAGTCCTGTTACGTACTAAACAAAACAAAAATTTTAGTAAAGAAATCGTTCGTCGGGTAGAAAGAGATACAAAGTTAAATTTCCACAGCAGTACACCATGTTCAAAGCCTCCAGGTGGATAAGACCCCTTCAACAGATAATATAGAAATTTCAGAAACCTTCTCTGTACCGTCTCAATGTAGTTTATGTGTGTTTCATAAATAGGAAACCAGTACTCCAACCGAGATCGAATGAGAGAACAGAATAACGTAGATAGAGCTTATATACTGCGAAAGTCCCTACAATTGCGGTAAATAAATCTATATATTTTATTACATCGCGATACCAACTGAAATATGTGATCAGAAAAAGACAGAGTGGTGTCAAAAAGCACCCCCAAATCTTTGGCAGATGTTGACACCTGCAGTGGCACTCCTTCAACGTTATAATTGTAAGTAATAGCTTGCTGACGCTTAGTAAATGTCATGGTAGTGTATTTTGAAATATTTAAGGACAATCTGTTAAGCTTACACCAATCGGAAACACAATCGATACTTCTCTGAAGCAAAACACAATCTGCAGTAGAATCAATGCTTAGAAACAGTTTAATGTCGTCAGCGTACATTAGCGTTTCGCATTCAACAATACTAGCAATGTCGTTAATGAAGAGCAAGAATATTAGAGATCCAAGATTAGATCCTTTATACATCAATAATTATATACCATGACTAAAAGCAGGAAGAAATAATATTTCTATAAGTTAACAAAGTCGAGAGATACGCATGCTATTCTGCAGGGCGGTCGTGTGTCACTACGCAAGCTCTGTCTAACGGTATTCTCTACCCTTGCCTAACTACTACTACAAAATCCTATCTTGGCATCGATTTTTTCAACTTAAATCGATTCAACGAACCCCTCATTCGGTATTACTACGAGGTGAGAAGGGTATGTCGCTGGACATGCGTTATTCATTTGAAGTGAAGCCGGTGTCTGATTCATTTTCCAGTCACTCAGAATACAATCAACACCTCGCAGCTTCTCGCTCAGTATACATAAGATAATTTCGCCCAAGTTACTTAAAACCATAATTCTAAACTTCACAATATATGTGGTACTTTATTACATTTTTTGGCAAGACAAAGACGTAAGGTTACATTTAGCTTGAATTGAATCAAACATTGTAACGTTGGTGTTAATTCTCCGTGATGAAAGTCCTATATATGGAGACAGTTATATGGCAAAAGTACACATTTGCTATACCTAATATAGTGTTTATAACTATACACATTGCGACATTACACAATGATTTTACAAAATTTATCGCGTCTAAAGCTTAAAGAACGTATTTTATACGTAACCTACATCTTGAGGCAGTGAATGCCGTATAACAAATCCGTACGTAAGCTGAAACATTACAAGAGTGTGTAGTAACATCTGCATTTTGTACTACAGCGATCCGTTTGGAAGACGGAGTGTCTTACCGACCTTGACACTAGCAATTACGAGATCTACACGTAAAACTTGACGATTAAGTTTCTATATTTATGCCGTGAAAACAAATATCTCCGTTTCTTTTGTACACATATTATAACTGAATATCACTTAATTTCCTATTTTCAGAACTAAAATTCGAGGCGGAATATTTTTTGTGGCATTATATTTAGCCTTGACTTTTATTGTTACATTTTTTTTCATCACACACCTATTCTTAAGACTTTATTTCATTTCGTTTCATTTCATGGTCATCTGGGGCTTTAGCACTGTTGACAACCTGCTCGTAAAGGCACTCCTTCATAATACTTAGCATTTTATGTCATCTCGTAACGTAAAGGTAACAGTAAAAGTGTGCCTTTATTACTCTGCCTCTGCGCCTTCAAAGCAACGTCAATATTTCATAGTATTATGTGTAATTGCGTAATAGATACAATAAAGTGAACTTCAGAATATTCTATTAATTTAAATTTATAAACTGAATACAATTTCGTTTGGAAGTTATACAAAGAGCTAGAGAAGACCGCCCATTTCAAAATATGAATAATTTTCTAATATATGAGAAAATATCTACAAGTTCCTGAAATGTAGCGATAACTAAAATTCCACTATTTCATTCACCTTCGGTACGTTTAAAATGTAGGATTGAGCTTCCATTTAATCTAGAGTGTAGTTTTTTTAACTAGATTTTCTTCTTTGGAAAGAGAAAAACACGTATAGAATCAAGTCGACTCTGTATAGAGAACAAACGCCATGTTGTTTACTTTTAAACTTCTGCATCAGAAATTCAGTATGTTGCCCGGCGTTTTTTCGATATCCCTCTCATGTTTAATTCTGCCATGCCATGATCCTATAATGTTACAGATGTCTGGAGGATGGTCATTCACATCTGGATTTTGAACAGCAACAACATCTGTGTGCGTGGTGTAATGTCAATTGATGCTCATCTGGAACGTTCATTGTCATCAATTGATGCTCATCTGGAATGTTCATCTATTTTAGATCATAGAGTCATAAGTCTGTGTTCTCTTACGTCACGGTTAGCCTGAGAAATCATTCACATGTGCAGTTACCCTATGCACCGTTAGTGCACACCCTCTCTGGTTTAGCAAGACGTGTGTTGGTCGGGAGAAGAGTTGGGAAACTGTACCCGCTTGTTTTCGCTGTGTTTGAACCGGCAGTCGAGTGGCACTGGTTAGAGGCAAGAGTACTCGCTTGAGCTGTAAGTTTAGATATGGTGATAGTAGCAGAAAGGGAATTGAGCAGAAAATTGGTCGAAACCATACTGACAACGCCGAATAGGCAGAATCATGTGTTAGCGTTTTCTGTCTCCTCATATTGTCTTTGTCGTGAATGATTTCACCAATACCATGAGTAGCGGTATTAGGCAGCATTATTATGTTAGGTATGGTTTTCTAGGCATTTTAGATGTGATTTTGTCTTCCTTTATTTGAAATCTAATATTCACTCCCGTCTTCATTACGAAGAATATTTATTTTAACAACGTTGACGTCGCCACTATTCCTCAGAGATTCTTCACGGAGTTCAAGTTGGCTGAGCAAGCTGAATATTGTAATAACTTCATTGCCTTTTTAAGAAACCAATCTTTCATTCCACTGGGTGTATGGACAGCTAATTTATCTAGCGATGGAATTTGTCCACCAAAGTTTATTACAACAAATTCCAAAAGTAAAAAACTTAAACAGTTGTTTCACTGTTATGCGTGAAGATCGTGCAAATCTTAATAGTGTTGCCACCAATATTTCGAGTTGTGGCAAGTTCAGGGCTCTTGTGCAAATTGTGCTAATAGTATCTGAAACCATTAGGACAATTTCTTCGTCAGAAAATACAACGTTCATCCATTAATGGTAGTTTTGAAGCCTTGTTATACATAGAAAACGCCTACTGCTCGATAAAATTTAACGCGATTTCTACCGAATTTAATTTCATTCAAAGAGTAAGAAATTGCAGGTACTGGTGTATAATTGAAGCATGTATATATAATAGAAGTTGTTCACCATGTCGCTAATGCATAGAAGATAAATATATATATATATATATATATATTTGTATAAATAATTCTAACTTTTACCATTGATAAATATAGTCGAACTACAAAATTATATGAACTATAAAAAGTTCACTACAAATACATCTACATTTACATGTTCGTACTATTATTCTCAACATTTTTTTTTGCGAGGGATTGGCTAAATAAATTGTGGGAAATAATGACCACTTAGCAACAGATTATGGTTAATTGCCTATTAGCTTCAAATCCGAACAAGGTGATTACTTTCGAAATAAGACATTTTTTCTCTCCATTTGTGTTAATATAGGATGCACATTTAGAGAAACAATGTAAACTGCATTCCTAGTTTATGTAATATATCCAATAAGAATTTTTTTGCTTCCTAACTGCTATTTTTGTAACCAGACACTTATAGTAGTTCCACTGTATCTTGTGATTATATAAGAAGATAAACTTTCACCATTGAAACAATTCTCTCGGTAGTAAAACGTATTTAAAATGACTTACTTGCCACAATGTATACTCGAGAGTGGTATAAGAGTGAAATCGCATAAAAGTATTAATATTTAAACAACAACCAGCTACGTACAAGCAGGAATACATCATAAAATTATACGTGCATTACGAATCTGCACGTTATCCATATTTAATGAATTAATTTTATGTAATTGAGTGTTGCGTGATGTTGATGTAACAGATAGTTTTCTTTCAATCCTTGTCTAGTTGTAAAAAGTAGTGGTTTGACATTGTAACTCTCATTTTCATTTAATCTGTTGTGGGAATGGCGCTCACTGTTTTCTACGAACGTTGTTTTTACCTGCGGAATGGTCAGAAAGAAGGAAACGTTATCTCTGTAGTCATCTTTAAGCTTGGGTGACTGGGAAAAATACAGTATGTATATATGCATATGGATGGTAATGTTAATTTAATTAATATTGTCGGTTAAAAATGCTTTGTTGGAAAATAGATTGGAATCAAAAAAATCATAAAGATGTTTTAACAAGGGATTTCGTTAGTATGTCTTCATAAAATCAATACTGAACTTCACGCAGTGAAGCCAGTGACTGAAAGTTATGTGTAACATAATCTGATCCTCTTGGAGGATAAATACCATCTAGTTTATATCGTAAGAATTTCAGAAATTTCCAGACTATAAATAAATAAGGAGACCAGATAAAACATTCGTATTCCAGGCTACTGACTATAAAAGCAAAAAATAAACATTGAAGGAGATCAGGGTGAGAGAAATACCTTGAGGTCCGCATAACAAATTCTAACAGTCTACAAGGAGCAGAAGAAAGCTGTTCAATATGAGAAGTAAATGTTAATAACTAGAGTTGTTATTATGAGAATCCATCGTCAACAGTATCAACTCAAGAGTAAGTAAAGAGATCATTAAATAAACTACATAGATGTTAGAACTAGCGAGTTACCTACCGTATAGATAGAGGAAATTACATTATTTCTCCTCGTATATGAAATAGAACAGCATTTAGTCACGTTGATTCCTAATTTGTTAATAAAGCACCAATCGACAAGATAACTTAAATTATGCTGCAAGAAAGCAATATCCTGGACAGATAAGATAGACGCGTAGATTTTTGCATCATCCGCGCAAGCAAGCACATCATAGTCAAAAAACTCAAGAAGGTCGTTAATAAAGATTATGAAAAGCAAAGGACCTAAGCTTGAACCTTGAGAAACCCCATATGTTGAAATAAATTCATAAGAACGGAAACCGCTACAGTAAACGTAATTCTATCGATTGCTAGGTTAAGAAACAATAAGACCAATAAGAACTGTGCTCATAACAAAAGTGCTAAGCTTTGAAAAACAACATTCTATAGTCAATATGATCAAATTACATTAACCTCTCCAAGCTTATCTAGATGTTCAGCCTGATGTTGCGTAACAGATTAATAGTCGTCGATTTGCCAGAGAGAAATCCATGCTGATAAAGCAATATATACCTAGTGATGTTTATCATCTGGTATGAGTAAATTATTTGTTCGAAAATCTTTCCAAAATTCGATAGAATCGTAAAAAGTGAACAGAATGGGTATGCAGATTGACGATGAGAATAATTCAACGAACTACTTGTTTGCAGACGACCAAGTAAGAATTGCCTGTGATGATGAGGACATGGACTGCATGCTGCTTGAAGAGGATTCTAAAAAGTGGGAATTGACCATTAACTTGATGAAAACAGAATACATGAGAATAGGAGAAGACCTACAGGCGGATATGGACTTACAAATTAATAACACAATCTTGAAGTATAGGGAATACAAATATCTGGGTTGCATGATATCACAAGAGGAAAATACAATGGGAGCTATAGAACATAGATTGTAGGAAGGTAGAACAATCATTCGATTCTTGAACCCATTACTGTGGTCCAATAACATAAAGTTAAAAGCAAAAATTTCTATTTACGGCTATTTAAGGCTATAGCAGAACCGAATATTGGCAACTGGTAATGAAAGGGAATAGAGCCATGGAATTTATTAAAATGGACTATCTACAAAGAGCATGCCAAATATCAAGTATGAAGCATATTTCGAAGCAGGAAATAAGAAGAAAAATGGGAAGAGTTTGGATGAAATAGAATGAGAATGGAGGAGCCCAGATGGTCAAATAGAGTTCTTAAATATGTACCACCAAATCTAAGGAAGAGAGGACAACCCGCTAGAACATGGAAGCAAGGTATCAATCAATACGTGAAGGATAGAGCAATAGGAGATGATTGGAGGGACAGAGAAGGATGGAAGTCGAAATGCGAGATGCGGCAAAAGTTGTAGGATCCCCGCTATTCATAAAAGATCTGCGCTTGTTAACTGGATTCGAACTCCATATCGATAATTAAAGGGCAAAAGCGCCTTCTGAAGAGTTAGTAAACACGTTACACAAAACTAAATCCAAAATACGATGGTTGATATTTGTAATGAAGTTGAAGATGAAGTGTTTTGGGACAATTGAAACTATCAATGACATACTCAGGAATATTTAAAATCACCAACAAGCAAATACGGCTTGTTCAAGAGTAGAATCGTTAGGACATGTATGAGAAGGCCAAAATCGGCTAAAGAGAAAAGGGCCCTGCATAACGAAGAAGAAAATTCTCTACTATCATGATAATGGCCCGGTCCACGCATCGGAAATTGGTGTTCCATCTACAATATTCACCAGATTTAGCCCCTTCTACCTTATTTTAATTTCTAAACTTGAAAAGATGACTTCATGGAAGACAGTTGACGTCAAATGAAGAGGTTACTGCCGCAACTTGGGACATTGCTGAACTGAATATATAAGTTACAAGGAGATAAATTTATTAAATGCAAAACAATTTCGTCGTCTCCCTTAACACATTTATTTATCACAGCATCCTCATATTTAAAGATCTTTGTATTTGGTTCGATTACCAATAAACCGTAAATGTTTTGCAACGAAATTAAAACGGAACCGTTTCGATTAATTAATCAATTCATTCAAAAGAAACTGTATCGATCAGAACACCATTTCAAATTCGATTTTTATCGCCGAATCGAGAAATCGACACGTCGTCAATGTCGTTTCCACTTACAGTGGAACTGCGCGAGTTTTGCGAAGCTCGCAATCGAAAAAATTGCGGTCGTACCTGAGAACGCGCCGTAATGTAACAGCAGCGGGCAAGGAAATCGTATCAATTACGGAATCGCGATCATTAGTCATCCGTGACTCCGTTGAACCTAGAAAGGATGTGGTTCTTCGTTGTTGTGGTTCTTTTATTCTAACTGTTCCGAGCGCACACCGTTTCTTTTCCTAGCGTCTTCATCGAAATGGTAACGTCTATAGACGACGTGGAAGATGATTATAACGCGATAGCGTGATTACTGTTAGTAAATCATTAATGGCTTATTTGTGGTTATGTTATAATTTTTCTCGTTCGAAATATTTGTATGTAGGTTTATGGATGTAATTGTAAATGAATTAGTACAACTGTTCTACCGGCAAATACAGGATATTCCCAAACAATGATTATAACGTAATGCTTCCTATTTAACAGCAGTTAAAGTTCACAGTTTCTTTTCCTAACAGTGGCGTGCAATATTTGTTAGAGATGTAGAATCTAGGAAAGATTTATATCGTATATAATACGAATTACAACAATTTTATACTTCCCCTATAAACATTTAGCAACGGTATGAGTTGGGAATTCCCTAGAATTACAATTCTAAAAGTAAAGAAATTGCAGAGAGATTATTTTGTCAATATCACAACTATTATATATGTATATATAGGAGAACTCCCTCGCATAAAACGTATAAATACGAGCGAAATTTCTGTGATTCCACAGAGTTAGACATCCTGCGAAATCAGGCATTATCTATCGATGTAAAAAAACCTTTAAACATCTTCAAAAGTTTATTTATTGTTAAATATATATTTATTATCGAAGTATATACATCAGTTAATAAAAATGTAGAAAATTGCTATTCGAGAAGGAAAAATAAAAATAAATTGTTATATGTTATTTTCAAACCGAGACATACACAGGTAAGAAAATAGGACGATCCCATTACCCCATTAACAATTTTACAAAGATGGGCAGTTCCTACGGCAAAAATCGCGCTGAGGGAAATAAATCAAAAGCTAACTCGAAGATAGCGCTCATCGATATTACGTTTTGCATCTTCTGGCAATGTAATCGCGCAATAAACAAAATGTAATTTAAATTTATCCGTAACCAACAGACATGTGCAACAAATTTTATCCGGCAGTAAATGTTTTCGGCGGGTAAAAAGGCTTTGAAACCACGCTTAAAGGAGACACACGAACAGGCAAGATTGGCATTTGCATAAGGTTCTGACGAGAAGAAACTTAACTTGGAATGGCCTGATGGTTTCAAATATTATTGGCATGATTTGCGCAAGAACGCTGAAGTTCCGATGAGCCGAAATTTAGGTAGCGGTAGTATAATGGTTCGGGCGGCTTGTCCCATTAATAATAACAGATGGGCTGAAAAGTCCCGGGCCTAACACATAGATGACGCTAGTTTTATTGCAGCCACCTTTCTCTCAGTTAGTGCTAACCTTCAAAAGACAGCTGTTAAAATTTCATGATATCCTATTCGTTAGTTTGTGAGTTATTGTGCTAAGAGTCACGCTACTTTTGTTATTTTCAAAACAATGGATCAAAAACAATTTCGTGTTTTAATTTTACACTGCTTCCTGATGGGAAAAAATACCGTTCAAGCGAAGCAATGGCTTGAAAAGTGTTATGGGGACTCCGCTCCATCAGAAACAACAACAAAACGTTGGTTTGCTGACTTCAAACGCGATCGTGGAGACACCGATGATGCAGAACGCAATGGACGTCCAACTGAGGCGGTAACACCAGAAAACATAATAAAATCCGCAAAATCGTTTTGAATGATCGAAAAGTGAAGTTGCGTGAGTTGGCTGACATCGTAAAGATTTCAAAAGAACGTGTTGGCTTTATATTGCATGAGCCTTTGACTATGAGAAAGCTCTGTTCTAAGTAGCTGCCGCGTTTGCTCACTGTTGACCAAAAACAAGAACGTGTTGATGATTCTGAGCAGTGTTTGGCCATGTTTAAACGTAACAAACCGGAATTTTTGCGTCGATATGTGACATTGGATGAAACACGTATCCATCACTTCACTCCGGAATCAAAACGATCGTCGTCTGAGTGGACAGCAACTGGTGAACCTCGTCCAAAGCGCCAGAAAGCACAACAATCGGCTGGAAAGGTTATGGCCTCGGTATTTTGGGATGTGCGTGGTGTAATATTCATCGACTATCTTGAGAAAGGAAATACCATCAACAGTGAATATTATATAGCGTTATTGGAGCGTTTGAAGGCCGAAATTGCAAAGAAACGACCGCATATGGCAAAGAAAAAAAATGTTGTTTCATCAAGATCGTGTCACAAGTCAATCAAAACAATGGCAAAACTACATAAATTGAACTTCGAATTGCTTCCATATCCACCGTATTCGCCAGATTTGGCTCCCAGCGACTACTGGCTGTTCGCAGACCTCAAAAAAATGCTCGCCGGTAAGAAATTTCGCACGAATGAAGAGGTTATCGCTGAAACTGAGGCCTATTTCGAGGCAAAAGATAAATCGTTCTACAAAAGTGGTATTGAAATGTTAGAGCAGCGCTGGAATGATTGCGTTGCCCTTGTTGGAGATTACGTTGATGAATAAAGCTAATTTTGAACCAAAAAAACCGTGTTTTCTTTGTTAGACCCGGGACTTTTCAGCCCATGTGTTAAAACCCCAACATTAAGCTGTGTACGGAAAAGCTGTTGAACTGTTATAACAGATTCAGTATTTTTTAAAAAATTTTCAACAGCGAAAACGCAATACTGCACGATCCACTGCGCCAGTGTTACAGAAACTGGATGCTGTGACCTACAAAAGAACAGGTCCCACACACACTTACATTACACTGCCACTACTTATACTGCTCAACTCAAATCCATGCGTTCTTCTTGCGCCACCCTGTATTTATTTTATTTAATAATTTTGTGTGAATTGACAAATTACGCTGTATTGAGTTACTATTATTGTAAATATTCTCTGTATAAAATGTAATCATTTTTTTAACGTTATTTTCTCTTGCATTTGTATTTCTTTCAAGCCCAGCATTAACACTGACGCAAGATATGAAAGAAAACCAATTACTCAGTTCAAAAGTTTATATGGAATTACAGAAATTTCGCTAAATACTTAAGTTTGAGTGGAAGTATGTCGTAAAATGTTGTTAATAATTTGTTGTGCGTTGTTGTCTGAAACAGTCTGTATATAATCACGCGGTAATCATTCCAATTTGCATGCCACGTAGCGACATTAATACCACACAGGATAAAAGTTTTACTAACGCGAAAGGTGAAGGATTACAAATAGAAAATGTGAAGTAACAGATCTAGGGCGTATATCAAATTACAGTCAGATCGAGTTACATTATCTCGTTGCACCAGCTGTTATAATAAATTCATTCGTGTTCAATCTGTAGAATGAAGACAAGTAAAATATAGAGCCAGGCGCTACTCAGCTTTTTGAAATCTATTTTTAAAAGCTGCGGAATACACTAAGGCCAACGATACTAAGAACTTTATATGGAGGATAACTTTCTAAAAATACAAATCGGCCCGTAATATATAAAAGCACTTTTTCGCTCGTAAAATTTCTTCGAAACATTAACCGCCCGAAAATTTTACGGCCGCTTTCGTTCAACGGGAAAATTTCGAAGTAATATTTGCATTCGGGTTAAGTGGGGCGTCTTGCGATGGTGGGAGATTAAAAAAAAGTTGCCGAGGGATGGTAGTAAAACCGCATTGTTATACTACGCGACGGTGTATAAGTGAACTAACTGGGGGTAGGTTTTAATCCTTGGGGAATATATGCCAAGTGCAGAGGGTACGGTAAGTAGTGCAACTACGGCTCTTTTAAAAAGTATGACCCGGTATCGATTTTCCGTAAAATGTTCGCCCATCCCTCGCTCTAAAGGATTCTTTACGATTCCTGCAGATATAGGATAGGAAGTAGGATGAAAAAGGTACGATTTCATTGTAGTACGTTTTGAGTGGTAGTAGGTAGAGTCTTTGTAGTTGCAAGGGGTTTAATGAATAAAAAGTCTTTTTATGTGGCAGCGTAATTTAATTTCTTAGTCGAAGAGGTGCTTCTAAAAGTTTGAAACATTCACAGGAACAAGGATTTGTAAAACAAGAAACATGGTTACTGTAGCTTCCAAACAATTACACAGTTAGAGTTAGCAGCGTTGGAAAACCGAATTAAAGCTTTATTTTTTTGTAATCCCAGACCTCAAAGATCAAAGAGCATTTTTGTAGTCGCAGTAAAATTCTATTTTAACTACGAGGAGTATTCGGAAAGTAAAGAACGTTTTTTGTATAGAAATTTTTATTAGATATAATTAAACGAAACTGTATTTTACATATTTATTAGATACCCAAGCTAGTTTTCTACGTAGGTACCGTTCAAATTTAGGCACTTGTCGTACTGACTGGTTATGAGAAATGGTTGAATTGAATTCTATCTAAATGTTGAATTTTTTAATTCAGAATGGGTATATATATATATATATATATATATATATATATATATATATACAATATAACATATAACATTATATAAATATATATAATGTGTGTAATGTTAGTTCAGTTGACTGACAACGTCGCAGTGCAATACAGACCAGCACCAAACGCGGAACAACACCCAAGAATCTAAAACAACATAGGCATATATTTCTACTTTTACCCAATCATTAGCCAAAACAACACTGCTATCAATATGAGATCTAAAAAGGAACCTGTAGCTTTTTTTCAAGGTAAGGCTTCGTAATTCGAACAAAAGAAATACATACTATATATTGGCGTTTCTTTCTCCTCCGCATATCGAGGTGCAATGCGAATTCGTAACGTGGTCACGTATCTGTGTGTGTTTAACATGATTTTAGGTTACCCGACACACGCTGAATACCAAACAAAATTCAGAGAGACCCGCTTTTAAATCTGATTTATATAGAACGCAGTCGATACTAAATGTACGTGTACGATCATCAAACGCTTTGATGTTATGTGTTTTCTATCGAAAAATGAATGCCTATATGTGATATTTACTTTACGAGCCTATGTCAGTAGCAGTAATCTTTATATATTGAGCAATATTTTCATAACAGGAAAGCAGAAGAATCTTTTCCAGTTAAAAATGATCAAACGATGTACAAGGAATTCTGCATTCGTATAAGTAGGGTTGACAAAAATTAGGATTTTTTCGTAGAGTTAGAAAAGTGAATTACTGTGCGATTTAATGGAGATGGAACGTATTTTAAATGAACGATACGTAACATATCACACGAACATTAGGATATGCAAAGGGTATCTATCGATGGGTGTCAAAGTTGACAGTTATTAATATTTATAACTATCTATACTCATACCCAAATTGCTTTAACTTAGCGGTATATCTAACTCACTAGTATTTATAGAATTGAAATTACTATTGGGGACCTGATGGCAATCTTTGTTCCAGTTACCAGACAGTAAAAACATTTGTTTGCTCGGATCCGAGACGTGCAGCAACGACATTAATTTGATTCAACAATTCAGGGTCATCAAGACCAATATTAAGTACACTGAACGAGAATTTGCACTTGGCTTGCTTTCTACGTAGTTCTAAGGAGCACCAATACTGAATATCTTTAGTAGGCTATTGTGACTAAAGTCTTGTACCCCGTAAATATTTTGAATGTGGTCTTGAGGATACATCTGATAGATGTACATAAGTGACAGGACCAAAGTCGCATACTCAAGTATACATCGAAAAAAAAGCAAAATAAAGATAATGAATGATTGTTATAGAAGAAAGTCATCGTCTAACACGTATGATGAAATCCAACATACCAACGCCAATGCATAAACACTAGATATATGCTCTGTGAAAGTCAGTTTTGAATCGAAGATGACACCCAACTCCGTCATAGATTTGTCTCTAGATAAAAGAGATCCAGTTAAGTGATAAATGTGGATAATTGGCATTATTTTACGAAAGTAGGTGACCTTTGTTCATATTAACTTTTGGCTTGTGATTGATACACCACAGGTGGAATACATTAATTTACCTATGTAAATCATTGTAATCCCAAAGAATGATTAATTGTGATACTGTTAATTTTAAGTCATTCATGTATAACAATTTTGAGCAAATCAATTGATAACAAAAGTCATTTATAAATATCAGGAACAAAAGCGAAATTGAGTTATTCCCTTGAAAAAACTCCGGAGGTTGGTGTGAGTTAATTAGATTCAAAGCCCATATATCTCACAAATTATTTTCTACCGAGAAAATACGATTAGAATAAAGACAAAAGTGAAAACAAAAATCCAATATTGTCTAATTTGTTAACAAAAAGCTTTTCTAAGGTCGGCGTACACAACATCTACCTACTTTCCACCATCTACACTTTCAAATAAATATTGAGCAATTATAGCAAGATTAGTTACTACGGATCGCTTAACAACATTGATATTTTATAATAAGTGTAGCTTTAGCTCAATTGAACATAAACAAGTTTGAAAAGCATTCCTGGTAACAATTCTAGAGGCCCTGTTTCGTTAGGCTGTTTAGAATCTGAGCCGTGACTCTTTGGATGTTGTTTACTGTTCTGTAATGGGAACCTTTCAATTTCCGCTTCAGTGTGGAAAAAAAAATAATCACATGGAACCATGTCTGGATTGTAAAGCAGGTGTGGGAGTACTGGAATGTATTTCTCTGCCAAAAATTCTCTAATCGACAATGAGTTGTGGCTGCGAGCATTATTGTGATGCTTATTATCATTTTTGATTCCCATGGAATTGTCCACAAAGAATTCGTAGCGCAAGGACAGTAGATAAAACCTTTTATCGCGAGGACCTTAAATATGTGCAACCTGAAATTGTCAGTTTGTGGCTCTTCCATCACGATGGAATCAGTTTACTAACGCCTTTGCTTCGTATTTCTCGGAGACCATGTCTGAGGCAAACGTCACTATTATCCATTCCGATAACGATACCTTCGCTTCCGATTCATTTTATCTTAAAGAATTTAACGAGGAAAATGTCTTATAAACCATGTGTCAATTGAAGAGAAAAATGGCAGCTGGTCCTGATAACGTTCCAGATTTTGTTGTTAGGGACTGTAGATTCGTTCTTTGTGGGCCGCTCCTTCACATTTACAATCTAATTTTGAGACAGGGAGTTTTCCCAAGTTGTTGGAAAGTATCTCGTGTTTTTAAGTAACGCTCGAGGAATAACAACGGAATTATCGTCTGATATCTATATTATGTAACTTTGCTAACGTTTTTGAAGTTATCTTATATAAATATATATATTCGCATATTGCTGCTAAACTGTTCCTGGTGCAACATGGATTTATTAAAGGCAAATCAACAGCATCCAACCTGTGCGCATTTTCTAATGATGTGTCTGAGGCTTTAGATCTACGTCTTCAGACAGATGTCATTTATACAGATTTTGCTAAGGCTTTCGATAGGGTTGAGCATCAAACCCTATTACGTAAACTGAATATGTGGGGTATCTCAGACGATCTGATATTGTTGTTGCAATCCTATTTGAGTGGGGGTATCAATTACGTTGAATACCGTGGTCTTCGGTCCGGCTTATATTAGTCTCCTTCAGATGTGCCACAGGGCTCTGTTCTTGGACCGCTCCTATTTATTATTTTCATTAATGATTTTCCTGACCGGTTTAGATCTAAATGCTTACTATACGCCGATGACCTTAAAATTTTTCGCAGAATATGCTCCACTGCAGATTGTGACATTTTGCAGAGTGACCTGCTATCTATTCACCTTTGGTGTCTAGAGAACCATTTACCACTAAATATTGCTAAGTGTAAAGCGATGACGTTTGCCCGTAGAACTGATACAGTGGGATATGCGTACAATGTTGGCGGTGAACTTTTAACGCGTTGTGAGGAGTACAGAGATCTTGGTATATTTTTTGATACTAAGCTAACATTTAACAAGCATATTGTAAGTATATGTCAACAGTCTCTTAAAACGTTAAGCTTTCTGTTTCGTAATACTAAACATTTGAGTAGTGATGCCCTTGTTGCTGCATATAATGCATTTGTTCGAGCGAGATTAGAATATGGTTCTATTGTGTGGAATCCGGGATATCATGAATATATCAATTTAGTTGAGATGGTACAGCGTAAATTTTTGAAAACCTTATATTTCCGTAAACACCACGTTTTTTTTGCAACATGGCTATCTATATACTAATCTTCTAAAAGAATTTGCATTTATTTCTTTGGCGGATCGTCGTGTTGTATCACAAATAATTTTTGCACATAGAATTGTAAACGATGATTTACAAGTTCCGGATTTGCTATCCCTTTTTGAATTTTTATATACCGAGACTTAACAGTAGGAATAGCTTAACTTTTTATCTTCCCGTGGCTAACACGCGCCACCATTCTCAGTCACCACTTATGTCAATATGTAACAGTGTTAATGTATATGCATCTAGATTTGATTTGTTTAACATTTCAATCAATGCTTTGAGGCAACTTTTGCTAGAGCAGTTTGCTGTTGCTTAAGAAATTTTTGCATTTTTATTTGCTTTTTTTTTTGGTATTACACATTTACTCTTATTTCATTATAGTTATCATCGTGCGATTATCCTGTAATAAGCTGTATGCTGTTGGGTAATAAATTATTATTATTATTATTATTACCCACTACTCATTGTCGGTTAAGGAATTTTTGATACAGAAATACTCCCATGGTCCGGTCACGGCTCCATGTGATCATATTCTTTTTCCAACGATTAAGCGGAAATTGATAGGTTCTCACTACGGAATAATAAACGTCCAAGGGGTGGGTCACGACGTTGCCTAACGGAGTAAAACTTCCAAAATTGGTAACACGAATAGAAAACTCGCCGAAGATGCTGTGTTCATTCAAAAGGAGCATACTTTTAAGGGGACAATATTAAATTGTAGATACATTCAATTAAACACTTTAAAACTAATCATCTTCATTAATTCTGAAACGTACATCGTATATGAAGGAAAAAGCGGTTGTAGTTAAAAGAAAAGCAAGTCGATTATCACAGGAATAAAACAGTTACAGAAATGGCAATGACAATATTTCATGCGATATTTAGTAAAGTACAAACACCGTGCGCAATTTATTTGCCACCCTGTACAAAACCGCTAAATAGCTAGAGAGTTAGCGGATAAGTTTCGCTAACGACGCTTTATTTGTCACTTGTATTTTATGTAGCGACAGTTCCCATTAAAGTTATTGTTTGATAATTTTTATTATCTCCATCTTATTATGGCCACTTTCATTTCTGCGTGAAAGTTAATCCTTGTGCGTTGATCTAGTTTACTAATTCTTTTATTTATTGTGCCTAGTCTTTTTATGGAAACGTTCGATTCGATTTCAGCCTTCAATTATTTTACTTTTTTTCTTGTTTCGTGAACAGCATGCAAATTACATTGGAATAAACGCTAATAATAATTATTTGTAATTTGCATCTGTTTATTTAAACACAAATCGTTGTTACAGATGTATTAGTAGGTATGATTCATCTATGTACATGTATTAGTCGATATTTACATTAAATGTTTGATTTATATAACAAAATAAGAAAGCAACAACTGACAGATATATCGAGAATTATATCCATTTCTAAAAGCGAAACTTTCTTTAGACGAAATGGAAGATATTCCTTCAGGGAAAATCGAAGTATAAACAAGAAATTCCTATTTTTATAGTCGCATCAAAGTTTGCTTTATGGAATTTGACTAACGATTCACATTAAATATTTAAAAATTCTACGTTTCAAAAGATTAATTTATTTACACTCACACACATACATTACATGACATCGAAGTGGAAAAATAATAAAATCAAACAAAATCCTGTAATCTATATCTTGTCTATCGATACCAGGAAATATTTAGAAACATGTTTATGTGAGGATAAATTAGGATAAGATGATCAAAGGATTTTTATTTGACTTAGGATTCCTACAATTTGAACGTTGTTACAGTTTAGGATTTTGAAGGACGTTCAATGTAAAACACATAAAAAATTAAAGCGAATTTTGTAATCTACGTTATACAATATGAAAGGAAGTGCAAACTAACGAGGTTACAGGAATATTATTAAAGTACAATCCTGCTTCGTCGGAGAATCAAGTTGAATTCGATTTTATCTGATGATGCTGTTGGGGTTGCGCATCCAAAAAGTTGACAGAAATTTCATCGAAGGTCCAAGCCAACATTGATTTTAGCGATTGGGGACCGATCTAGTCGTTTTATCATGATTAAATATATCTAATTTAATTAGTTAGTTAGTGATTAAATATGTTAAAATATCGCTATAGAATGACTGAAGGTAATTTACGTTGTAGAAATATTCAACTATGCACTTAAACCACAAACATTTCCCGACAACTTCGTCGGAGGATTGAGTTGATATTGATTCTGATGATTGAAGCGCAATCAGATGGTGTTATCGTAGTTAAACATATAAGGATTGATTTTAAGAATTATTATAAGAAGAATGGAAGCGATTTTAACTATGGAGGTGGTTAATTAAGCTCAATTCAAAGAGTAACTGCAGAACTAACGAAAACAATTCAGGTTGCAGAAGTCTTTTGCTATTATTGTCATTCTTTTTATTATAAAGTGCAGTTTCAGATTAGTTAACTTATCTTTTGCCTCAATTATAACTAAGCAAATCCGAAAATATGATAAGTCTACATTAAACTGTGAAGCTTTTTTTAACAAAAGCTTCAACTTCCACTATAAATTGTTGGTATCAGGAATCTCCAAACGACGACCCGCGGGCTCCTAGGGTAACAGGTTTGCAGAACCCTGGTATAGACTAAAGCGACTTCTTATGTGTACAAGAAGTGCAACCTGTCTTATTATCATTGAATTTGTAACTTTTCGTTGTTAATCTAGATTTATATTTGAAATTTGCATATTATTTAACAATTTTTTTTGAGAAATAAAAGCCGATATAATTAGAATTTCATTACAGGAGACGCTGAATAATGTGAACACTGGGTAATGGAAATTCTGGGTAACAGACTCGCATTCGATAACGTTAACACATGTAGTTCGCGCGGCGACAATTTCCTGATTTAATGCTACTGTACTTTCCCGGGTTATGTGGTAGACGTTGTTTACGCAATACAGCTTAACACTTCTTTCGCTATGCT
The DNA here is from genome assembly GCA_023509865.1 of Trypoxylus dichotomus. Taxonomy (NCBI): domain Eukaryota; kingdom Metazoa; phylum Arthropoda; class Insecta; order Coleoptera; family Scarabaeidae; genus Trypoxylus; species Trypoxylus dichotomus. The sequence goes on from CM042077.1 coordinate 10,058,669, forward strand.
TAATACTCCGTGAAAAAAATGGGAATTGAGGAATTAAAGAACGATTCAAAGAAGAATTTTAGAACGATTTACACATACTAAAATGAAGAAAAAAATATAGAAATGGTTTTTGAATCAAAGAAACAACAATATTATGGTCAATGGTAATATGATCAAAAAAAAAAAGGAACAGCCTCGGAGATGAAAGGAAATTCTGATGCAGTATTTACTGCTAGTGATAGTTGGTTGCAAAGATTAAAAAAAATTCCGAAATTCGATAATTAAAAATTGCTGGTGAAGAATTATGATCGCAGCCAAAACTAATTGATCCATTTAAAATCTAGTTAAAAAATAAACTTGAGCAACTGGGAATTATACCTAATCAATTATATAGTGCTGATGAATCAGCTCTGTATTGGAAGCTTCTACCGGAAAAAAAACCTTTGTTTCATCTCAAGAGAAGACTGCTGTAGGTGGAAAACATGAGAAACAACGACTAATATGTTTGGCATATACTAACGCTAGTGGCACTCACAAAGTCAAGCCATTGGTTATTGGTAAGGCGAAAAATTCTAAAGCATTCACAAGTTTTTCTCTTCATATGTGTACGAAATTGCTCGGTTCCATAATTCTTTTGTTCCTCAGATAAGTTTAAAAAACGTAAATTTAATTTATCAAACATGAAGTCATTGTTTGTTCTGTTGAAAGGTTACACGTTTCCAGATATCAAGTCGACATCGAATAAAAGCTCTTCTTATTTTGGATAATACTTCATCGCATCCCCCAATAGAAAAATTACAGAGTAAAAACGAGCAAATTACAACAATATACCTCCCGTCAAATATGACACCCCTTATCCAGCCTATGGATCAGAATGTAACCAGACTTACAAAGTTATATTACAGAAGTAGCCTTTGCAATACCATTACAAATCGATCCAATTTAGAAACATAAAAAAATGACAATCGGCGATGCTGTTACAAATTTTAATGCAGATGCATGGAATGGATTAGATGCTGGGGAAAATCTAGATTTCAGTAATTAAGAAGACGAGGGTGATTTGCCACTTAGTGTATTGCAGCAAAAAATGGAAAGATGGTTAAACATAAGCTCTAGCTGAAACACGTGATATTTTAAACACGTATGTACTTCTGTATTAATATTTATGTATTTACATAACTTTGATTACTGTAGGTATGTACATTTATGTATGAGAGAGGTAATTGCATGGAATGAAATAGACACACAACGAGGCAATTTTGATAAAGAACCAGAAGAAGATGAAACTAAAGATGAGGAAACTGAAGAACAGTCACAAAATAAAATTACTCCAGACAGCCCAACAAAGGCACTGAACACATCAATTCCATGGCAGAAAAACATGGACTTAATTTGAAATATATTCAAATATTGAAAGAAACCAAAGAAACAACTGTAACATAAAACGTTGAAAAACACAAAAAAAAAACAGATAAAAGTGACACAATATTTTCAGAATGTATTTTTATCTTCTCAAGTTTAAAAAAATGTGCAATTATAAATAAGTAAACAATTGTTAATGCAACAATACCTATTACTTTTAAGCATAAAATCAATCACTCCCTTCAATGTGAACAAGCCGCTAGTAAAGCATCTGCATTTCATTTTGTTCACACTATTGAGCGTCTAATGTATTAGTGAATTTACGGTTTTTAATCAGCAATTTTTAGGAGTAGTATTAGTTTTAATAATTTTGTGATTAGTTTTGGTCTAAGGTTTATAATATAGAAAATTGCCAGACGAACCAATTCAATATTTTACCAACTTTGTAAGTTAATAACTCCAGGAATTGAAAAAGGAAAGCAGTGTATAGAAAATTGTAGAGTTACTGTAAGAAATTTTGACAGAATAATTCTATTTTGTTCTATAACAGTGAAATTAGTTACTGTACTTCTGTGCTATGAATACGACTCATTTAGATCGATATTGAAATATTTCGTTTACTATTTTTTGTCAAGTACGCATATGCGACGCGGAACCTGCTGTAAACTTTGAAAAGACATAAACTTGACCTGAAACGTTAAAATTCCATTGACATTTTCAACTCTAGATATTCCATTCGCATTACCGAATCATAAATTACCCACCGGTAGCCCACTGAACTCGCTTATATGTACATAAACACTTACGCATACATCGAACGGAATATTTGGTCATACCAGTCAGTCAGTTAGCTTCGTAGGTTGAGTCAACAAACTGGCCGATCTTATCTGATCCGTACCCGTTTTGGCTTTTCGTCATCTACTCTGTATGTATGCGAGTGCGAATGCTCACGAGGAATTCTCTTCACTGTTCGGGCATACCAACGTGGAGGAAGTCGATTGTTAAAAGTCAATAAACTACTAACATATAGAAGAAATAATTGCGCCAACAGACAGCTCCCGTGTCTATTAATACGTGGATCATCGTATCGGATAGGTAGGTAGGTAAATAGTTTCTCGGGCGAGATATTCTTATTTCACATTTCGATCGTTAACTCGCGTGATTTATTATGGGAACACGCCGAAAATGAAAATATTAGGCTCGAGGTATTCGATCGATATTTCGTTGCCTTGGACGGTGTGTTAATGAAGCGTCTTTTACGTAATTTATGACGCTTAATTCCATAGGAAATATTAAATTAAGGAGTAATTTTGTAGCATGTTGGTTTTTTTTTAAGTGTTGGCGAAAATTAGTTTCATAAACATTGTGAAACGATCTTAAAACTTCAGCATAAATTAATTAATTACTTAATACTGACGCCGATATTAATTACTTTCAAACTGGTCGATGCAATAGAGATACAATTTTGTTGACATAAAAGTTGGCTGACAAAGTTTTTACCTATCAGTAAGTGACAAAGTTAAACAGCATATACAAAATAAAGTGATAGTATCGGTGTTAAGGACTTAACATTGTTTTTTGTATTTTATAAATTTTTTACTACTATGTATTTTATCTTCTTTGCAACCGTATGGGTTACCATTATTATTTTCATTTAGAATATTACTTTATTTTCATTTTTATATTTATTTATTTTGCTCTTTTATATCCAATTTTATTTTAATATGTATGTACATTATGCATTGTATATGTATGCAAGCCAGCCATTCGCATTACGCTAGCTAAAACTGCCTAATTAGAAATCATTCAGTGCAACGTCGTCGAATATGTAATGGGAGTTTTCTTAAAATTTAAGGTACACAAGCATAGGCAATCGTTTCCCGCGCGACGGTCGAGGTATTAGCGATCGTGTACTCTCGGTCACCCTTCGTACCTCGTCGTAACGTGTACAGTAACGTCGTCGTATGATTATTAGAAATTTCTAAGATTTTCTAGTTTTGGCGGGAATCGTCGAGGATGTTGTCTATACATTTATTTCTGGCGGGAGTCATTTGGTAACGTCGTCGAATCGCATGTATAGATTTCTTTAATAAGTACAAATTCTTGATTTTCTATCATCGTACGTCGAGGCTACTGTGTCCATTGTCGTCTATACATATTTTTAGTCTTCGGTTAAGTTTGTGTCGGAAATTATTTTGGTGAGATTGTCGGCGCGCATGTATAGACATCTTCTACAACTACGATCACTCCGCTTCTTGCTGACGGTCGTTGCGGCCGCAGCGCCCGTTGTCTTTTGTACGTTTGTTCGGTCCTTGTCGTATCGGGACTTAGAAATTTTTTCATTTAGTTGCTCGTCGTAGCGGACGAGTGTCACGGACCAGTTTTCTTATGTAATGTCGGCATCATCGCTCCGTTTTACTTGTTGGTGCGCAGTTCGCACGTTTGCTGGTTACTGGCTTTTTCCCTTCTTTGGGGCGCAGTAGTAGAGAGCTAAAGATTACACATAGCGTAATATTTCAAACGAGAACGCCTGGGTAGCTGTGACATTACTTTTGTATTGAGATCGGCTATTATCGCTACTGTCGCCCTCGACCAGGCGTTCAAGCTCTAAGAGATAGGGTGGGTTCCCCTATAAATGTAAATATAACGAACGTATTTGGTTCAAGTACAAATACATGCCAATAATACAGGGCCAAGTCCCTTAGGCAAATTTAAAACAAGGAAAGTATATTAGGCTCCCGGAAAGGAACATATAAATAAGCATAGCATCGAGGTGCGCTTATAAATTTAAGAAATAAATAGGGTTGGCTCCCCTATAAAAAGGTACTGGTGCATGCAAACAGATAGAGGCATTAGTACATGCCTCTAACAAAGCTTCAGCGGAAGCATATAAGAGTTTAACCTTTTAAACAGAATTAAGACATAACTTTGCAAAGTACATGCTGAGGCATTACTTTATGTTGCTACCAATGAAAATACATATACACATGCTAATGTACATTACATGTATAAGAGAGCTCGAATAACTGCAATTATTGCAAATATATACATCTTACGTACATCGTAAATGTACATAGGCAAGAGTGGAAACCATGTACACATTTTATTTTTAAATATATTTTTTTGCGCATGCGCATTGAGTTTCACTGTACAACCTTTCCTCTAGTAAATAAGCGAACATACACTATAAGTAAGTATTGGTCAAGTAATTTAGGAATTTACGAGCAGGCTACAGCGGCGCTGTTCTTCAAACCAGGAGAACGTAACAATCGGCTTAACCCGGATTACGTGTACATATCGTATGAGTCGCTCACTCAAGAAAGGACAAAGTTCGCGTTGTTCTGAACTGTTTGGTTGATACGCTTTATGGATGAGTAGATATGCTATAATATATACTTCATCAAATAGATCTTTAGACGTATGTCATTGTTTCGTGGCATAAGCAAAGACCACTGATTAATTTAACTATCGATATTGAATATTCACGTGCGCAAGATACGTATGTCTGATGACCTATATTTGATGACGTGCGTTTAAATATCCATTTGACGAATAGTAAGGGATTAGGATTTATCTACAATATTATAGCATAAAACCATGAAGGCCGGTGCGCTTTTAATAACAGAATAGCAACAATAAATATTTCAATTTCAATTTAGTTTCTACAAAGACGCCGCTACGCTGCACTTGTGTCAAAATAATCAAAATACGTAATTCTTGCTGCGCATGTGATAAATTTGTTCCTTTAGATAATAGTGAAAAGTTAACTTCGAGAGTTATACTACTTATGAAGTTTACTTTGCTTTGACCATCATTAATCAAGATACACTAGGGTGACAGAATAAAATAGACACCAGGTGAAGCGGTATAAATATGTAAACAGCTAAATTCTAAGAACGAATTAAGAACTTTCTCCTGTCATTAGGGTAGGGGTAGATGTATCGAAAGGAATTCGTCATAGTTTAGTATCGTTACAACTATACCTCGCTTACAAGGTTCGAGTGATATTAGCGACTCCACCCGGGGTCGCATCATTGGCCAGAGTGAACGCGGCGCTTCGCAACGTGAAATAAGTAAATTTTTAAATATTCCGTTGTCCCCACAGTTAACCGTGTAATTACACAATGTAAACGCAAGGAAAAAAACAACAGTGGAGCCGAGACCAGATCGTGCCGGACCTTCTGAAAGAAGTAAAACGGTGCTTGTGCGCGAAGTGTTAAGAGAACCGCGAAAAAGTACAGCTCAGCTTGCGGCAACTTCATAGAAAAGTCAGCGCACTGTTCTGCGATACCTCCACAGTGCGGGGATGTATAAAAGGGTGGCAAAGAGAAAACCTCTCCTTACCGCGTTTCAAAAACGGCGCCGAATGGCTTGGGCAATCGAAATGCGAACGAAGCCCGAAGAGTTTTGGCGGTCTGTCATTTTTTCAGACGAAAGCAGATACTGCCAATTCAGTGATAGTGGTCGTACGTGGGTATGGAGATGTTCGTCACAGCAACTGGATGACAAATTTTTGCATCAGACGGTGAAATACGGCGGTGTGAACATCATGGTGTGGGGCGCGATATGGTATGGTGGAAGATCGCCATTAGTAATCTGCGACGGAAATATAAATGCGGCAAAATATATCCAAATATTAACAGAAAGACTACTACCGATATTCGACAACGCCATTTTATCTAAAGAGGACGCCACTTTTATGGAGGATGAAGCACCCCGCCACAAAGCAGGAACAACACCCACATGGAAAGAGGAACAGGGGATTCGGATTTTACCATGGCCAGGCCAATCACCAGACATGAATCCGATAGAGAATGTTTGGCACATAATCCAGACAAATATGGCGAAACGACCCCGAAAACCCAGCAATAAGGAAGAACTCGTGGCGGCTGTTACAGAAGAGTGGTTAAATATTCCAGAAGACACCATTAATCATTTAACAGATTCTATGCCACGACGACTCGCAGCACTTCACGCAAGTAAAGGTGGATTGACAAAATATTAGTCTAATTTAAAAATTTTAAAATATTTTGTATATATAACGAGAATAGAATCTCTTTTTAATTAGTAGGTGTCTATTTTATTCTGTCACCCTAGTGTATGTGGGTTTCATATATAATATATTCGAAGTTTGTTTGAAGTTCGAGGGATTGGTTATCTACAGAGCAATTTTGTTTACCTTTTTGCTTTTTCTATACTGTAGGGAGAACGAAAGAATCATGTTGACGATTTCTACTGCAAAACGCAACAGCCGTAAGAAAAAAGAACATGATAATGTAGAGACGGTGTCAGATGTTACAAATTTGATGCATGCATGGAATGGATTAGATGCAACAATGATAGCTAAATGCCGGGGAAAAACTCTATATTTCAGTAATCAAGAAGACGATGATGATTTGTTACTGAATGTATTGCAGCAAGAATGGAAAGATGGTCAGACAGAAGCTGCAGCTGAAGCATGTGATAACCAACAAGGGTTTTAGATATTTGTTCTTCAATTATAACACCGCCCAACAAACTAAATTTCTTATCGTGATGCCTGTAAAATATGAACTGATTTAGAGTATTTCTGATGTACTGGTTCCAAAAATAACAGGCAGTTCTTCCTAGCAGCTCTAGCTTTTGAAATACATTACAGAACAAATCTGACGGCATTTTTGGATTAGGCACTCCAAAATTGCTTAATTACACTTAAAAAATCCGAATTACCAAAATGGCCAAAAATGTGATGGCCAGTGTAATTGTTCAAATAGAAACTTCAAACATTTTTTTTCTACCAGCAGAAATTTGCTTCTAGCATTCCAAAGCTCATACTAACATCTAGGATATACCTGAAAAACACTTATATTGAACGACAAACAATTGATTACTATGGTTTTAAAGAAATATAATTTGGAATGGAAACACCCAAAGAAGAAGTATCAAGTATTATTGAAAGAAACTATTCACGAATGAAGCAACCGATCAATAATTCTTTGATTCTCATCTACACTAGGGTGACAGAATAAAATAGACACCTACTAATTAAAAAAAAAATACTATTCTCGTTATATATACAACATATTTTAAAATTTTTAAATTAGACTAATATTTTGTCGATCCACCTTTACTTGCGTGAAGTGCTGCGAGTCGTCGTGGCATAGAATCTATTAAATGATTAATGGTGTCTTCAGGAATATTTAACCACTCTTCTGTAACAGCTGCCACGAGTTCTTCCTTATTGCTGGGTTTTCGGGGTCGTTTCGCCATATTGGTCTGGATTATGTGCCAAACATTCTCTATCGGATTCATGTCTGGTGATTGGCCTGGCCATGGTAAAATCCGAATCCCCTGCTCCTCTTTCCATGTGGTTGTTGTTCTTGCTTTGTGGCAGGGTGCTCCTTTAGATAAAATGGCGTTGTCGAATATCGGTAGTAGTCCTTCTGTTAATATTTGGATATATTTTGCCGCATTTATATTTCCGTCGCAGATTACTAATTACGATCTTCCACCATACCATATCGCGCCCCACACCATGATGTTCACACCGCCGTATTTCACCGTCTGATGCAAAAATTTGTCGTCCAGCTGCTGTGACGAACGTCTCCATACCCACGTACGACCACTATCACTGAATTGGCAGTATCTGCTTTCGTCTGAAAAAATGACAGATCGCCAAAACTCTTCGGGCTTCGTTCGCATTTCGATTGCCCAAGCCTTTTCTGTGAAGTTGCCGCAAGCTCAGCAGTACTTTTTCGCGGTTCTCTTAACACTTCGCGCACAAGCACCCTTTTACTTCTTTCAGAAGGTCCGGCACGACCTGGTCTCGGCTCCACTGTTGTTTTTTCCTTGCGTTTAAATTGTGTAATCAGACGGTTAACTGTGGGGGCAACGGAATATTTAAAAATTTACTTATTCCACGTTGCGAAGCGCCGCGTTCAGTCTGGCCAACGATGCGACATCCCGGGTGAAGTCGCTAATATCACTCAAACCTTGTAAGCGAGGTATAGTTGTAACGATACTAAATTATGACGAATTCCTTCCGATACATCTACCCCTACCCTAACGACAAGAGAAAGTTCTTAATTCGTTCTTAGAATTTAGCTGTTTACATATTTATACCGCTTTACCTGGTGTCTATTTTATTCTGTAACCCTAGTGTATACCATCAATTGGTTGCACTTAACCTAACAGTATTTCCTTATACCTTGAAATATGCGATCACGTAGTGATCATTGCGACTAGGCCTTTCAATATCCATCAAAATCATTCAACTTAATAGCCGCAATCAATACAATAATAATGCGGTAATCGCCGGTTAGATAACATCGAGAGCAAATACATATATTAATGCCGGAAGTTGTTGCTTTAAGCGCGCTTTAACTCGTCGATAAGGCCGATACGGCGTTAGGTATACGGAAAATCGCGTTTGTCACATTCCATCCGCGTTAGTCGTCTGTATTTGCTTGCTATTTTTAATTCCTCCTCGCGCAATCTTATCACCTTGACGTTTCTTCATTGTTTACACACGATACCGAGACAGGATCCCGATCTATAATCGTATGCGCGACCGGAGCAGACTGCAAGTAGTAAATGCGTCTTATCAACGTATCGAATCGCGTTCGCTTCCATCATGGCTCGTTATGATTTTTACCGACGTCCACCGTCGGGCTTGCGTTACGTATAATTTCTAGCGGGACGGTGATGGAATGTTTATTTAATTGCTGTTCGAATGAATCGACTGTATGCGAGCTGGCGAGGATATCTTGGTTCCCGGGTTTTATATGCTAACTGCGATAGCCATCTTATAGTTTGGTTTACGATTAATTGCAAAGAAATGGGAGGAAAGGGAAAAGACGGGAGAAGGAAGCGTGTGGCATGTTGGAATGATTATGTAATTTTATCGATTTGATACGTTGAATTTAGCGTGAGATGTACGATTAAAGATTACACTACAGGTTACTAACATATGGGGATGACTTCTTGGGAGAAACCTTCATCCATCATTCGGCTAGTATTATTTTTCGTTTTGTTTGTTAATTCATATATATTAATCACTATAATAAACAAGCTTTAAGATGTAGTAAGCTACCGATATTTGTGGACCGTAATACCTAAAGATTTGAAAGTAATTACATCATTTACATTTAGTTAATGGTGTAGTTACGTCATATAATAGCCCATAGTAATATAACAAATAATTGATTTTAAAGCATTGCAAAGTATTTCATTGGTTTTCTAGGTGTTGTTCGGCATGTTAGTTTGGTATTAGAAGAACTTTCCACGATAACTTATTGGTTTTCGTCTAGAGCTTATTGGCGTTTACATTAGGCATCGGAGGAGATATTTATACTTTAAGTTAGGTTTAGAGGCAATGTACATAGGATTATTTTTTCTACTTATGTATGTATGTGTGATATTAATATGCGTTATCTCTTAGCCCCTTCTCACTTTCTAACAAATACATACATATACACTGGGGTGACAGAATAAAATAGACATCAGGTAAAGCGGTATAAGTATGTAAACAGCTAAATTCTAAGAACGAATTAAGAACTTTCTCTTGTCATTAGGGTAGGGGTAGACGTATCGGAAGGAATTCGTCATAGTTTAGTATCGTTACAACTATGCCTCGTTTACAAGGTTCGAGTGATATTAGCGACTTCACCCTTGGCCGCATCGTTGGCCAGAGTGAACGCGGCGCTTCGCAACGTGAAATAAGTAAATTTTTAAATATTCCGTTGTCCACAGTTAACCGTGTGATTACACAATTTAAACGCAAGGAAAAAACAACAGTGGAGCCGAGACCAGGTCGTGCCGGACCTTCTGAAAGAAGTAAGAGGGTGCTTGTGCGCGAAGTGTTAATAGAACCGCGAAAAAGTACAGCTGAGCTTGCGGCAACTTCACAGAAAAGTCAGCGCACCGTTCTGCGATACCTCCACAGTGTGGGGATGTATGAAAGGGTGGCAAAGAAAAAATCCCTCCTTACGGCGTTTCAAAAACGGCGCCGAATGGCTTGGGCAATCGAAATGCGAACGAAGCGCGAAGAGTTTTGGCGGTCTGTCATTTTTTCAGGCGAAAGCGGATACCGCTAATTAGTGATAGTGGTCGTACGTGGGTATGGAGACGTTCGCCATAGCAACTGGACGACAAATTTTTGCATCAGACGGTGATATACGGCGGTGTGAACATCATTGTGTGGGGCGCGATATGGTATGGTGGAAGATCGCAATTAGTAATCTGCGACGGAAATATAAATGCGGCAAAATATATCCAAATATTAACAGAAGGACTACTACCGATATTCAGCAACGCCGTTTTATCTAAAGAAGGCGCCACTTTTATGGAGGATGGAGCACCCTGTCACAAAGCAAGAACAACAACCACATGGAAAGAGGAACAGGGGATTCGGATTTTACCATGGCCAGACATGAATCCGATAGAGAACGTTTGGCGCATAATCCAGACAAATATGGCGAAACGACCCCGAAAATCCAGCAATAAGGAAGAACTCGTGGCAGCCGTTACAGAAGAGGGTTAAATATTCCAGAAGACATCATTAATCATCTAATAGATTCTATGCCATGACGACTCGCAGCACTTCACGCAAATAAAGGCGGATCGACAAAATATTAGTCTAATTTAAAAATTTTAAAATATTTTGTATATATAACGAGAATAGAATCTTTCTTTTAATTAGTAGGTGTCTATTTTATTCTGTCACCATAGTATATTTTTTACCATTTTTTACCAGTATCCCATAAAATCCTCTTTAAAACCTTAAATAAAACAAAAGTTCCATGTTTCTATTTTATATTGGGGTTTAGAAAATTGTCAGAAGCAACCGCGCGTAATCGGAGAACCTTCAACCGTACGTACAGATCCTCATACCCAACGGCCTAATTGAGAGCAGCGGATTTACTGCGTACATCATCGCAATAATTTAGCTCCTATTTACATGTTCGTCGGAGTAGCCATCGGATTTCGAATAACGTTAAATTTATTAGCCAATTACGTACCGCAGGTTGTTTACTTATCTATGGTAGCAACGCCGACGAAATAGAGCTAACCTTGTTTCGCGAAATACGACAGCGATTGTTACGGGGCGCGGTAAACGACGAAAGTTAGAAAACGCGTTCGAGAATTATGCCGCGATGTTGACATCGCAAATCTCAATATATTTACGCACGTCGTCAAATATAGAATGTCGATTTCGTACTGCAGTTTGCCGTAAATTTTAAATTAATTTTCTTGGTTGCGTTTGGACTCGCTACTCTATGGGATTACGTGTTGGTATTAAAAATTAAGTAACTAAGATGATGTCGAAACATTTTCAACTGTGTTTGTTGTCTTTCTATACTTCTGCGTAATCTTGTAATTTCCATAAAAGGATTTCTTTTCCGGTCTTAAAAGTATGTTATTGTTCAATAATGTCTCTTCCAAAATAGTTGATCAAAATAAGATGGAATAAATGATTAGGTCTAAACGAAAATTGATGCAAGAAGCAAAGACTTCGTCCTGGATGAACATACGATAACACGACGATAACGATGTCACTTTAATTAACAATTACAGACCTGTTGCTCTACTTATTGTGTGCAATATAATTTTTAATACATTGTACTCTTCTGTAAAAGTAACACATGGGCTGAAAAGTCCCGGGCCTAACAAAGAAAACACGGTTTTTTTGGTTCAAAATTAGCTTTATTCATCAACGTAATCTCCATCAAGAGCAACGCAATCATTCCAGCGCCGCTCTAACATTTCAATACCACTTTTGTAGAACGATTTATCTTTTGCCTCAAAATAGGCCTGAGTTTCAGCGATAACCTATTCATTCGTGCGCAATTTCTTACCGGCGAGCATTTTTTTGAGGTCTGCGAACAGCCAGTAGTCGCTGGGAGCCAAATCTGGCGAATACGGTGGATGTGGGAGCAATTCGAAGTTCAATTCATGTAGTTTTGGCATTATTTGATTGACTTGTAACACGGTGCGTTGCCTTGATGAAACAAAATTTTTTTTCTTTGCCATATGCGGTCGTTTCTTTGCAATATCGGCCTTCAAACGCTCCAATAACGCTATATAATATTCACTGTTGATGGTATTTCCTTTCTCAAGATAGTCGATGAATATTACACCACGCACATCCCAAAATACCGAGGCCATAACCTTTCCAGCCGATTGTTGTGCTTTCGGTTGCTTTGGACGAGGTTCAGCAGTTGCTGTCCGCTCAGATGACGATCGTTTTGATTCCGGAGTGAAGTGATGGATCCATGTTTCATCCATTATCACATATCGACGCAAAAACTCCGGTTTGTTACGTTTAAACATGGCCAAACACTGCTTAGAATCATCAACACGTTCTTGTTTTTGGTCAACAGTGAGCAAACGCGGCACCCACTTTGAACATAGCTTTCCCATAGTCAAATGCTCATGCAACATAAAGCCAATACGTTCTTTTGATATCTTTACGATGTCAGCTAACTCACGCAACTTCACTTTTCGATCATTCAAAACGATTTTGTGGATTTTTTTGATGTTTTCTGGTGTTACCGCCTCATTTAGACGTTCACTGCGTTCTGCGTCATCGGTGTCTCTACGACCACGTTTGAAGTCAGCAAACCAACGTTTAATTGTTGTTTCTGATGGAGCGGAGTCCCCATAACACTTTTCAAGCATTGCTTCGCTTGAACGGTATTTTTCCCATCAAGAAGCAGTGTAAAATTAAAACACGAAATTGCTTTTGATCCATTGTTTTGAAAATAACAATAGCGTGATTCTTAGCACAATAACTCACAAACTAATGAATGGAATATCATGAAATTTTAACAGCTGTCTTTTGAAGGTTAGTGCTAACTGAAATAAAGGTGACTGCAATAAAACTAGCGTCATCTATGTCTTAGGCCCGGGACTTTTCAGCCCATGTGTTATTATTTCCTTATTTTTAGTAATCATTTTTCTAATTTATGATGACGATAGTTGCTGTATTGACTTTTCATTATTAATAATATCGAGAATATATTAATTGATGTCAGTAATGCAATGGTTTGCAGCAGACATCTCAACTTCATTCTAAGAAATAGGTACAGTCAGACAGTGAGTGCTGATACTGCTTCAATAGCTTCATGGTTATCCCATAAGTTACAATAGCAAGGTAACACAGGTAAGTATCCCTCACGATTTAAATGAGGTAAATCTTCGTAGGTTTACTGTTGTAATATAAATAACGATAAGTTTCTTAACAGCGCAATCTCACATCAACGGGGCGGAAAACGTCCGAAGCTAAACAATGCTCTTCGCTTTTTGACTTAATAGCACAGAAACTATAGGGGATAAAAAAAAATAAGATAACATTTAAACTGTTCTACATGCTAACCGATGACCTAAGAACTTTGGCTATAGCAAATATATGCTTAGAAAAACAATTTCTCACCTCTTTCCTTTTTAGCAAATTTTAGAATTGGGCCGATTGTTATAAATTTATTTTATTAATAAAATTTGGGCTTACAATGTACTGGCGACTGTTTAAAAAGTAAGCTGAGAAATACAGGATGGTGGTTATTGTAACACATGGGCTGAAAAGTCCCGGGGCTAACACATAGATGACGCTAGTTTTATTGCACCTTTCTCTCAGTTAGTACTAACCTTCAAAAGACAGCTGTTAAAATTTCATGATATTCTATTCATTAGTTTGTGAGTTATTGTGCTGAGTCACGCTATAGGCGCGTCAAAAAATTCGCAGTCCTGTGACTGTCGTTATAACCGGGTTCTACTGTATTAAGTAGTGAAAACCTCCGAAATTAAAGTAAATTACATACAGATTAGTGCTCCTCAAATTTAAAATATTATTATGCCATAGCTGTGTAGTGATGTACCTAAATAAGGGAAGGTAAGTCTTCAATTAAAATCCTTTATTAACTAATATTAGGTCACCAGACAGCACATTTTTCAATATGGAGAGTACTAATGTATGTTACTACAACATTTGGAATTACGTTAACAAGCCCTTAACTGTATTCATACATTTATACGAAATGTATATGTTTCATCAACAGGTAATACAAAGTCTACCCTACAGCCAAATCTTAATGATGCAAGTTTAACTGAAGCTTCATTTCATTAATGTAATTGTTTAAGTATATTTACTGTGATCCATTCTAGATATGTTTTAAAGTTAAGCAAATGAGTAGAAATTCCAATAATAATTGTGATGAATTTCATAATTCTACTTAACGAATAAAATAATTCTGCTTACGGTCGCAAAACAGCACAGTAAACAACGTAAACATGAGGAATTGACAGGAATAGGTTAGTTTCATCACATGTCTTTGTTTTGTTTGGAAACTTTTCAGTGTAGCCACAATACTTACTGACGTCACACTTACACGGTCCATTGCTTACAGCAAGTACTACGGATAAAACCGCAAATATCGCATTGTGGAACAGGATTTTCAAATCGTGGTATTCGTCGTTCGGAAATGCATCAACTTTTATACGAAGATCTTTAGCGATGACAATTAATTATGAATTAAAGATTGGAACTGGATAACACTGTTTTTTTCGTAAAGAATTTTAGCGTCATCCATAGGTAGTACTTCGTCTGTAAATGTTCTCACAGAATTAAGCACAAGAACAAGATACCAGCTTCAGTATTTGCTAAGTACACATCTGCAGATCAATCTTTGAGATGTTAAGAAGTTAGTTTTTCAGACGGTTGAAGCGGCATTGCAAGGAATGGTTTATAGGTGTGTACTTATTAAAGCAGAGTTAAAAGTATCTTGTTATTTGATTCGGAGTGATGTACAAACTTTAGCACCAATGATCAGAGAAGCGAATATTTTTACAATTTCAGAGAAAACCTTGAATGGTACAATATTTAGACGTTTACGATTTTAAAATATGTAAGAATTTTGTGAAAACAACATGGTTTTTATACTACATTGCTCTATAAACCCACAAAGCTTCATTTAAATCGGCTTATACACTCGACAAGTGAATATGCACTTTCACCTGAATTAGATTGGATTTATAACGCTTTGAGCGGGTTTCTTCAATTTGTCACGCAGATATCTATTAACGGAAATCTCATTAAATGCATAACACATTGTATACTCCACACCTCTTCAATAATGATCACAACATTCATTGTTAGAACTAGTAGACGAAGAAGTTTCCTGGGAAAAGCGAACGGGTTTAAGATACTGTATGTATTGTTATATTCCCTAACGTTAGCTCTCTGCTTTTTTATATTTACATTCTAGTCATCCTGTTATCTCTTGATAGGTCACCACTGGAACTAATTAGGTTTCATAATCTACGTTGGGAGGAGTAGGTAACTATATGCTACACGTATAATCACTTTTCCAGTTTTGCCATGGTAAAGAGTGAGTCATCAGGTTGAATCGTACTTTACAATGAACGGTAGAATGAAAATTACTCATCGTATTTAAATTATTATCCAGTAGGTTGTTATTTATACTGGGATCTAAATAATGGAGATGGAAGATTTAATATTGAAAGAAGATACCCTATTTTTGTTGTTTAATTTTACTTTAATAATACATCTCGCCATAAATGTACGCGCACACACACATATGCATGTACATAGGTGTAGATAATGATGGAATACTAACAGAAATAATATTTAGATTAATCGTATCTTATCAGTTTTATCTCAATTGTTCTAAATGTGATGAGATAGCTAAGTTAAACAACGGGAGTGATGTGAAAGAAACAAGTTTTACGTGGAAAATACGAAAACATTTACACTTTTGCGTAGTTTCATCGCAGAATGGATAAATGCATTGATTTTAAAGAGGAGGATTACATAAGTATTCTGTTGCACTAGCAATAAAAGAAGACCATATGGTAATTAAAAGTAATTATCCAATTTGTAGTATTTGCATCACTGTATAGTACGTCTCACACTTTGTGAGGCTTCAATGTAATAACCAGGCGTTAAAAATTATTTGTTGTTAGAAATTATAGGTTTTAAACTAAAAATTAATAAGAGCTAGATGACAAAGAGGGCGTTAAATTGTATATTTTAAGATAGATACAAAAAAAACTCAATGGGAACAGTCACATGTTTACTTAATTACAGCCGCGAACGAACAGCTTCCTCTGTATCCTTTCAGAGCTTATTTCCTTAATGTATTTCGAATCACACGTAGTTTTAGTGTACAATACGAATCTGTTGTTTCCCTATTCAGCTGGTAGTTTATTAATCATATTCTAATTGTTGACGTAATTTAACAAGATAGGTTTTACTAAGTTGAACTGATTAGGAAATTTCCCTCACAGCCTCTTGAACTTGTCCAACATTGTCGTAAACCGTTCCTTTCATAGCCAGTTTCAGTTTCGGTAAGAGAACATAGTCACATGGTAGTAAGTATGGCCAATACGAAGGATGTTATTGTTTCATCGCCAAAAATTAGCGAACAGCAATATCGTGCAATAAAAACCAACTTCCAGGTCTCATTCGAACGATTTTCTCCGCTCCATAACCTCTACATAATATTCACCAGTGACATTCTGATCTTGTGGAACGAATTTCCGATATGGAATAGCTTTAGAGTCGTAGAAACAAATCAACATTGTCCAACAAAAACAAACCCGGACAGAAAAGGCTAACCAACAGGTTATTAATAAATAATATAAACAATAGTGGTCCTAAGTTGGAGCCCTGCGGCACACCAGAAGTAGATACAAATCCTTCCGACCGGTAACCACTATAAAATACGTAGTTCGTACGCTCCGATAAATAGGAGATCATAAGCATGAGAATCGAGGAAGCAAATCCAAAACAATCCAGCTTATTAAGCAGAATTCTATGATCGATTGTATCGAATGCACACGAAAAGTCTGTATATGATACATCAACTTGATCACGATTATCAAGTATCTCGCTAATATATTGAGTAACATCTGCCAAGTAAGTTACTATAGATCTTCCAGGTAAGAAGTCATGCTGATATTCAGAAAGTGTAGATGTGGGACTATTAAGTATAGCATGTTCGTAGACTTTGGCAAAATTACATAAAATTGCCTGTAATTATCAATTACACAAGATTCCCCCTTTTTTTGCACTCAGATCATTGAAGGCAAAGGAAATGATTGTCATCATTGGCCTAGCCAGAACAAATCTTGTATCGTGAATTAGAAAGCTCGGAATTCCATCATCACCCACAGTAATACTGCCATAATACTGTCATAATACTGTCATAATACTGTCATAATACTGTCATAATACTGTCATAATACTGTCATAATACTGTCATAATACTGTCATAATACTGTCATAATACTGTCATAATACTGTCATAATACTGTCATAATACTGTCATAATACTGTCATAATACTGTCATAATACTGTCATAATACTGTCATAATACTGTCATAATACTGTCATAATACTGTCATAATACTGTCATAATACTGTCATAATACTGTCATAATACTGTCATAATACTGTCATAATACTGTCATAATACTGAAGTAGTAATATTGAACACTGAAATAATAATCATGACCTTACGCTACAATGCAGGTATTTATAACAAGGATAAACAAAGGGAGAGTATAAAATGCTTCTTGAAATACCTAATTGAAACGATCACAGTGTATTTACTAAATATTTAAATAACATTTTATAATTTGGGCAACTCAGGTAATATCAATATCCCAAATAATGTTTGGCAGATTTTTTTTATTTTATGGTTTACATAATACTGAAGTTAAATAAACGATACTTGTAGAAATATCAGCGATACTTTGTAAACACAATAAATATAATATTACTAAATTGCAGGAAGCATGTACAATATGCGAAATTTAGAATTTTAATTACTATGTTTCGATATTTCGAACACTTATATTTCGCACTTTAAAGCAATATTGATAGATTATAGGTTTAGATAATTTAATTTAAAACAGGACTTAATTGTTTCTGTCGTACTTTTACTAATATTTATATTTTGAAGAAATTCATATTTGCTTTCAAGCTTCGTGATGGTAGTATACATTTCCAAGTGTTTCTTTAACAGTATGCGCGTGCCGGGAAAAAGGAGGTTATTTCGTGAAAAAGCAAAAGAAATAGACACCCATTTAAAAATAAGCTTGATGACGCTCTGTCACTTCCGAAACATTAGTATAAAAATGAATATATCCGGTATGTTGTGTACGGAAGAGTGTCACAATAATATATAATTTATTTTTAAATTCGTCCAATGTTCTAAAACATACAAGCCGAAATTATAATACGAATTTCCATTTTCGTCGATATGACTCAGTAAACTCTGAAAATAATCGAAATATTTTGTTTCATTATTCGTCAGTGCTAAATTTAGGAATTATACCAAATTTCTGTATACTCGATCTTTTACAATAAGCGGGACACTAATAGTAGATGTTTTTTGTGGGATATGTGTCCGTGCATATATATGCGTTACATAGAAGTACTAATACTAATGTCTTATCCTCCTATACTATACATTGCAATTATATTTTGATTTATAACGTAGTTTGCGCAAACAATACCCTGTGTAGTATACTTTAAAAGTAAATTGCATTTTACGATACCCGCTTTATTTTACATTTTACGATAGCTGGTACTGTATTAAAAATTATAATATATATAAATTTTAGGATAGAATTGTTTGTAATATAAGACGAAACGGTTCCAAGAAATAAATCTTAGAAATACTTGAAAATGTACTCAAGTATTTTGAATAAAGCGCCAGTTTAAAATTGGTTATTGTTCGCGCAAGATCATAGTTAAAAATGGCAGAACTACAAGAAATATTAATTGAAAAACTTTCATTGCGTGTTAAAAGGTATTGAAATCGCCAAAAAAGGAAAGATATTAAAAAACGGAGTATTTATGACTCTTAAGGGAATGCAAAATGAGCAACGACAGCTGCTAGGGTTTCTTTTCTTGAATTGACAATAGGTATTCATTTTTGCTTCTCCTGGGATTCACCAAATAACCTAAGAACTGAAAAACCACTAGCTCGTTTACATACTTTCATAAATTTCTGTTTTATATTCTCTTCAGAACTTTTACATATTGTTACTGATCGAGATACCAATTGATAACTTGGTTAATCATGAAAGTCCACGTGAAACGCTGCGTTGCGAATAGATAATCAATTTGTATGGTGGAGAGTTTACTAGGATACTTGTGTGTTATATAACTCCACAGTCCTTATAATCACCGCAATTCGAAAGGTGATATCTAAAATGGTTTTTAGTCGAAAATACGCTCTTCAACAGTATTTCCATTCTGCTGTAGTTAGTATTTAGGTAAGCAGTGTTAGGAATGTTTCAACAGCTGCTTCGAACGATGGAAATTGCTGATTGGCTATCTTATTAGCTGCTAGAGATCAGTTTATCATATCTTCGAAACGAAAGAGGTTTCGAAATGAAATAAGTCTTGCACAAAGCAGAGATTTCTCAGAGCAAAGCTAAGGGAAAGAACAGCTGTGAGAGGTCATTGCTAAAACAACAAAGTAAGAAAGACACTGGAATGGGACATTCAGCACAACGAGTGGACCCTTGAGCAATGGTATAAAGTATGAACAGATGAATCAAAATTTCGAACCTTTAGTTCAAAACTCCGATTATTTGTGAGGTAGCAGACTGGAGAAAGAATGAGTTCCCAATGTGTGGTTCCTACTGTGAGACATGGTGGATGTAGTGTGATGGTAGCTTGGCTAGTTTATGTAGTACTTATTTGATGTCACTCGAGGAAGAAGGCAAGTTCAGGGCCCGATCTAGGAGGGGGCGGAGCAACCAGAGCGACAAAATTGAGGGCGACTGGCGGCTAAAAGTTGTACTAACTAATTGTAAAGAGCGGCAAATAGTATCTTTGCCCGGAGCTGTTAAGTAGCTAGATTGGGCCTTGGGCAAGTTGGTACGGTAGATTTGGTCACCTCAATCTCCAGATCTGCCGCCAATAGTGTGGGACGAATTGGACCGAAGAATTCGAAAAAGAGGAGTTGGCAGGACATAAGACTCTTTGTAGAAGTTTCAGCTACCATGGACTGAAATCACAGGCTATTATCTGAAATCTTTGATTAGAAGAATGCCTAGAATATGCGCCGAGATCGAGAAATCACTTTCAGTTAAAATTTTGTTATATTTTCTGTTTCTTGTTCGTTGTTAAATATTCGTTTTGCGATGACAAACATCTATTAATAAATATTACCACAATATTTCAATTCAGATCAAAGAAAACATCAATTTTAGAGTTGTCCCCATATATATGGACGGTAGTGTATGTGTGCGCGAACGTACTGAAACTTATCTGCAAATATTTTTAATTCTAAAAACAAATGCGATCCATATTATGAAGAAAAGACACTTATCATGCGTTCTGCTCGAAAGACAATTACTGACTTCTTCACTAATTAATGTATGTATAATATGTACGAATTATAGTATATTATGTCAAAAAAATACATACGTATGTATATATCTAGAAACCTTTTCCTGTATTTAACTAAATTTCCGCATATAACGAACATTTACGTGGTATATAGCGACTTCGCTAAATAGAAGTACGACTATAAATAGTTAAAGCAGGATTTAAAGTTAAAAATATGAACCATATCTTCCGTTAAATACCTCATTTCCTCTTCTACCATTTCCTTGAACCCGACTTGCCTCTTCGTTCTTCAGCCGTTCTTCCTCGGCCATTATTATTATTAGGAAAAGAATCGAAACATCCGCTCAGTTGTCGACAATGTGAGAACATCGCGCAGTAGGCTTTGCGAGGCGACGCATTCACCTGTTTCAGCATGACGTCACGACCCACTGAACAGCGACCATGGAGGCAGCCAATTACTATGATTGTCGTCGCTAGTGCGATGCGAAAGAGGTTCGTCGTCAAGGATTATCATCCGCTAACCCTCCTCACTCTGCGGTTTCGCTAACAGTAACAGTAATCCGAAACTAGGCGCGTATTTTGCGGTATCCCGCGATGCATGAAAGCTTCCGCGCGATTTCTGTCCGAGATATAAAGGTCTGTTGAGAATTCAAGTGACTGAGTTGGGTGTTAAGTGATTTGAGTTTCATTGTAAATAAAATACGTTTTCCGTAAACTTGAGAGCACACTTACAACCAACTCGTTTTTATTCTTGTGGTTAAAGATTAAATACTTGCAAGCATTTGTTTTCTAAACACAGAAGGTCTTTGTCGTCAATAAAACTATATGCAAAGATTTCGGGAGACTATGTTCAAAATAAAATTATCCATATTGCAGTAATCACATTTAGTTTTTGTTGAGAAAGGTGAAAGAATAACTATTTATCAAGGTTCTCTTATACACTACGTAATTAACATTATATTAACTCAAGCCCGAATTCAAATTACAGAAGCAATAGATGTTTCAATAGCATTCAGATGTATTGCATTCGAGGCAAAAATAAATTGTCTTGTTTTGGGTAAAATATCAGAAAATCTACTTCCTGTATGTATATCAAAACAGCAGGTTCGACAGATTAACATAGCAAAGAAGCTCAATTTAGCAGATCCTGGATTCGATGTAACACATGGGCTGAAAAGTCCCGGGCCTAAAACATAGATGGCGCTAGTTTTATTGCAGTCACCTTTCTCTCAGTTAGTACTAACCTTCAAAAGACAGCTGTTAAAATTTCATGATATTCTGTTCATTAGTTTATGAGTTATTGTGCTAAGAGTCATGCTACTTTTGTTATTTTCAAAACAATGGATCAAAAACAATTTCGTGTTTTAATTTTACACTGCTTCTTGATGGGAAAAAAATACCGTTCAAGCGAAGCAATAACTTGAAAAGTGTTATGAGGACTCCGCTCCATCAGAAGCAACAATAAAACGTTGGTTTGCTGACTTCAAACGTGGTCGTAGAGGCACCGTTGATGCAGAACGCAGTGGACGTCCAAATGAGGCGGTAACACCAGAAAACATAAAAAAATCCACAAAATCGTTTTGAATGATTCAAAAGTGAAGTTGCGTCAGTTAGCTGATATCGTAAAGATATCAAAAGAACGTATTGGCTTTATATTGCATGAGCATTTGACTATGAGAAAGCTCTGTTCAAAGTGGGTGCCGCGTTTGCTCACTGTTGACCAAAAACAAGAACGTGTTGATGATTCTGGGCAGTGTTTGGCCATGTTTAAACGTAACAAACCGGAATTTTTGCGTCGATATGTGACAATGGATGAAACATGGATCCATCACTTCACTCCGGAATCAAAACGATCGTCATCTGAGTGGACAGCAACTGGTGAACCTCGTCCAAAGCGCCCGAAAGCACAACAATCGGCTGGAAAGGTTATGGCCTCGGTATTTTGGGATGTGCGTGGTGTAATATTCATCGACTATCTTGAGAAAGGAAATACCATCAACAGTGAATATTATATAGCGTTATTGGAGCGTTTGAAGGCCGAAATTGCAAAGAAACGACCGCATATGGCAAAGAAAGAAATTTTGTTTCATCAAGACAACGCACCGTGTCACAAGTCAATCAAAACAATGGCAAAACTACATGAATTGAACTTCGAATTGCTCCCACATCCACCGTATTCGCCAGATTTGGCTCACAGCGACTACTGGCTGTTCGCAGACCTCAACAAAATGCTCGCCGGTAAGAAATTTCGGACGAATGAAGAAGTTATCGCTGAAACTGAGGCCTATTTTGAGGCAAACGATAAATCGTTCTACAAAAGTGGTATTGAAATGTTAGAGCGGCGCTGGAATGATTGCGTGGCTCTTGATGAATATTACGTTGATGAATAAAGCTAATTTTGAACCAAAACAACCGTGTTTTCTTTGTTAGGCCCGGGACTTTTCAGCCTATGTGTTAGATATGTTAATAGGAGTGGAATTCTTTTATAAACTACTGTGCATAGAACAAATAAATCTCTCGCAGAGTGGTCTCTACTTACAAAGGACAATATATACATAAATGTACAATATAAGAACATAAATAAAATTAAAAAATAACACATTAGAAAATGTAAATATAGAAAATGAAATATTCTCGATAATCCAGAGTTCGTAACAAGAATTACTGGAGAAATTATATGCAATGATATTCTTCTTTAAATTTTGAATCCTGTCTTATTACTAAAATGTTATAGCATACTTCCTCTCTTCTCGGAAACTATTCAATAGAAATATAAATATGTACACTACCGCCCATATTAGTTCGGACACCCAGTAAAATTGAGCGGATGCTTCGGATTGTGAAAGCTGTTTTTCGTGCAAAAGGGAGTTTCTTTAATGAACGGAATGTTTAAGAAATTTTTGGTTATTTTTCATTAGAATTACTTTAGAATACTTTAATTTTAAACGCTATTAATAAAATACAATTAAAATTTAAAGTTTTCAAAAAATGAGAGAATATTTTCTCTTTTTCTTAAAATTCGTTTGCATGTCCGAACTAATACGGACGACAGTGCATATTTGGCAATACCGAACTAGCACTTACTGACATACGATTTTTTTTACTAATCCTAGTCGATCGTATGTGAATTTAAACTATCTATCAATGGTTGCTGCTGGAAATTCTTTACACCCAAAAACCAGTTAAAGCGATTACGATTTGTAGACCAAGTGTGTTACCAAGTTTTTTGTTCGAGACCAACTTTTTTGAAAATTAAGGTCAGGTCAGGTTTCAAGGAAGATGACCGAAATAATATTTACAACTATAGACCAATTACAATTCCAACTAATTGTGATAAACTTCCTATGAATGACTTAATGACTCCATTAAACTTTATCTTTTTGTTCAATAACCTGGTTTTGTTAGTAAACGTTCATATAGTACCAATTTGATTGGATTTCCCAACATACTTGCTATAACCCTCAGGAACTTTTTCGTGTTCTAACAAGAAAATCAAAGCGTAAGAGGTAGGGTTAAAAATAACACCCTTTATATAAATTAGTCTGCGTTACCCATGTATTGTAAAGTACCGTTGAATATGGTATAACTCCTGCATTTACCCCTTTCTTCTATCTTTCTTCCTTCTGTAGTAACATTGAAAAATCGAAAATTGGCCAACTTGTAAAGGGGCATGTCCCTCATTCTCCCTAAGTTACATTGAAATCTGAATTTCGCATTCGGGAGTTTTTTCTTGTTAGTTATACATTAAGCGAGCATCGTAGATTAATGATTACGATTTATGTTTTCATATATCACTACGCTTTTCTTTATATACTTTTTTCTGTAAATTTGGTAATATAACCAGCTTTAGAAACTATTTAACTCAATGACTGTTGGTAACAGTGCTATTGAAAATATTATTTCTATCAAAACTTTAGGGATCCAGTTTACCTCAAATCTAAAGTGGCTTAACTTAAGTATATATATTTAAAGCAATTTACAAATTTAAACATCTAAAGGATATCATCACCCTGGAGGTTTTGAAAGTGGTATATATAGGTAATACCGAATCACGCTTACGATATGGAATCCTAATATGGGAATATAATCCTGCAACAATAAAAACTTTAATATGCCAAAAGAGAGCTGTGCAATGGTTAATACTTTTCCATAAACTTCATGTAGAGCTCTTTTTAAAAATTCAATTTGCTGACTGTAATTTCTTTACACATATTAGAAGACTCACTGTATGTCCATAAGAATAAACATAAACAATTCCTTGAAAATAACCCTATACATAAGTACAACGTAAGAAATTTAAACGTAAATATGCCAAATCACAGGCTAATTCTAACAGAAAAAAATTTTACTTGTATGGATATAAAAATTAATAATAATCTACCTACTCCATTACGGGAACTTAATGAAAAATTAATAAATTCTTCATATTACACATTGGATGCATTTTTTTTGTAATTTAGTTTTCTAATTATATTTTTGTTTGTTAGACATAAATCGTGTATGTTTTTTCTCCTCTGTACTTGTCTTATACCTTTTTTTGATCAACGGGATCAATAAATTAATAATAATTATTATTACTAAACTAAAACAAAGATTTAAAGTTAGGGTCTACTTTATGATAGAATCCATTCACATTTAGACATTCCTTTGATAGCAAACTGGTGCCATTATACACAATTGTTCGGATTGAAAACGTTTGTTTGTAAACATAGCTGCAGTATTTGTGGTGAGATCGTTTACACCATTAATTCCGATCTTTTTCATCTAATTTCTGCTGCTTCAGTCCTGCATTCAACGTCCTCAGTGTTTTGAGGAGTCGTAGCATAAAGTGTTTTTTTGGTGAAACCTCAAACAAAAAAATTTAATGGCTTGATATCACCAAGATCAATCCATTTTTTTGGTAATTACTCATTTAACCATTTTACATTACAAGCAAAATGATTGTCAATCACATTATATCGTATGTTCTGCCATATATCAACCTATTCCAACACATTGAGGTATTCCTTGGTATCAAGACGATTTCGTAAGCAAATTGATTCAATTTGTTTTGTCCAAAGTGGTTTCGCCTCTAGTTGAGTTACCGTGCCACTTTTCCCGTTTTTTCCTGAAGAAACTTCCTACGACGGAGGTGAAACGTCGACATCCCGCCTTTCTCTTTTCCTTTTTCTTCTCTTTATCTTTATTTCTCTTTCCCCCTCTTTTTGTCTGCATTCTCTCTTTCCTTCTCGTCTAACCAGGTGTTAACTAAAAAATTCCCCTGGAAATCATATTCGCGAAATTCATGGATTGACATAATGAATATAAAACAAATTATTTCTGATCAACATAAACACATCGATTCAAAGAATACATATGTCTTGAACGGTCGACGTATGTGTTGCAAAAGATTTGAATTATGAAACCATGACAAATATAAAGAAAGTTACCCTAGTAAAATCACACCTTGTATAAGATAATTTTTCGAGGAAACATGAGAATAACTGCTTCCAATTTGCAAGCTTTTATTTCGAATGTGTACACGCTAAATGGTGCTAATTAACTCTGGGAAATCCTAAACATCCAAACCCCAACCCATTAACCTTTTTTCCCAATCAATCTAGTCCAAAATCTGCGCTATCATGTACGTCAGCGATGGCTACGTCTTCAATACACTACGCTACACCAGTTGACCTTGCTTTTCGATCGTTGTTTTGTCCGCGATTTGTCAATAACGATGCTCGCCTGTTTATTTTGGTGTAGAATTGTTTGAGGATGAGTCAGTCTCTCGGATGAGTTGTGCAATGTATAAATTTTGCATTGTAAATGTCAACCGCAACGGTGATAAAGAAAAATTTAATTCTTGGAGCGTGTCTTCAGGAAAAGATTTTCGCGGTGGTTTTTTATTTTGTTTCCTTAGAAAGCGAGCAATTCTAATAACGATAATTACTAGTATTTACCGCTACTGGTTGCCTTGCATTGCTGTAATAGTATTTCATGTTTATTTTCACCGATTATTTTCTTTTATATAATTATTTATTGTAAATGATAAATTACATTGGTAATTGGAAAAAAATAGTCGAGACAAGGTCAAGCATTGCGAAGGTCTGTAACAATTCGAACGACCTTTGGATATGGAACGTATTATACAAAGTGCTTATAAAAGATTTATTATTATTATACCAGGCGTATTAAGAATTTCCGCATTTAATGTCTAATAGGAATTCGCTCAAAAAATCTCTGTTTTTAAATTTCGAGTTATTATGTAAGTGAAATGAGTCATTATTAACACGTTTCACTACAATAACAACTTCTACTATAGGTTATTAATTAAAGTGTTGTACTGTTTCTAGTAACATTTCCTAGTTTATTATTTATTATTTTATATTGATTCTCATTAAAGAACGACATAGTCATTTTCTAAGTACACTAGCGTTCATAAGTGTGACCGCACGTAATATATTGCATTGCACTTAGAACTATCTTCAAAATATTTAGGGAAATTTGTTAGCCAAACACAAAGTTTCGCAGTAGGCAGAAACAATCCGAGGATTTTCAATACCCCACATCGGAGGATTTTGGGAATTGGCGTACCCTGATAGATAAAACTATGCTTAATCAGGGAAAAATGTTAAATTTAGCAGGTCATTATCTTGCATTAAATTACTTGCAAACCACTCATAGTAAGGAAGTCTAGGGTAGTATACCGGTAAAATAGCCTGATATGATTATATCTTACACGTATATATGTCCAAGTTTTTCTTTACAAATTTCTGGCATGTTCCGTAAGGATCTCCAATCTCTTGAGAAAGAGATTTCAATAGGTTTGTGCGTCTATTTCTCATCCGTTGACGAACATCACTTATAACATCTTCTGAATGAACAGTTGATCTACTAGTTCGTGATTTATGATCCACTGCACCAGTCTCATGAACTGCACCAATTCAAACGGAAAGGCAATTATGAACATCTTTGGGAACTACAGCTAACTCTGGAATGTGTTTTATAAAATCACCCAAACGTGTACGCTGGTTGTACACCGAAATCCCATCAGAAACTTAGACTTGTTAAAAGCTTCGAGACAACAAATAAGAAACGGATACGAAAAAGAACGAAAAGTAATTTGGATGATTATTATGAAAGCATTTAAAAAAAACAATACATAATGTTTACGTCAGCGAAAAGAAAGTTCCCACTTTGAAATAATAATAAAAAGTTTGTGGGCGATACAGGGTATCAAGGATGTTCGGAAAGTTCGAGAAAAGTTATGAGGAAGATAGGAGTCCGTTGGTGGAAGATGAAGACAAATAGAAAACTATTGGTTGAACGCCACAACATCGGCAATTTAAGAAGTTGTTTGAAAAATATCAACCAGTACAGAGACCGAAAGCGTCCTATTACATACACGGATGAAACGTGTATACACTCACCATATACCTATAATAACAGCTGGAACGATGATTCTAATGAAGGTTTGCTTAAATCAACATCTAAAGGAGATCGTTTGATCTATTGTTCATGCTGTCGGGGAATATGGTTACGTTCTTGGTGCCTATCTTCGGTGGAGACCATCAAAAAGGACACGAGATCATCACCATGAGATGAATTTGGAAAACTATGAAAAATGGATTGAAGAAACGTTAATACCCAATATACGCGAAAGAAGTGTTATTGTGATTGATAACGTTCCTTATCATAATAGAGAAATTGATATGGAGAAAAGAAGACATGAAAACGTAGTTATATCTAAGAAACATACAGTATGATGAATACACGACAAAAATAGAGCTGTACAATACAATTCAAAAGGTATGAAACAATTCACAGGTATAGCAGTAAACTCCACTCACACAAATTAATTAATTATGCGGAACGCAGCGTTTCGGGAGCACGTGGGCTCCCATTGTCAACCGTGTTACTGACTGGTCGACAGTCGACAGTCGGTAACACGGTTGACAATGAAACCCACGTCTCCAACGCTGCGTTCCGCATAATTAATTAATTTGTGTGAGTTTACTGCTATACCTGTGAATTAATACATCCACACAGTCCTTGCAATCGTCATTAGGTATGAAACAGATACAGTTTTTAAGAAATATGGCCGCGATGTGCTTAGATTACCACCCTGTCACCCTGACCTCAACCCAATTGAAATGGTGTGGGCAAGTATGAAGTAGTATGTCGAAGGCCAAAACGTCACCTTTAAAACAGGCGAAGTGGAGAAATTATATGACAGATTTTTTAACACGTTTTCAGCAAAAGACTGCCAAGTAAGGCGTGAACACTCAAAGAAAACCGAAGAACAATATAGAAGCAGAAAAAACAGCATTATAAAGAAAAACAATAGAGGAATTAATAATCTATGTTGGCGAGCATTCTAATAGCAATGATTCTAGTGACTAGAGACCGAATTATATACAAAGTATATATATTTTACTTTATTTATTGATTATATTTTACGTCTATTTGTAGATGTCTTACACTGATTAAAGTTAGTTAACGCTAATTAACTTTAATCAGTGAAATACATCTACATATAGACGTAATATATAATAAATAAAATAAAATATATGCACTTTGCATATAATCCGGTCTCTACTAGTTACTATTCCACTGAAGATTCGGAGTTATCTACATAATTTAATTAGAAAAAAATATGAATTTTCACAGATTAATAAACCTTGTGCAAAAAAATAAATCCTCTTTTTTCAATCGGATGTATACTCCTAATAATAATTGTACTGTGCTACCAAACAATATATTTTATTATTTTACTCATACTTAAATTACGTATAATTTAATATGCAGTATTAATTAGAGGAAATATGTTTCTAGATAAGTGTCAAATTATATCCAACAGAATGATTATAAAAATCAAACTTACGTTGAAGATATAAAATTACAAAATTACTTTGTAATCATTATAATCCTATTTATATACTTATTAAGACCATAAATACATTTCCAATCTATTTTTCAATGTTTTACTGTTAATACTAACTAAATGCATATTGAGTATTATCAGTCTTTTCAAACGTAATTTACTTAAAAATTTCATTTTGCTTTGCATACCCATTAACTCGAGATTTGCTCAGATTTCATAATTTACTTCACATACTATTTATTGTTACTACCACTTAACACATGGGCTGAAAACTCCCGGGCCTAACAAAGAAAACACGGTTCTTTTGGTTCAAAATTAGCTTTATTCACCAACGTAATCTCCATCAAGACCAACGCAATCATTCCAGCGCCGCTCTAACATTTCAATAACACTTTTGTAGAACGATTTATCTTTTGCCTCAAAATAGCCCTCAGTTTCAGCGATAACCTCTTCATTCGTGCGAAATTTCTTACCGGCGAGAATTTTTTTGAGGTCTGCGAACAGCCAGTAGTCGCTGGGAGCCAAATCTGGCGAATACGGTGGATGTGGGAGCAATTCGAAGTTCAATCCATGTAATTTTGCCATTGTTTTGATTGACTTGTGACACGGTGCGTTGTCTTCATGAAACAAAATTTTTTTCGTTACCATATGCGGTCGTTTCTTTGCAATTTCGGCCTTCAAACGCTCCAATAACGCTATATAATATTCGCTGTTGATGGTATTTCCTTTCTCAAGATAGTCGATGAATATTACACCACGCACATCCCAAAATACCGAGGCCATAACCTTTCCAGCCGATTGTTGAGCTTTCCGGCGCTTTGGACGAGGTTCACCAATTGCTGTCCACTCAGATGGCGATCGTTTTGATTCCGGAGTGAAGTGATTGACCCATGTTTCATCCATTGTCACATATCGACGCAAAAATTCCGGTTTGTTACGTTTAAACATGGCCAAACACTGCTCAGAATCATCAACACGTTCTTGTTTTTGGTCAACAGTGAGCAAACGCGGCACCCACTTTGAACAGAGCTTTCTCATAGTCAAATGCTCATGCAATATAAAGCCACTACGTTCTTTTGATATCTTTACGATGTCGTCTAACTAACGCAACTTCACTTTTCGATCATTCAAAACGATTTTGTGGATTTTTTTGATGTTTTCTGGTGTTACCGCCTCATTTGGACGTCCACTGCGTTCTGCATCATCGGTGCCTCTACGACCACGTTTGAAGTCAGCAAACCAACGTTTTATTGTTGTTTCTGATGGAGCGGAGTCCCCATAACACTTTTCAAGCCATTGCTTCGCTTGAACGGTATTTTTCCCATCAAGAAGCAGTGTAAAATTAAAACACGAAATTGGTTTTGATCCATTGTTTTGAAAATAACAAAAGTAGCGTGACTCTTAGCACAATAACTCACAAACTAATGAATAGAATATGATGAAATTTTAACAGCTGTCTTTTGAAGGTTAGTACTAACTGAGAGAAAGGTGACTGCAATAAAACTAGCGTCATCTATGTGTTAGGCCCGGGACTTTTCCGCCCATGTGTTATTATAAATTGAGTGTAGGCGTATACGTAGCACATGCAATGTTATAGTAATAAGCTATAGATACATACATAATGAACCAAATTTATTGCGTATTCTTCACACTTTTGCCGCGGATTGTACCTTGTCTAATATCGGTCTACTTATCTCACTCGCACACTGTAATATCTCCTTTTCTCGTCAGCCCAAGTATTTTAGACGACCTGTACTAAGAACAATTATAAAATACACCCCAAAAATAAGAAATTGGAGCAATTTAAAATGAATCAAAGTAATATACTGGTATAGTAACTACGTCTCTGTTGGTTATTCTTCATCAAACTGAGCAACTATACAGAGCTTTAGAATGCTCCTAGCAAACGCGATTCTTATGAAGCAATGTACAGCTGCAGTTGAATCTCACGTCAAAACTTTTTGCATTAAAATAATTGCACATGTATCTTCAAAGTTTGTAGATCCCTTAATTGGAAAAAATAATACAGTTCTGAAGTAAGCTGTTAAAAATATCGTCTTTGTATAAGGCGCTTTTCAAACAAAATCAATAGAAAACTATTTTTAGATCTAGAGCTTTTCGCACTGGAAAATTAATGACCGACTTAAATGAGCGCGTTCTATACGTGGCGCGTTTGACAACGGCTACTTGCAATGCGTCTATTGCCGCGCCGACTATAAAACTTATCATTAAAACAGCCACGTCCCTTGTCAAACACCTGCCAGTTACTTAGCGAACAATTGCGGCTAGACTCGTTACACATAGCAGCGTGTACGTATTACTTGCAAAAGAACGTTTCACAATCACATTGAGGCAGCGTAGAAACGTGCCTCGTAATTCGTATGGATGCTTTTTTTCCTCTTTCGTTTCGTATATGTGCAAGCGTAGCGCTCGTCTATACGGGCATAGGTATTTGATGGGGAGAAACAAGTAGATCACTGGATATACCGTTCCGCGAATGTTTCTAAAGGACGTTTCGTAATGCATAGTCAGATATTATGTTATGCTATACCGGTAATGCCAGCGAAGTTATACAACAGTGGCGTCATTGTTGGCTAGAATGGAATTAACTGGCGAACTACTTTTTGAATACCGAATTCTTGCATACCTCAAATATACCATATACAGTAGGGTGACAGAATAAAATAGACACCTACTAATTAAAAAAAAGATTCTATTCTCGTTATATATACAAAATATTTTAAAATTTTTAAATTAGACTGATATTTTGTCGATCCACCTTTACTTGCGTGAAGTGCTGCGAGTCGTTGTGGCATAGAATCTATTAAATGATTAATGGTGTCTTCTGGAATATTTAACCACCCTTCTGTAACAGCTGCCACGAGTTCTTCCTTATTGCTGGGTTTTCGGAGTCGTTTCGCCATATTTGTCTGGATTATGTACCAAACATTCTCTATCGGATTCATGTCTGGTGATTGGCCTGGCCATGGTAAAATCCGAATCCCCCGTTCCTCTTTTCATGTGGTTATTGTTCTTGCTTTGTGGCAGGGTGCTCCATCCTCCATAAAAGTGGCGTCTTCTTTAGATAAAATGGCCTTGTCGAATATCGGTAGTAGTCCTTCTATTTTTGCCGCATTTATATTTCCGTCGCACATTACTAATTGCGATTTTCCACCATACCATATCGCGCCCCACACCATGATGTTCACACCGCCGTATTGCACCGTCTGATGCAAAAATTTGTCGTCCAGTTGCTGTGACGAACGTCTCCATACCCACGTACGACCACTATCACTGAATTGGCAGTATCTGCTTTCGTCTGAAAAAATGACAGACCGCCAAAGTTCTACGGGCTTCGTTCGCATTTCGATTGCCCAAGCCATTCGGCGCCGTTTTTGAAACGCCGTAAGGAAAGGTTTTCTCTTTGCCACCCTTTTATACATCCCCACACTGTGGAGGTATCGCAGAACGGTGCGCTGACTTTTCTGTGAAGTTGCCGCAAGTTCAGCCGTACTTTTTCGCGGTTCTCTTAACACTTCGCGCACAAGCACGCTTTCAGAAGGTCCGGCACGACCTGGTCTCGGCTCCACTGTTGTTTTTTTTCTTGCGTTTAAATTGTGTAATCACACGGTTAACTGTGGACAACGGAATTTTGTAAAAATTTACTTATTTCACGTTGCGAAGCGCCGCGTTCACTCTGGCCAATGATGCGACCCAGGATGGAGTCGCTAATATCACTCGAACCATGTAAGAGAGGCATAGTTGTAACGATACTAAACTATGACGAATTCCTTCCGATACATCTACCGCTACCCTAATGACAAGGGAAAGTTCTTAATTCGTACTTAGAATTTAGCTGTTTATACTGCTTTACCTGCTGTCTATTTTATTCTGTTACCCTTGTGTATATATATATATATGATGTATTTGAGGTTCTTGTGGGTATAGTATGCGTTGTTTTTCTCTCGGATCCTCTGCGTTTATTGAGTGTCCCGTCGAAACATGTTCTAGAAGAAGATGGCTGCGATGCCACTGAAATGTCAATAAGGTCCTGTCCAGAACACTCAAGAAACGCGGAGAATTGTTAATCCTGAAGACAAAAGCGATCCCATGGCGGCTCCTTCTACTTGTTGAAGATGCGTAAAGTTTTATTAAATCTACGAGTGGTTAAAGATTTTTGGCCAGTTATTTGACTAAAGAATGCGCAGCGGATCGTACTATGGATACAATAGGTCCCATAGGATTACCATCTTTATGTATTTTAAGGAGTATGTAATCTTCTGTTTTGGTGCCTGTTTTGTTTATTTACCGGTGTAGATATCGATAAGAATTTAACTGCCACTGATAATTTTTTCCAGATATGGTGTCGGATATTTCTTATGTTTGCGGTACATAGAAACTTGTAGTAATACCCGCATCTTTTCTTCCCTTTGTTTGTGGACATTATAAGCTATTTCTATGCTCTCCTAATTCAGTAATGGCTATACTTTCTTGATAGGTTTGATGTAGGTCTTAATTTAAGGTATGAGTTCCGTGGTTTTGCTTTTTTGCCCAGAGTATTTAATTATATTCAAGTGTTGTGTATCCTTTTACTGAAAGCGGCAAACAACGGTAAAAACCTGAAGTAAAGTGCGCTGTTAGAATACTTTATTAACGATATTAGAAGCAAAATAATTTAACTCCAGAACAAGTGGCTGGAATAGTTGCTATAATCGAAGATATGCGATCTCAAAGATACGGGGTTAATTTGATATTAATCAATCAAGGGTTTCTAGGGCAGTAGTCAGATATAGAGAAATAGGAGTTTACATACGAAGATCGATGCCAGGTCATCCAAGGTGTACTATTCCCAAGGATAATTGATATTTAAGGCTACAAGCATTACGCCGCAAGCATGTCACTGCAAAGCAGTTACAGATCGACTTGGCTAGAGTTATGATTGGACCAACATACTGTGCACAAATGAGTCAAAATTTGGTCCTTACACCTCAGACAGACCACTGTACAGAAGAGACGGTGAGTCTAGTTCACAGTATATCAGATCTACGCCTAATTTTGGTAGTGGCTCTAACATAGTTTTGGGAGCCATCTCTTTAGGAGGCCGTACAGACTTAGTAACAGTAAACAGGGGTACAATGACTACCCACAGGGATTTTACCAGATCATGTAGTACCATACGCACGATCTCCTGTAACAAGAATCTTCCGAGGGTATAGCATTTCTGTTTTAGGTTGGAATGCCGTGAGTACAGATATGAATCCTATCGGAAATGTATGGGACTATCTTCACAGAATGGTACGGACCTAAAATATTGCCCCAGTAGAGCTACAGGGATTAGAAGATGCCCTCTATGAAGACTGGGCGAATTTATAGCAAGCTTATATAATTGAATTCATGCCAAATCGAATGTGAGTGGTCACAAGAATAAGGGAATACCGAGTATTAAGCTACTACTTTTTTTTTTCGAGAAGTATAATTTCTTTTACCATATCTGCTTAACAAAAGATTCAAATATGAGTTTTGGTTTTCATTTGGTCCCTATATTATTTAAATAACCATAACAATTGTTTCTTGGAGCAGATTAGGCCATATTTAAATGCTCCATTAGTCATAAAATCATTCTTGTGTTACATAATGAACTATGCGATATTTTTATACGGAGTGTATTTGCCAAGTATTCTTTTAAAAGTCTGCTTTTGGAAACCGTGCAACTGCTAAAACCACCCCCTTGTTGAAAAACAACATCCAGTTCCTGAACAGTAGGAATTATGGTATTTTGTAATAGCTCTAAGTAATTTTGAGTATTCTAATTTCCCTCACTGCACATCTTTTACTTCACTCAAACTCCTTTAACTAGCCTCGTCAATGCCTTTTTTAAGTAAGTACTTATTGAAATTCGCTTCTACTATTTTCTAGAGCCTCCGATTTTTCTTGTACGCCAATTTAGAAATCAATTCTGAAATTATGCAACTTGTGGGAAAGTTATGAAAATTTGAAACGTTCATCATTATTCCTTAAGCATTCAACTTTAAATTAATATTAATATGAAACTCTCGTTGGTATTAGTAATGATAAAATTACGATCACCTTCCCTTTTGCAAATGTTTTAAATTTCAGAAAAAATATTAGTCAATGTAAGATTTGAACCCACGACTTCTGCGTCACCGGCGCAAGGTGCTATCAACCGCACCACAGGACCGAATGCGAGTTGAAATCGCTTTTAATATCTAGATGTCACAATGGCTGTAAATATATAGTAATAGCCCAGCAGATACCATATTATTAAAGGACCAATTTTATCAGTATTCAACTCTGTTAATCTAAATTTAATTTTTATTCATATTTCTTTAATAAAATCCGTCATACCCATTTTGTCTACGACAACTTAACGGTATAAGTATCCCACACATAGCTTATTTCACGTCATAGAAGCCAGCCATCTGCAATTAAAATATTTTTTTGCAAATAGTAAGAAAAAAAGTAACGTTTAAGGAAATGCCTTCTTTTTAGACGATCTGTGGGAGACAGGTTTGCTTAAAACGCGTAGGAATTTTTTACTAGCTACCTCGCTTTACCACGACTACTAGTCTAATCAAAATAACTTACATGACACTTACGTAATTGCCTGCCGGACACCTGTTGGAGGTACTAATTAGCAAAATGAAATGAAGCGAAAGATTGGTGACCGGAAGATGGTTAATTGTCAGAAGCTCTTACGTAAGTTATAATAGTTTTTCGATTTATTGATATTCTTTGCATATATAAATTATTAATGCAGGTGAACATTCGTTCTTAGTTACTACCTTGCATTATAAAAGAACAGTTAAACGCTGTGAGTTTGTTTAATCTTCACATATTTCCGGAGTAATAAAATTGTTTATGTGAAAGCGAGATGTCCATTATTTTGCAGTTTCGACTAATGGTTATAATTGCCTTCGAATCTATATAACTTTTTAGAAGCATTCATGGAACCCGAATTCTCTTGTTATTTCAAATCGAAACAAACAGCTTGTAAAGAAGTACAGCGTTTTAAGAAGATTAATATCACCTCTTTTGGAGAGAAAAAGTAACGGTATCTATTCTCATATCGCTTCAGAGATTCTAATAAGGTAAAATAATGTAAAAATTGCCACTGGGTTTATTACTTCATCATATGCTATCCTGCGTTTTGCATCTGCTGATTGATTCTGTTGCTACAAGTTAGCCCTGCATCGTAAAAGCATGGCTTCAACTGAATAGTACAATTTTATTTTAATTCTGCGGTGAGCTCAACAGGAGATTTAATGGTTACCGTGTGATGTGGACCGAGATCCCACTTGAATTTAAACTACAAAGAAAGGATTGCGGTAATAATGCTGCTAAATACGGCTACTCATAGTATTGGTGGAATCATTCACAGGAAAGAGAATATAAGGAGGCTAGAAGCGCAAGCACGCATATGTTTCTGCCTACCCGGCGTCAACGGCGTGGTATTGAGCGACTTTATGCTCAACACATTGAAATTCCCTCTCGGTTACTATCACCATATCTAACTTTACAGTTCAAATGAGTGCTTTTAGCGCCAGCTAATGCCACAAGAATAACACTCTTGTGTGTCTGTTCAAACACACCGAAACAAAAGGAAAGACGAAAGATGTATTGCATTATTATTTTACATAGTTTCCGCCGCAATTGATGGAGTGCCCTTTATTGATCCTATAGTGTATAAATAAGGTAATCTCCAACTTTAACATTTTATGGAGAAATCAGAAGAATAGTAAATTGTAAAGCACTGTGGCATTTTACACTGTAGATTATACAATGATGGCACCAAATGTGATCACTAGACACCGGATTATATGCAAAGTGCATATATTTTATTTTATTTATTTATTATATTTTACGTCTATTTGTAGATGTCTTACACTGATTAAAGTTAATTAGCGTTAATTAACTATATTATTAATTATATTATAAACGTGGTAATCAATCTTATTCTTTATCGTACTTGCTACGAGTATTTAGTAATTTTTTTATAGTCAGTTTTATAAAATAAATTTTCGTTTGTTATTTT
This sequence comes from Trypoxylus dichotomus, assembly GCA_023509865.1. Taxonomy (NCBI): domain Eukaryota; kingdom Metazoa; phylum Arthropoda; class Insecta; order Coleoptera; family Scarabaeidae; genus Trypoxylus; species Trypoxylus dichotomus. The sequence continues at coordinate 10,096,293 of CM042077.1, forward strand.
CTTAAGATAGACACGCATATTCTATATAATTATGAAAGCTGATAAATAAGATGCTCATACTAGAATCGATACCTAAAACAGTCAGAAGAGCTCATTCATGAAGACCTCATGAACATATTCCAAGCTTGAACTTGTGTATGGGGAACAGTGCCCTAGTAAATCAATGATTTATAAGTGGCATGGTCTTTTTAAACATGGTCGGGAGTCGATTGAAGACGACCCCCGCTCAGGACGGCCGGTTGAGGGCACCACATCAGACATCGTCGAAATAGTGCAAACATTTCTACTGCATACCCGTTTGAAGAAAAAACAATTATCTGCATTAGTTGGAGTATCAGATACCACCATTTTGCGTGTCCTACATGACCACCTGGGTATGACAAAAGTCAATGTAAGATGGGTACTGAGAACGCTCACGACGCTGCAGAAACAGCAGCGCGTCCAAACAATTTTTGGAGCTGTGTGGAGACAAACCTGCACAGATTTTGGAGCGGATTGTCACCGCAGATGAAACATGGGTTCATTACTTTGAGCCTGAGTCCAAACAGGAGTCCATGCAATGGCATAAAAAGGGGACACCACCGCCAAAGAAAATCAAAGTGTCAGAATCGGCTGGAAAGTTGATGGCTACTGTGTTTTGGGATTGTGGGGAGATATTATTGATTGATTACAAAGAAAAAGGTAGGAGGATAACCGGGGAATATTACGCAGCGATATTAGAAAAATTAAAGGAGGCGATCAAGGAAAAACGTCGAGGAAAATTGACCAAGGGTGTGTTGCTCTTGCAAGACAATGCGCCGGTTCACAAGAGCAAAGTTGCAATGGCTGCTGTGCACAAGCATGGCTTTCAATCAATAGTCCATCCACCCTACAGTCCAGACCTGGCACCTAGTGATTTTTATTTGTTCTCCAATTTAAAAAAAGACTTACGTGGAAGAAAGTTTTCCGATGACAATGAGGTAAAGAAGGCAATTTTGGCCCATTTTGAGGCGAAAGATAAAAAATGTTTTTATGATGGTTTAGAAAAATTAATTCATAGATTTAATAAATGTATTGTGCTTAAGGGTGATTATATTGAAAAGGAAAAGAAGATTTATTGTTTTATTTTATTTAAGTAAGCTCGTAAGCTTGACCATCAAATCAAGAAGACATGGGAAACCAAATTAAATTCGGAAATTAATAATGAAAATTTACCCGCATTGAACGATTTATTAGAATCTTTAGATAGCAAACTTGTAACATTAGAAGATCTTACACAAAAACGTTCCGATCATATTAAGCAAACATCACGCACGTCTACTACTGTCACTAAAGCATAACGCACATTGCAAAGAAGAATATTTGATCGAGAATTGTGAATCTTTTACAAAATTAAACGATCAGGAGAGAAATAATATAGCGCGTACAATTAAATTATGCACAAATTGCCTTAGAATCGTTCATTTTCTAAACGATCTCGAAGTGTAAAATTTGCCACAAAAAGGATCATACAATCCTTCATATTAGCAAAATGAATGAGTCTAAAGAAAACGCGGATCAAGGAACGAGGCAAGAGGCAGACTCGAAAGAAATAGCTAATTACTCATTAATTAGTACAAACTGTTAAGTTATTTAATCAACAGCTGTGTTAACCGCCACTCAAAACTCACAAATTTGCGATGTTCGAATACTGCCCGATAGCGCATCTCAATCTAATTTAGTTGCTGAAGAGCTATGTGAACAACTCAAGTTAAAAAAAAGCACATCAATATGAATGTCCTTGGTATTAATCAAGGTATCCTTAACATTTTACAATGTGCAGGGACAACTTTAAGGTCGTGAGTTTGTAATTTTCGTATCACGGATTAACTGTCTAGTTGTACCTAAAATGGGTTTTATTTGAAATCTAGACAAGAGTAATTATTTTATTTAACACCGATTATTTAAAAATGAACACATCAAAATACCAGCTGCAATCCCTACCCCTAATGGCGCCATCAATACTTTTCGTTTTAACCATATTTCCAAATATTTACGTCAGTATCCGTTACAAGGCGAACAGATATAGGAAGGATCATTCAGCGATCTCGTACATTTTTACAACGGATGCAGCATGTTTCAGCGATGGTCGCGATACACCGACAGCCCCAACTCGACTGCTCGATCGTATTTTTGCAAGACACGCAGGAAGCAGAAATAGAGTAAGACGGTCGTTCGTGCAATCATATCCTACCACCTTTTAAATAAACATCTTTCTCCGGCCGTAGAGGAAAGTTACGGACGCGCCGCTTGTACGGACAAATCGAGCAGCTGTTTGTTTTGATTAGACCCGTGTTGTCGAGGCAGCTGGTAAACATATAGGGGTAAACGAATTCTACGAATAAGATAAATTATTCGTGTTCTTTAAATAGGTGTATCGAGTTGGTCGAATTGGCTTTATAAGTCGGATCTTAGAAGTTCCTTGTTGTGCAGTGAAAAAAGATTGTTGAGAAAAAGCTTGTTTCTGATGATGTTATTTATTTTATTATTGTATCAAAAAAGATTATTGAATATGAAGAATTTTCTTAACTCTATCATCTATTTTCTAATTCTGTTGAATCGAGGAATCTATTTTCAAAGTACAATAAGTCCAATTTTGAAAAATTTCGGGTAAAGATGGCGCTGGACTCTCAAAATAATTTCTATAGGACAACAGCTTTTAAAACGACACCAATTCTAGGAAAATGTATTATAGAGCTTTCAGCATATCATTTGGCTATCAAGAAAGTTTTTAATTTTTGATTTGCTCATTCTGGCTTTTGTAACCATGGTGAGGTCGAAGTGCACCAGACTCTTGTGCTTTATTTCCTTGCCACTCGTAATGATAAGTTCCAGGAAATAGAAGGATAATTTTCAACCCAGCCAAAAGTTCAAGATATATTTTCCTGCTGTTCTCCCTCTCGGAACCATTTTCACGCAGATTTTCTCCATCGTCAGCTGTTCATGATCACTAAAATCTGGGGAACTGTTATCTGAATCAAATTCAACTCTTTCCTGATCGACCTGACGCAGAAGACCTAGGATTCTACAGATATTTGCATTCATTTGAAAGCTTTCCTTGGTTATATTCGTCTTCAATCGAGTTTTGGCCTTTAGAGAACACCTTAAACCTGAACCCTCGACAAAACCTTGTCTCCATAAGCATGTTAAAGTTTTGCACAAATTTCCGATGGATTGTCCCCAAGTACTAAAATTACTCTCACTCGTTTTCAGAACGGGTTTGAAAAACCCAGTTCACGAAAAGAATTGCTACGGACCACCAAGTGTCTATAGGGAACTCTAACTCCCTACTAAAGGCGCATCAATTATTGAGCTATATTCTCACCGAAAGAAGGTCGTCAGTGTTGCCAAATTAAACTCTACTCTACCAGATTCATTTTATTTACACTCTTTATGCTCTGTACACCCTTCCCAGCATTTTATATATATAAAACCCTTAAAACGTAAGGGTGTCGGGTGAGTAAATTTCTACTCTTAACTATAAACAAATTTCTTCCATAATTCTCTGTTATTGGTCAAAATGTTAACTTCTCCTCCGTTTTTCCCTCTCTTCTGCATGGCGTGTACAATGTTGCCTTCTGCGGTCTTCTTCTTTCTCTTTTATTCTGTACTCTCGCTTCATATATTAATTTTACTGGTTTAGTGTTCTGCATTCGTTGTAAATGTTCCCCACCAATTTAGTTATCGCTGTTTAATAAAATCATTCAATAAGAAAATCTTCCCGTTCAAAAAGCTTTTGCTTTTTATTATTCTTCTACCGTTGACAAACATGCCAAAGATTCAAAATTCGACGTTTGGCGTGTTGATCCAAGATGATGGTGGTTGTAAATCCAACGAAATTGGATGATATGTATTATACATTCTTCAAAAAACAGTTTATTTTGCGATGGATGTGGCGGCCAAAATAAGGACAACCAAAAAAATCACGTTAAGGATATTCAGGTAAATATTTCCAGTTAGAGGCTGTTCTGATTTCCGGCAGACCACGTATTTGGACGAATGAAAAAAGAGTTACGTCGAAACGATCGAATTCTTCTTTCCTCAGAAATTTGGAAACATTTATGCAGAAAGCAGTTTCTTTAAGGAAAATTTCAAATCATAACTCAAAACTCCATACAGTAACTATAATAAATCAAGTATTTTATCGAAATGTATACCATTCTAAAAAACCTAAAACATTTCTCATTTTGAAGCCTGAAGAGAAGTATAAAATTTCACCCGAGAAAGGAAAATCAGTATACAATCTTTGGACAACAGTGGCATCTTGACGCGACACTTAGGTGATACTTTATGATATTAAAACGGATGAAAATATTGATAGGGAAAAAGTTGAGCAGAAAGAAATTTGTAATAGCGCCGAAGAAGAACCATCATCAAAAATTTATCACGATGCGTTTTAATTTTGTGTTTATAACTCTTTGGTACTAAAATCAATAAAGTTACTTTTTAGTTCCTAGAGCATCAATGTGATTTTGTTACAAGCAGGTCTATGATCATAACTTAAGCATGCATCAGCCAATGTCTGAAACAAATCCGAAGTAAACCGCTTGCAAAATTCTAAAATATTATTTTTGATTTACAGAAACCTACATAGATATATTATTAGATATTATATGTAAAAATTTTTGTATCAATCAGCTTCCTAGAAATTCAGAAACTAGATTTTATGCTCTAGCCAAAAAGTTAAAAATTGGACTCTTTGAAAATGAATTTCTCATACGTTCAAAAAATTCAATACGCCATTAAATTTTCACCCAAACCGGAGAATTCTTATCTCAAGAAATCGTCTTGTAATTCAGAAGGGTTCTAGCATAAATTTACATCAATTGAATTTAGGACTATTGTTCAACGTGTACCCTACATATTAATACCCCGTAGTTCGAGTACAACAATTAAGAACCGGATACAATGGCTTCATTAATGAATTTTAATACGTACAATGCGTCTAAATTTGATCAAGGAATGATTAATAGTAGCTTATATGGCGCTCGACCGAATACAATTTTCACTAAATTAAGTGATGCCGACGTAAAAGGAAATTATTATAATTTATAATTTTATTATGGCAAACGTATCGATAGATATAGCGGTCTTGACATTACAGATAATAATTAACTTTACAAGCAATTAACAGGCAATTTCCTAATGTAACCTAATTCTATTTAAACTTATTATAGTCGCCTACAATAGTGTTGGTGTACGCCAACAGTTGCCTCCAATTCTGTTCAATCAATCTTGTAACAAAAAGAGAAGTTTTGCATGATACGTAAGTATGGAAAACTCATTAACGCCCTAACAAACTCGAAGAAGGTTTTTTATACGCCTAAATGGTATTGCGTAAATAAATAAATAAATACATACATGGTACCTGAATATATTGTATGGAGTGTTAATCCCTTAAATGAAAATGATGTGATATATAATTGATCAATAAAAATTTATTTTAAGTTCGATCAAAATTATAAAAACACGAAGGCGAATCAAATATGATCTGGATATTTCTTTTTAACGCCCTAGGTGAAGTGAGTGGCGTGACGTTTCGATATGTGTTGGAGGGGATGTACGATGGAGGGTAATAAACCGGTTCAGTTCGCCAGAGCAGATAGGCTGTTAGTAACATTACGTCTGAACAAGAAGTGTACGCGTTTCTTGAGGGACGTATTATTATTTTTTTGACACGGGAGGCTGTAAAACCTGTCGAAATTTTGCGTCGATTAACTGCACAGCTCGCTCAGAAAACGCTTTCAAGGACCCAAGTCTACGACTGCCACAAAAAATTTTCCGATGGCCGATAGTCAATGGCAAACGAGAGCCATACACGTTGATCGCGGATGAGCACCGGTGAGGCGAATATTGAAGGTGACTGCTCCCTCGTAATACGGTTAATTGCTGCACACGTCAGAATATCATATGGGAGTGCCCAATCAATCGTTTCAAATAATTTTGGTTGCCGAAACGTGTCGGCAAGGTAGGTTTCTCGACTCTTGACAGAGGATTAGAAGCCGTTTTGCAATGTACAAAGGGGGGTGACATTATCATCTGTGATGAGACGCAGATTCACCCCGGAGTCTAAGCAGGCAAGCATGGATTGGGGAAAACCTGGAGAAGCAGCACCGCGGAAAGCCGAAACCTGTCTTTCTAGTGGAAAAGTTCTTGCAACGGTTTGTTTGGAGAATCAATTCTAGCAGCTATGTTTACGTGCCTGAAACTCAGCTGAAATTGGTGTAATGACGTTGTAAGTGGCACATATTATAGTTGGGGAAATGCGCCACCTTCTGGACATCCCCGTCTTCTACCACTCACATAACTGTTTACAGGCACGAACGGAGGTTGAGAAAAATACAGCCCTCGTATTTCTAACGGAAAACCATTAAATGTATTATTGGAATTCGAAATTTGTGTTACTAAACAGTAAATGTAATTGGAGCACTCCACCACAGATTTCTTCATTCAGAGCGGTTGCATATTCCACCAACGGCCAAGCAAACCACAGGAATTGCAATAAGCTACGAATGTATTTAAGTGCATAGAACAGAATGTCCAATATACTAAACGTGATTCATATGGGAAGAATCGCGCAGACAGTACCAGACGCACAAGTATGAAATGCGGATTTCAGACACCAGAGCAACACCAATTTGTTTGTTGTCAGTTTGTGCTACAAAGATTTGATACTGCGCCATTTTGTTGCGTCATCAACAAGTGTTAGATGCGCACGAGTGATACGTTGGAAAAGTGTGTGGATAGTGTTGTCTTCTTGCGTTCGATATGTCGAACAGCATTCGCGGGTAGCATTCATTTCTGGTTTTCATTTGAAAGAAACTGCCGTTGAATCGTACCGATTACTTAGAGAGGCTTACAGTGAACGATGGTTTAGGCATTTCAAAAGTGGTGACTTCGATGCTGCAGAGAAGGAACGTGAAAAACCGCCAGAAAAATACGAAGATGTGGAATTGCAAGCATTGTTGGACGAATATGATTCGCAAACACAAGAAAAATTCCCCAAGTAATTGGGCGTCAATCAACAAGCTGTTTCCAATCGGCTACGAGAGATGGGAAAGTTTCAGAAGACCGATAGCTGAGTTGGATGACAGGCAAATGGAAAAGCGCGAAAACACATACGACATTTTGCTCACTCGGTATAAAAGGAAGTCGTTTTTGCATCGTATAGTTACAGGGGATGAAAGGTGGATTTATTTTGAAAATCGCAAAAAATCATGGATAGATCTAAGCGCACCATCTACATCGACTGCAAAACCGAATCGCTTTGGTAGAAAGACAATGCTTTGTGTTCGGTGGGACCAGAGGGGCGTGGTCTATTATGACCTCTTAAAACCCGGGAAAACGATTAATACTAAATGTTACTAGCAAGAATTGAACGATTTGAACCGTTCGCTGCTTGAAAAAGGGCCAGAATACTGAAAGAGGTAACGCAAAGTCATTTTTCTTCATGACAACGCTCCATCACATACGGCAAAACCGGTTCGCAACATGGGGGAAGCCCTGAGCTAGGAAGTTCTACCCCATACAGCTCATTCACCAGACTTGGCTCTTTACGGTTAAAACTTATTTGCATCGATGGGCCACGAACTTGCTGAGCACAAAATTCCCAAAATATGAGAAAAAAGTATAACAAGCGGGGGGGGGGGGGTAAATTTTGATTAAAGTACTTTTTATCATTCCCTTTAATTTAACATGTTTTTTTAGAAGAAAAAATCCGCATTTCATACTTCTAGATTCAAAATGATGTAGTTCTTTCAAAATCTGCAGAAACTGTATACGTTTTGAGGACCAATTTTTGGAGTTATGACAAAATGTTAAATGCAGATCACTTATAAAATATGTTTTTTATTATTAAATTGCAACTTTTTGTATATTCCTTATTTATTATAAAATACCAGGAGATTAATACAGAGTAATACATTTAAGTTAATTACAAATTCCTTTGCCTTAAATTGAATGTGACATTCTTTTCGTTAACAGCTAATCCTTTTTTAATCTAATCTCCGGGAAAATCCAGCTTACCTTCAACACATTTATAATTAGAACAATAAATGTACTACACATCAGCCTTAAAATTCCATGCTTAAATTAAACGTTTTCGAAGTCTTTATTTATTAAAATCATCCTATTGTAATCTTAATTTGTATCTACTCCGAAATAATTCCAGAATTATCTAACAGACGCATAACACATAAAACGCTAAATCCGTACAAAAGTTTCGGATTGCAACATATTAAACAATGTAAACAGGACTTTATTACTCTCCTCTTTAATATCGAAACAACACGCTGAACTACTTTAACATTCTTGGCTATGCGTCTCGTTTAATAAGTGTATCCGAGATAAAGCTAATATCTCGAGATATCCAGCTCTTCCGCCTATTGTTAATCTCGACCATATCAATGCACTTACATGAAACAAAGACGCTTCGATTGTCTCGTTTAATAACTCGCTGGTGTCTTTCTCTTGTATTGTATACCCCAACACGAAAAAGAACTACCGGCTTTAATTCCTTACTGTATATGTATCGTACAGATGTTCCTTTAAAATTATGTCTAGACTATTAATTTATTAACAGTTTACCGGAGTTAGATAGTGATATATGAAAATTATTATTATTATTATGGGTAGATATGTACATATATGTATGTATCTACAGCCGTTGCACAGTGGTTTAGGTTCTGATATAGGCGATCGAAATCGCTAGTTCCTTAACTGGTTAACCAAACGAGGTGAAAATTTATCCACAGAGGCTTCAAGTCATGTAAATTCGACTGACGAAAAATGGTTTGGTGCGGCTTGTCATCTTCAACCGCTAGTGAGGGTGAAGATGACATGTACACCGTTTAGGAAAATATGTAACTATACAAGAGGTATAAAATACAATAAACGCTCGCTCATCTAAATACCCGGTAGTGGAAGCGTCGCGGTCGTATAAACAAGCTTGCACCACGTACAATTCGATGATGTAAACAGTTTAATTCTGAATCCTTAAAGCAAGTAACTTTACATGAAGCAATTTTAAATTTAGATATGGCGTGGAAAAGCCCTCAACCAGCAAACAATCAGAAAGTGTTGGAAAAATTTGCTTTACTCCATTGATGATTATGACGATTAAGACAATGTACCGCTAACCATCATTAGAAAACAGTTACTATCTGATGCTGAAGTGCATCATCGGACGTTCTCAAATTATTAAAAGCAATAAATCCCGATATTGTTTGCACAATTACGAATGTTAGTTTATGGAATGACGATAAAGAGATGGATGATGCACATGAAGAGGAAGATGGGGTGAGTGAAGATGTCGACCCTCCGATTGAAGTAAAAATACAATGAGTGACGCGCAAGCTGTAGGAATTTTTAATCAAGCGTTAGATTGGGCTGAAGAAAAAGACATATTATTTTCCGATATTTTAGTGCTCCGTAAACTACGGGCAATGGCACTAGAGAATACCAAGCGTAAATTTACGTAAACAAAAATAGTTACTTTTCAAAATAATGTAAAATTGTTCATAATTTATTTTTTAATAAACATACATATTTTCTTTTATGCCATTTCTTTATATACAAAATAAGGCTCGCTAATGTAAACTTTCAGTAGTGTGAACAGTGCTTGGCTGATATCGTTCACATAATCGAGCGTCTACTGTACTTTCTTTAAGTCAAGAGCACAACTTTTATTTTTAAAATTTTAATAATACCCTTGATAATAGTATGAATAATAATATTATTATTATACATATTGATAAAACCTTTAGAACGATTCTCCCTCTGGAAGTTCTTCTTCACTTCGGTCTATTTGACCCTTGCGACAAAGTTTCTGTTCATCTTTGTTAATTCCCACTAATTGCAACATATCGTCAACTTTCTACGTGACCTTTGCGTAACATTAAATGAACTTAACAATTGATCGGAACTGAATCTGTGAGACAGATCTTCCTTTTTTCCGCACTAATTTTTCGGATGTGGTGTTGACGATATCACCCAGTGTCTGTATTTTTCTTTTTTTTTGAGCCTCTTCACATAGTTCACCAATAGGAAGAATTGCTTCTTTTATAATAATTGGATCATAAATCAATAGTTTGTGGACAGAGGGTGGCATATAGTACTAATTATATAATGTATCCGTATTTTTCGGCAATTTTTGAACAGTACAACTCCAAATTACCGATATTGATTTCATAATTACTGTTAATTGTACGCAAAATTACACCAAAACGTTTAATCAATTCTTCGTCACTCCCAGTAATTTCTATTGGTGCAGATGGATTTAAGAAGAAGTGTATTGCAGTAATTCCATCTATGTCTACAACAAGAACCATTTTTTCTCTCTCTCTTCCATGTTTCGAAAGTTTCGTTGTAACCTTTAATCACTTTCCACATTTGCAGCTCAAGCCAATATGAAATATATAGTAAACATTTATTACATGAATGTAAAACAGAGAATCCAAATTGTAAAGCTTTCGAATCAATTGGCAGTTGCCCAAGAGACAGTAAATTATTCATTAGTGAAATTTTTGCTGCACAAACATAGCAAGTCACGCTTAAAGGCTTTGTCAGCTCAGTACTTTCCCGCCCACCATTGTAAATCGCGATTTAAAATTGATTTGTCCTACTGGAGAGTCATATGGGGTAAAATTTTCAATTCCGCTTTTTACAGCCGTTTCTTCCTGTGCTGAAATATCCGCAGTTTCATGCACGAATTTAAGTCTTACTGTGCGACAATAGCTCTTGGAGGCAGGTCGTGGATTTTTCCATATGTCTATGATTTTTTCATTGAACAATTGGACTGAAATCAAGGATGTGGTAAAAATACTTTAAGTCTGCTGTTTATACGCGAACTGTATGTGGAATTGCCGTCGAAATCACGCCTACGCAATAAAAGTAGTGAACTATTTATTCAATTTACTGAATAACACTTATACAAGTGTTATTCAATAAATTTTGTAGGGGTTCTTCTTTCGGAGATTGAAATTTGGGCTTTCTTCTTTAGAACTCTATAATATGGTAGATACAAATCATGTCCGTGCTGGTTAGCTGCACCTCTTATTGTGTTGTACTGTTCCTGGCTTCTTCAAATGAATAACTTCATTTCGTGGAGATCTCCAATGAGTTAAAATTCGCTTCGATCGTGAAGAGGTTGTTGTCGTCATTTCATCGAGAAGTTGTGCTCCAGCTGGATTATAGTACGCCACGGATAATTTCGATACATATGTACATCTTACGTAATTATTCTGCAAATTATTTTCAAGGTCTTTTGCATTTTCTGTTCTTTCAATTATTTATTATTATCTTGGACATTACCTTTTTCAGTGACAAAGAATGGTTTAATCTTACCGAATATGTAAGTGTTTTCGTAGAGACTGCATTACATCCTCAAAAGATTAGTATATGGGTAGCGATGTCAAGAAAAAGCATCATTAGTCCTGTTTTTGTCATCAAAACATTGATGCCAGTGCATATCAAAATCTGATTTTAGGCTGTTTTATTCAACAACTTCATGATGATGAGTTGCCACTTGGTTATTTCAAACAGGATGGTGGAACAGCCCACATTGCGCAGAGAACATTAGACTATCTACAACAATTTGGTAAGTAGAGACTTCTGGCCTCCTCGATCACCTGATTTGACCCCCTTGGATTATTTCATGTTTGGTTATTTAAAAACTTAATTCTAAATGTATTCATACCTTGGAGGAATTGCAACGTACAATTGTGCAAGCTGTAAATGACATTAGACGAGAAGTATTACGTAACGTATTGAACAGAAATGATGGATGAATTTATGTTTAAATCTCGATGGGCAGCATTTTGAGCAAATGTTATATTTAGATGGTGAATATATAAGTATTATAATTTTGTGATAATTTTCATTGTCTAGACTAATATGAAATTAAGCTAGTGTTATTTAAAATATCAAAATTGGAAACCAATTTCATTGTAAATATTTTTCAATAAATAGGTATATATCCCATAATTTTATGCAATGCCTATGATATATAGTGCTTACAGCTTCAAAGGTGTTGGAAATTTAAACCCCTTTCAATCATTTATATACACCCTGTACAATAATTCAAATTCACTTTTACGAATCCTTTTCCTAACTTTACCCCAAAAGCAGAGATCGAGAAACAACCAAAAATATGCGTATTGGCTATCAAAATTAAATGTATTGTAATTTATAACAATAAACGAGATATACATAAATAACTCAACATATGAAGCGGTTGTCCTTCAAAATTGATTGTATAAAATTCCAGACCAGTCAAGAAGGTTTAATATTATATGTAAGTCAATGTCATTCCTCACATACACAGCATTTGTAATATTTATGTGTTAACACGAATAAAATTAAGATTTTAATATGGAAGACGTTAGCTCGGCACAAGCAGCTGTATCAACACTTTGTAGGTATGATGTTATCAAAATATTTGCATAAATTACGTAGAATGTCAAAGCCTGTATAATTATTTTACGAAGAAAATATGGTCGACTTTCTATCTGTATCATAAACAACTCCGCTAGGTGCGTAGTGTCTTGACAATTATTTATACAACCGTGCAAGAAAATATCGCATAGAAAACGGAAAATATTGCCTTAGTCATAGCTATTTCTAGGTACGTTTCTAAAAAAGTACCATTGAGTAATCGAATAATGAAATAAATAGTAAAAGTAATAATAAAATAAGTAAACACCATGTTATTGTCGGTATTTTTTTTCATATAAACATTCTGTAAAGGATAAAAGTTCTCATTCTCTTTTCTACTAAAAATAAAGCTCGTTCTACCCCATTGTGCAGAGGAAATTTTAAAAATTGCTTCCCTGGGCATTCTGTTAGCATTCCTAATAGACATGTTTTATGAATTTATATGAGGATATGAATATTTTCCGAGACACGAAGGTCTTTCTAAATATAAAGATTCATATAAGAGAAAAAACAACGTAAAGGTATTTAATTTCGCTACGACAATATTCTAGCATTGTTAAATTATTATACACGTTGTTATTGGCATTTCAACACGGCAAGCTATGCTAGTTTAACTAATTTATTAAAAGTACGTGTTAGAGTTTTGTTATGTTCTTGTAATTTATATTTATGGAATTTTAATGGCGTAGAAGTTATCTAAGGCATTATTTAAACATAATGGGTTACTGTGATAAATCATAAAGGTGTTCTAAAGTAGAATATGTTTCAAATTGAACAATATAAAAGATTGTTAGACCATCTTATTTGATTTTGTGATCGACGAAATTGCTTAATTTGATCTGATTAATATACGAGGTTGACCTGAAATGTTTCCAGAATCGACAAGAAAAACACGATATTGGTGTGGTTTCTTATGTTTATTTTCGATGTAGTCTCCTCGAAGATCAATACACTTTTTCAAACGGTGCCCCAGTCTCTTCAAGCCGTCGGAAAAGTAGGATAATTCGAGGTCTGTAAACTAGCCATCTGTAGCGACGATGACCTCCTTATTTGAAGCAAATATTTTTCCTCCCAGTGATTTTATCAGGTTTGGTAATAGGAAAAAGTCGCTGGAGGATAGCTCCGGTGAATATTGAGGATGAGAAACTAATTCGTAGCGAAACTCATTCAATTTGGACACGACGATGCGGGATGAATGAGGTAGTGTATTGCCATGGTGGAAAGGCACCTTTTCTGCTGCAAGCCAGCTTGTTTCTCCTTCAATACTACATTGAATCAAATCAATAAATCGCTGTAATATTGCCCCGTGATCGTCCTTCCCCTCAATGAGAGTCACACCTTGGGAATCCAAAAAAATGGTCGCCATAACCTTTCCAGCCGATGGAACGGTTTTTGCTTTCTTCGGAACCGATTCGCCCGGAAAAGTCTACTGCTTTGACATGATGTTTCGATGACATCTCTGTTATCTTCCTCTCGTTACGATAGATGACCGAGTACTGACTGGTGTCTATCGTAAGGAGAAGCTCCAGAAGAAAACGCTCAATTCTTATTAAGGCTTTAAAACTAATTAATAGTCTATCCAGTTCTTTCATTTTGTTTAAAATTGTTGTTTGATTTGTGGTCTTTCGTGGTTCTTTAGTAGACTTTTCGCATAACTGCATATAAGAACATCTTTAATAGAAATCTGTGATATATTATTTGCTCTGATAATTATAGAAACTTCATTTTTCAATCTAAATGAATTGTAAAAATTATTGAACGACCCATTACAAATTTTAAACATTTACGCCTCAGACAAATGGTTATTTCTGGCACCAAACTTCAACTTTACTCTACAATTTTTCTATGACGTTTTAAAAAATTCCTTTTGACAAAGCCAAAGCAATCAGGACATGTAACATATTTCTGATTTTCTTGTAAAAGGCAATTGTTTTCTTGATCAACATTCCTCGATCTTCTTACTGGCTTTAGAATATTGGAATAATTTGAATATCTATAATTCCTCTGTCTGCATATTAAATTTAAAATTTGCTTTCTTTTAGTATCCTTGGGAGGTAGACTTAAAATCTCTTTAACCACTCCCTTTTCTTTATGATTTCGTTGAAGGTGACGTGAAAAGTATGTTATTTTTTGAAGACAGTATGGACAAGAATGTCTCATTGACCATTATCTTCAATATCTTCTGACGCAGTTTCATTCGTGATTTCACCAAATTTTATGATTTTGTTGTTATCTATATTTTTGTTTGTTGTTCAATTTGCTTACGAGGTGCATTTTCAGCATTAGATAAATTAGTATCAACGTCTCAAAGAATATTTTAAGGTGATTCAATGAAACGGTAAGGGTCTAAAGAAGCACAATTTGTATTTGATCCTGCATTTTGTTCAAGAATTGATAAATACCGTAAGAAGCTTAAGCCACTGAGCACGAGGTGGAAAAGTACCATACTTTAATATTACTTTTTCTTTTCAAATAATTTGATTAGGTCAGTCATAATTTAGTTTTACCGAAATTATTTCCACGACGAACATTGTTTTGCTCAATTATTACTTAATTTTCCAATTCTGATTTTAAATTATTAAAGAAAGGAACTAAGAAAGATGAAAGACGATTTGCTGACGTCTGTTTTGTAATCAATAGTCGAATAGTGGCAACGGTACAAGGCTAAACAAGAACCCATACATCCATATTGCAAACATTGAGTTTTGTGTGTGTGTACAGGGTTTGTGACCGCGAATGGTATTGGTCCGAAAAGGGACTATTTTGACTAGGTCGCCGCTTTGATGAGATCTCACTCATCTTCTATTGGACATTCAGCTAGCGATCGGACATGAGTGCACTGTTAACAATAATCTACAATAGCCTTTTAATATTGCCAAAGAGTTGTTTTCAGTTGTCTCTTCAACATCTTTAGTCAACAGATTCACCCAATGCTGACTTCATTGTGAAAAAAGTCTTTTCTCCTTCAACTGTGAGACCACTTCCAATGATTGTGCCAAAAAAAATGAACAACTAAAGACCGAAAGAAGACAAACTCTGCTGCTCTTATTAATTCACCGAAACCTGTAGTTTGAAACTGGAAGCAGAGTCTAGAGTTCGAAAGAAAAGAAAAATACCAATAGCAACTACTGAATGAAATAAGAGCATTTTTCTATTAAACTATCAAATTTAACCGACTTTTTCATTGAAGTAACTTTTTCATTGACAAATTACAATGAAGTAAACTAAATAATAAATGAACAAACGAACTGAATATAACAAAATACTAAAACGAAATTGATATTTAGAATGATTTTCGATAAGTTCTCCATTATAATTGATACATAAATTATAACTTTCTAATTATTTAACCATCTGTATATTTTTACTTGGAATATTGTAACTTATTTTGTCTGTTGTTTTTACTACTGCCAATAAGTTTTATTCGATTCTATTCTATATGTACATATGTTTTCCGCAAAGTTCTTTGTATCGCTTAAAACCAACAACAAAAAGATAAACAATTTTCCTTTTACATAATCTGTGATATTTTAAAAATAAACGTCATCCAAATAAAAATAAACCATCACACATGAAACTACATATATACCACACTATGTACGAGTTACTTAAGTGGATATTGCGATACCACTTTTCTTAATTTTTGATGCGTTAAAGCGTAACAAGTACAGAATATATTTTGTGTGTTGAATTTGCCATGATACTGTTTTCCTTTATACCGAATTGTTTTTGAAGCCACTAATAGATTTAGTAAATAAATAAAAATACACTTACCATCTCCCTACGTAATATGGCCAACTTTGCGTCCAAATTAGAAGGATTCGTTTGGGAAGGCCCGCCGTTTGCCACCGGTTTAGGATGAGGTGGGTACACCAAATGCGTGGTGGCCGTATTCGACATGGGCGTCCCAATATTCTTACTCCTGCTGGGGGTCTGCGGCGCTTCCAGGAAATTAAAATTCGACAAACTCTTCGGCAAAGGAGGGAGTCCGTGGAGATTCGACATGGTCGACAATCTGGAAATAAGAGGATCGACTGAATTCGGCGGAGGCAGATCGGAAGACGTTTGATCTTTGGCTTCCCCCCGTTCGTCGATTGTTATTTGGCAGCTGGACAGGCGAACTTCTTCACCGTCGTTCACCTCAATCCAATCCGAATGTAAGATTTTCGGTTGTTCTTTGCTAAGCGGGTTGATGGCGATGTCATTCTCGTAAATATCTTTCGATGGTTTTCTCTGCCGTTTCAATATTCTCTCCTGTTCTAATTGCATGCTCTGCAATTCGTCGATAAGAAGTTCGTGGTTCATCTTATCGTCGAATTTCACTTGTTTCTTCCGCTCAACTGTCGACGAATTGCTTCTGTCATCGTCGCTTTTTTTCGTCGACGACAACTCTTTGCTTTTAGATTCCTCCTGATTTATTTTATTATGTTCGTCTTCGATTACTAAAACCGTGGCTTTAGGCGCTTGACTTTTTAAATTAGTGTCGTCATCGCTATGGATCGTGATCTTGGTTCTGTTTTCCTCGTCCATATCCTTCTTAATAGCGTCTGCCAGCATTTCATGCATGATATCCATCGTATATCCGCACTCGTTCTTAACAACCTCATTCCTATTGCTATCTAACTTGTTCTCGATCGGGGGTTCCTCACTGCCGTTAACTTGCACCTTTTCGATTCGTCGCTCCGATTCGTTCCGCTTAATTTCGACCGACGTGTTTTTCAGATTGGACGATTCGAAGATGACCGTTCGGGTTTTCTTCGCCTCTTGCGAAATCGACCGTTCCAAAGTGGGTTTATTGCTAAAATTCACGGCGGAATACGATTGCGATTTCACTAGCGGGTTTACTTTGTCACTCTCGCCGTTTTCGGCGGTCGTCGAGAAAGCCTTTCGTAATTGATAGACTATGGTCGAAGAGGGTGGCGGCGGCGGTGGCGCGCTCCTAAACGGAGCCGTGGGCTTATTGGGAACATCCGGAGCGAGTCTCTTCGTTCTCCCCAACGAATCGGAAGAGTTATTTAATTTGCTCGGACGTGGTGGTACAGGTGGCGGTAATTTTCCGGTTTTGGGTGCCGTAGTCGACCTCATCGTGATCATATTTTAATCTGTCACTTCGCACCGAACGTATTACGCGAATTTATCGCATTAATCATCCGAACGTGAATCACATGCACTCTATATTTGATCCAAATACGGTCTAGTACGAGAGCTACGGCTGATAGTATACACTCGGCTGCCGCGGACGAACTTGACGCGAGAACATTCGGCACGCAACTGGAGAGTAGACGGTAGCTTTACCTTTTAACAAAACAGATGACGTAAAAGAGGAGAGGGCAAATTATATACGACGACGTTTGTATAGGTATTAAAAGGTGTCGTCTTGGTATTGTGTCCTATGTACGATTCTAATGTACGCGACGTTCTTGTTTATAATTTTCTTATCATCAGGTAGGATTGCTGTCGAGAACCCAACCATCAGTGCAGGGGATTTTAGTTTTGAGAGTGATCTTAATCTTGTTGTTGAGAATGAGATTTTCTTTGTTTTTTTTACCTGTTTAGAAACGTTATTATATTATTCCCACGTTGTTAATTCTTGTATTCAAAACGTGTTTTTCTACTTAAACGGTTAGCCAAAATTGTTTTCGACAACCTGATTTTTTTACACAGATATTTGAGGAATTTTAATCTACTTATAGATGTTAACGCTGTTAGAGAACTTCCATTATTGATATCTTACGAGTTCCATATTAAACCTAAATTAGGGAGGATACACCATGGCAACTATAATCTACCTGGACACTAATAGAACTTAAATTGGTTGTAAATATGTTGCAAAATGGAGCATAAATTCCCTTAAACGTACCCATGTAAATATTTTAAAATTACTTTGGTGATAACTTGCTAGTCCCTGCAATAAAGGTCGTGCCCTTTAATTTTTCAAGATAATACATGCAACCATGGTTCTTCCTAGTCTCGACAATATTGGGCAAGTTACAGTGCAGTGCGGAAAACAATGTGGAGGGACCGAGAGACCTTATCACGGCGAATGTTCAGTAACGTTTATGTACTTGCATCATTTATGACGGTAAAAAAATATATTATATAACGTTCGGAAACCGTTACTGTTTTAAGAAGTTTCCATGAAATCAAACTGAGTGTCATCTATTAAATATTAGAATAATTAAATATGTTTCCACACTTGTTTCAGTCAAATAAGTACGGCGTGCAGAAGAAATATTTTTTAATGATGAAAACGGCCGTTATACATCGAGTGACGTTATATTTGCAAATTTAAAGTAATCCAACAACTTAATGGATCTTTCGACGCACCTTCACAAATTTGTCTTAATATGAAAAAAATCTGAATTCTTGTCAATAACATTTTCAAATTTTCCTATTGCACACTCATTTATTTTTAGCCTTTCGTTATACATAGGAGTGAGTGACAATATCCACAATTTGAACAGAATCCACATACGACATCGAATCATTTTTCAATTCCCTTCGCTGGTCCATAGTAGTTCTTGAGAATACTTTCTAAATTACACTTTACTTGGCTATCTTGAAGTATTTTCTTGATAGCTTTGGCGTGTCTCAGTACCGTTCTTTACATCATCAAAGTGTTCACAGTAGTAAAATGCAGCATTTAACCATGTTCCCCAACGCGTAGTAATCGGCTGTGGTGGTTCAGGTACGCATATACAGTAGGACACAGTTCGTGAAATCTTTTTGTACGTTTAACGGACTTTAAAAAACAGTGCCTTCGTATGAGCTATTAAAACATTTACTCGTGGATAACATTTAGGGACCAATTGCGCTACAAGGTTTAAAGCATGGGTTTTACATAAACCAACATCCATATTAATACTAATATTAATATGAATATAAATACTAAACCACCGTTGGTGTTAGTAATGATAAAATTACAATTTCCATATAGAGATGTTGGGTTCAAGTCCCCTCCGGAACCGATATTTTTTCGGAAATTTAATACGGTGAAAATTGCAAGAAAATTGTAATTTTATCATGGGCTTTACATGTTACATGCAACAGATTGTCACTCTCTTCTTTAAGAGATCGGCCTAAGGAAAGTATGTTAGCGGCACACTCACAAACATTAAAAGTTGGGTTGTTGAAACTCGCAATTTGTTCAATGCCCTCAGCACCACTTTTAAAATTTCATGCAACTTTTTTGGAAGCAAGTAAGATAGGCGATGACGGTTCAATGTCTTCCATGGCACGTACCATCACATTCACCACAGAATGTTTTTGCCGATCAGTTGTTTCGTATACACATAACCACAATTTTTTATCTATCAATTCTATTTTAATTCTTCTTTCAACATAGTCACGAACAGATGGCATAAAGATTCGATGTCCGACTTGGTAAGGTATAATCCGAGTACTTGCTCCAGAAGGGGATAAATGCTTATTGGTCTAGTAAAGTGAACGGTACATTGCATAGAATAAAACAAACTCCTATATCGAATATTAATTGTTCGCTGTATCGTTTTGCCGCGGATTGCAGAGCACACTTCCACCTGCTGGTACACGTCAAATAGTTGTCGTACTTTACACATTTAATTCTATCGCTTTACTCGCTATTACGTTTTCTAGTTTATTTGAAATACGCCATTTCCGAAACGTACCTAGATGGGACATTTTCTAAGTATGGGTGTACTGACAAGGACTCACAACAACCAGTCGAATAATACTGAACAAGAGTGCTTTGATACGGGTACTCGACTCTGTGTGCCGTACGCTTTACTGCTCCACGTTGTCCTCCGCACTACAATGTAACTTGCCTCAGTTTGCCAAGACTAGTTATTATCGAAAGAGACGAATTAAGATTGATGTATACTTCATTTCACGATATAGTGTCGAATGTAAGCTTCTACAATAGCGGACCTTTAAATTTCTCTTACATTGTTAAGTAGCTCTTCCGTGTGCTTTTTCGGGCGACCATTGCCTTCTTTCTGTTTAACACTACCTGTTTCGTTGAAAACCTTAATGCAGCATTTAATGGTGTGCCGAAAACTATCGTAATCAAAGACGAAGTTGGGAAACTCATTTCTAAATTCTTCTAAGCAATCTCCAAGAGAATACAGTCATTGACCGTCAATCTTACGTCGGTTTCGAAAATAAGATTCAACCATGGATGAGTTGTATTATTACAATTTTAACAAGTTCCTGTCAGCTATGCATCTGAACGAATACTTCGCCAAATTGACAACTAATACAACTGAAAATATACAAGCAACGACAAAAGTTTTTCTTCGAATGGACTACTAGAGGTAAAATTTATTTGAACGCTTTTTACTATTCTATACTTGAATAATTGAATCAATTAAATTCTTTCTTCCTTTTGCAAAATTTGTCAAGGCGTATTATCTTGTAAAGTACCTGCATTTTCTTTATCTTATATCTTGATTAGTAGAAGGACTAGGACATTATATACATGAAAATTTATTTCAGTAATTCACTGATTCAATGACCTTAAAAGTGCAATCATGTATCATTTGTAATCGAGAAGACAGTTTAGACTAGTTGGAAACATGAGGTTTTCTCCCGAATTTATACCTACATATTTCAGAGAATGCTTCGAATACCAAACGAAAGTTAAAGTTGTAATAAATTAACTTTATTTAACTATTAAGTACTATTAGGAAACTCAATGTTGAAGATTCTGGAGATACAGAAGTCTTCAAAATACGTTAATGTAAAAATACTTAATTTAATTTAATTCTATAATGCTTTTTTAACATTTTCTTTTAGGATGCACACCTATGAGAAAGATATCCATTAGTTTTTATATTCCAATAATGGTGTCGTAATTTTCTATAAAGATCCCGTACATTTCACAAAATATCTGTATAACTGCACCTTGCTTAGCTTGAACAAGAACGTTCTCGATATAGCGTTCGTCTTAGGAAAGAATTATATAACGCGTGTAACCTTTAATTGTGAGAGTAGGGCGTTTCGCATTAGCATCGTGACTGACCTGACATTCTGACCTTTCTTTTCTTATTATTAGCGCTCTTAACAGACGAGTGTTCTTTTTAAACCGTGGGTTAAACAACGCCTGCAATAAAGTATGATGCATCTTTTACATACACAATATTATGCTGTTGTTGATCTATAGCAATAGCACTTGCACATTTATAAAATTTGAAACAGTTCGAATTAAACTAAAAGAAAATTCTCTAACAGTATTACCAAGTTTACTTAATTATTCCATTAAATATTTTCAAAGATTCCCAAACCATTTTCAAAATACCTAAAAACTGTACTGTTAAAGTTTATTTCATGAAACAGTAACAAATATGTCAAAAGTTTACTTTACAAATGTTTCAAATACAAAAATATTTGGCGGATATATTCCAAATACTACTAAACAGAATTATACAAAATGAAGTGTGGTGGTACTACAGAATCCCCTAGACGAGTCTTATGTTAAGTAGATAGTAATGTTGAGTACTAGATTTTAGTTTTATGGGTTTCTAATTCAATTAAAATAAGCAAATTAAAAATGTCTACTAAAATGCAAATATATTTTAGTCTGAAAATCACATACAACTACTATTTGACAGAACAACACCAAACTATGTGGTACCTAACCTTCACAAAATCTGTCAAAGCTATATACCAACATTGGTGCTGATATTATCGCCAATTTTTCAATCACACCAACCTAAAATTTTAGGATATGTAATCTTCAGTTGAAGTTAATCACTGTACTGGGTAACCTTGTTCTTGTATATTCCCTACATTAGTGATTAATTTTGTCTCCAACGTATCAATCTATAATTTGTTGCTATGTTCATGTTTTGATTGTTTTTAATTTGCTATATATCAATAGAGAAATTACATATATCTGCACTTGTACATTGAAAAAAATGTATAGATACATGTATACATGAATAAGCTGCAATTGCACATGATCCAGAGAAAGAAGCAACACACAATGTGGTAGCAATTGTCATGAAAAGGAGAATTCATAATGCATAAAATAGAATCCTGGCTACGATCCCTGCAACATTATATCTGTATGCCTAATATACCGATGCATCTTTCAAACGGAATACGGCATTTAAAGTAGTACACCCAAATTACGGCCAAAATAGGTAAAATATAAAAATTTTGGCCAAGTAAAGTAATTATGACTTGAGGGGAACATACTGTTATCAAATTCACCCAAGATATACGCCATTTTACTACGTAAAATACCAAGACTACCAATTGTCTATTATAGTTGAGTAGCTTCACTGCTTTGTCAAGTGGCTATGCAGTGCTGTTACATTGTAGTGCTAACAGCGTATTGGTAAACCAAAGCATATAGTAAATTTTAATACCATTTAAAAAACTTTATGTGACAAATATACAAACATAGAATAACAATATATACAAATGAAAGACTGGAAGAAACAGACAAAAATACATAACTTGGAATTACAACAAAAGTTGGCAGCAATGCAATTTTTTGATGACATTTTGCAATACCTGGCTAGAGGCGAGATTTGAATTTTTAATTATTGATATTATAATACATTAATTTTTATTATGCATAAGTGCAGTTACTTCATCGGCTACATTAGAAAAAAATTGAAACACAGCTTGTAATTTTGATATATTGTCGGGGTACTTGCATGTGATATCACGATAAATCATACGAGAATAAATATTCAACAAGGAATGGTTAAAAGTATCATAATCCGTAATTCTCTAAAAGTAGGAAAGCTTGCTAAATATTATAACTCAAAAACATTATTTATCCAGTATTTGTATGTGCAATAATTAAGCTGATAGTTAAGCTACACTTTGCACTATTAATAGTTAATAGAAAATTAAAAAGTATTTTGGGACGTTTTTGGATCCATAACTAAAATATATATTGTCAATTCGCCCTTAAATACAAATATTGACAATATGGTTTGTTTTAAACAAAGTATATAACAGAAATGCTTTTACATTTCTTAAATAGATAATTCAAAAATTTACGATATTTTCAAAACAATCCCATTTTCTTCTCTTCTAAACAATCTTCCAAGGTTTTAGAATCTAAATCTTAAAATTTTTGGAATATTTTCTAAAAATTGGCACCATTGTTCTCTGAGATAGGCTTTAAGTGTTACCTTATTAATACTTAACGTGTTTTTTTTAGCATTAGCAACCCTTAATTGTAGAGGAATTGAAAGTTGAAATGAAATTCGCGCGTCTTTACTTAATGTTAACGATACAATAATTTTGTTGGCAGCAATTAGATTATCTTCAACTCTGTATGCTCTTCACTAAATGTTAGTTTTACGGTTTAAAAAATTAATCAGAGTCTTAAAACTTATGTTGTATATTCAAACGCAATAGAAGCTAATTTCACATTATTGCCAACCACTAACAACGCAAATCTAAAGTATTGCTAACTACCAACATAGATCTAACAATTAAAATAATCATTGACTATGAAATTAAAGAAAAGAAAACATAAAACATATTAAACCTTTTCATTACAATTACGAACTCACTAAAACAAAACTAAACAAAAAGAAACTTTTATAGAAAATACTTTATTCTTAATTAACAAAAAATATAAAATAACCTCTACTAAGATATATTACAACATTTACCTTATCAGACTTTTATAAGACTATTTATTATTGAATTTCCATTCTTGTCGACACATAGGGCACTGCTGATTAACTTGCTGTGATTGTAACCATTTCATAATGCAATGCATGTGGAAACAGTGGGAACATTCACCCCAAACTAAGGGACAATCATCTCCAGGTAATTTACAATCCGGACAGCAACCATCGAATGGCATTCGACAGATACCACAGTTGTCATCGTTGGCTATCCATTTCCATGTAGCTACGCCAGTCCAATCTACGTGTTGAAAGTACATTTTGTTTCAAATAACATCAGGTATCATGGCAAAAACTTACTTTTAATAATTACCTTCATTTTTTACACCTCAATCTCATTACCTTCGCTTTGTTTCGTATTCACGTATAAACAGGGGGTTGTCACTTGTATTACGTTTGGAAATATCGATTACGTCCAGAATGGCTGATAATTTGTCAGGAAAAGAATTAAACACTGAAAGGCCGATGACGAAATTCGAAAAGAAATTATCGAAAATGCTCAGTAGCGGGCATTTAAGCAAGACCAAGCTTCAAAGTGAGTATATTAAACATAAAACCATGCATGCCGTGTAATAAACGACAGTTTTGGGAATGACATAAAACTGTTTTTCTGTCAATCGTCAAAATTTATTCGTTCCGTTAGTCTCATTTTCGTTAGCCAAAATTCCAGTCGTATTTGTAAACAGTTTAAATTATCATTGTTGTAGCCGTATTCGTTAAAGATAACCGCTCCGAGAAGAGTTTTAAAAAAGACGAGAGCGTATCTAAAGGACATTGTAATAAATTCGAATCGGAACGTTTGTGCGAATTGTTCAAGGTAAGTTTACCCATAGTTCCTGTAAAACGAGGTTATGTTTTTATGTATACTTCGTTTTTCACAAAGAAAATAAGTTATTATACATTCAAACTAAATAAGGCACTTATTAAAAAGAGTGCTAATTTAATGTTTTCTTTTTGTAGAATTTGCTACTTGTTCGAACAGGTATGGAGGACGTACAGGTTAAGAAGTCTAGAGTTGATCTAGCATCATTACCAACGAGACAATATCTTGATCAAACAGTAGTTCCGATTCTTTTACAAGCGCTTTCTTACTTGGCTAAAGAACGTCCACCAGAACCTATAAATGCACTTGCTGCTTACTTACTAAAACACAAGCAAGCTTTCGAGCCATCGCCTGAACACTCACCGAGAGAAGGGGAAAGAAAGGATGTACCACCAACTTCAGCACAATCAGCAACGTAATATTAAGTTTTTGATTTATTTATTTTTGTATAAAGTATAATCAATTAATTATTGTTCTTGTACTCTTTTGTTTTTACAAATTGATAATTGACATGGGTATTAACTACTAAATTCTACGTATAATTAAATTAAATAATAAGAATGTAACATCCCTTTTTTATTTCAACTTTATTTTGGTTTAGTTCTAGAATGTTTATATTTTGCGAATGATTTTGTTACACTATATCATTACAAGTAGTCGCTTCATTTGGAGAGTCTATGCTTTTACCGCACAAGCATTTTCTACTGCCTTTCCCGTCCGGTATGCAAATATGACCTGCCGAACATTGCTCTCTGTAATATTGACACACGTTGATTAAACTTGGGCATCTTTCTCCTACGGCTGCCACTTCGTATAACTTATTACTTCCACCAGCCATTGGAATAATCACCGGTTTCAATCTCGTCAATGTTGCCTTATCTACTTGTTCAATTTTCTTCCTAAGAGGATTAGATGAGATTAAAGAACTTTTAAAATCTGTTGTTTTACCAAATTCCAATAGGTATTCAAATGTTCAAAAAAAATTGCTTGTGTTATGTTGGAATATTTTGAAATGAATGTATTTTTTATATTAATTAATGCTACCTTTTGATTGAATGACAATAAATATAATAAAATTATAATTGCTAAAAGATTCTTTTTTGTATTAGCACCATTACTTTTGCTTGTTTTTTTTAAATAAATATTAATTTGCAAATAGTGCTTTATTAATAATTTTTAAATTGAAATATAAAATATATTCACTATTAACCTCGTGACGCAATCTCCCGTAGAATAGCGTAACTATATGAACTCATTCCCTTTTATAATAGTGTTCTCTATATTACCGACTATAATTTTAAATTTTGTGGTAAATAAAATGATGGAAAATTTGTATTAAACACAATTTTTTCTTAATAATCGCCTTTTTTATACAACAATATACCAAATTTTAGCTATATCTACGTTTCGTTTTTGTAGAATTTGTTTTAAATATCGTATCCAATTTTGGCAGACAACGTTTCTTCTCCTTCGTTGGTACTGGGTGTATCAAATTTGAACATTTATATAGAGTAACCACTTTAACTCTTTGCCAAACTATTGACAAATTAGTAGAACCGACTTCTGCATTCAAATCCACAGGAAATCTATGCGTATAGCACCCACTATACTTTATTCCAAAAAGAGAGAGACAAAATTCTGAACAGACCCTCAGCCCAAATTACAATCTATAAATCTGTGAAATCAATTTTACGCGGTAAATTTAAATTTGAAGATCTGTCTGAAATATAAAATCTGAACGAAATATGATTGTATACAGCAGAATGGTAAATGTAGTAGTTACAATACATGAAAGTAAGTAAATTTTATTTTCATTTGCTTGTTGGGAAAAAGTTCTAATAATACATACCATTATATAAATGTCTGCTTTTCAACATTATTCAAGTGACTTGCTTTCTCTTGTTTCTTTGGAAGAAAATACTTCTCTGCACTTTTAGCAGTAATGGTGCTAGGTTCTGCATCCATAATTGAAAGAAACAGCTACAGAATTGTGATTTGAGTACAACTAAAGTTCTCTGTATTTGCATGTTACTTATATAATCTTTTAAATTTCAAATCAAAGCTCTGAGAAGAATTAATCTATATTGCAAAATAGCCAAAGTAATGTAATAATTATGAACAATACTGCCTAAAAGCAAACGTGATATAAACAGTGTTAAGGATGTCAAAATGTTTGACTATTTATAGTAAAAAGGGAATGTCGTACGGTGTGATTTCCCCTTGTTAGCAACCAATAAGAAGTAACTGTTACTTGGGTCTGTTCAGAAATTTGTCTCTCTTTTTGGAATACATTATAATGATCTGTCGAGTATAGTCAACGATTGAACAAGCAAATACAGGTTGAGCCGCTTAAAGTAATACACGCAAACAAGAAAGAAGGAAAACAAATATTGCAAATTCGTAGCAGATAGAGTTATTGTCGACGGAGGCGGTTACATTTCTACTACAATAGACAATTTTAATTATTTAGCATTATGTCACACGAAACATAACCTATATTTTTTTAAGCGTTTATTTTTCGCGGCGTTATTGAACGACGCTGTTATTTGGAACACATAATACATTTTACATCATTTTTTTTAATATAGAAGAAATTCGTTTAAAATTTCAATATTTTTTATTCCCGTCGTTTAAAGCATGTTATTCTCTATTTTTTAATTCGGAGGGGTGTTTTTAAATTGAAGCGCCAAAAAGTACGCTAGCTGTTGATCGGTTTTCAGTAAAAAATACACTGGCGATATTTGACACATTGTGGTCCGCCATATTGTTACAACTGATTGACGTTTAGATCATGAATTTAATTTTTTTGCCTCAAATTTGCGTTATAATAATAATTACGCAATTATAACTTATATAAAATCCTAGCTAGTTTTAAATTTGCCGGCAAAATATTGACATGGTGACAGTTGACACGCCTATCGGAATTCGATCCACGAATTTAATAAAAAATATTTAATATACGACGAATATCACCTTCAATTAATACTTATACTTATCTTAATAATCATTGTAGTTAAATATTAAAGACATTTGGTATATGATATCGCAACCATATTCATTTTTAAAAATTGCGTTTTACGTAATCCACGTGTCCGGTAAAAACATTCATGCGCTTAATAATTTTGAATATATTGGAGGGATATTTAAAAATTATAGTTTTTTATTTTTTATTAATAAGTATTAGGATTTATGCTAAGGTACTCACAAAAATACCTCAATTTTAATAAACGTAAAATAAAATATACTTTCCATTTAAAAAAATGCAGGTTGTGTTTCGTGTGATGTAATGGTAAATAATTAAGATTGTCAGTTGTAGTTTAACCCCCACCGAGCATAGTAATTCTACCTGCTCCGAATTTGCAATATTTGCTTTCTTTCCTTGTTATTTGCGTGTATTACTTTCATCCTGTATGGTAACATGGCCTACTACGAGGAGCTTACGGCATACCAAAATTGGTATGGTATTTTCATTGTTTTGAAAAGATAAATTTCAAAAACCATAAATTTTCCCATACTTACGTTATCCAATCCGACCAATAAATCTTTTCTTTAGTGGTAGCAATTCCAAATGGATACGAACAATTTGTCGCGATCAATCGTATTATTTTCGTATCGATATCAACGCATTGGATAGACTTTGTACCGGCATCTGCATAGCATAAATGTTCAGTATCGAAGTCGATCGTCAAAGAGTTCGGTAATCCAACTGCGCTTCCGTTAAGGAATATCTGCCGACCGGAACCATCAGCGTTTGCCCATTCGATCTTGGGATTTTTGCGATCCCAATCGCTCCAGAAGATCTTCCCTCTCTGAGGGTGTACCGCTATCCCTCTAGGATTCGCCAAATTAGCTGCGATCAGGGTTCGCGTTAGTTTTGTTTCTATATTCGCTACTTCTATGGTTTTATTCGTAGAATCTGTCCAGTAGATGTTCCTGGAAACCCAATCGATGGAGATGCCCTCTGGTGAACCAACTCCTGGCGAATCCCATAAAAATCGGTTTTAATAAGTGAAGTGATATTCGAATGGTACTTACCGTAGGTTATGAAGTCTTTCCTTTCGGTACCATTAAAATCAGCACTTTTGATCGCTCTGCTGAATATATCACTCCAGTAAAATCTTCCCTCTAAGCAATCGGCATCCAATCCAACAGCCACTTGCTGCATTTTGAGTTGAAGTGGTTTTGGTCGGCTTTTTCTAGTCATTTCAAACGGAAGCTTAAGTGTCGCCATTCCTTGGTTCAACAGCAAGAAATTACCATCGTATTTAGCAATTTCCTTGCAGAATGTTCCGTTTCCAATGTACCCAGGTCTACATTCGCAGATGTACTTCCTATTTGCGTTCGTAATGCATCTTGCATTGGGATCGCACATATCCGGATCTGTATGGCAATCTCTCTCTTTGATACATATGAAACCATCCCCCAAGTATCCGGAGGAGCAGTGACATTCGTATATGTTGCTCGAGGTGTTATAATTGCATTCGGCATTGATGTCGCAATTGTTTAAGACATCGCAACCGAGAGGTTTCGGCTTACATTCCGTAATACCGTCACCGGTGAAGTTTGCTTTACACGAACAATAATGAGTTTGGTACTCTGGATCGTAAAGGCATTCCGCGTTTTCTACGCAGGTTCCACCGCCACAGTTTTCATCCATAGGCACGCATTGGTGTTGGCTGTCCCTTGCGGTTCCTTCTTTGCATAGGCACTCGTAGCTTTGGGTGAGGTGATCGAAGGAGCATTCCTCATTAATTGGGCAATCTTCGTCTTTTGTACAGGTAGCTGTTAAGAAGAGAAACATTATTTTGCTGGGATCTATAAAAAAATTAAATACGTAATACCCATTGGCGAACACGTAAGACCATTGCCTTGATATCCAGGACCGCAAATGCAAACGGCTCGCCCAAAGTCATCATATTGGCAACTAGCGCGAATGTCGCAGATGTTAATGTCCAGGCAGGATTCTTCGACAACGTCGCATCGATATCCATCGCCTTTATATCCAGGTTTGCAGATGCAGACGTACGTACCAGAGGCGGTGAACAAACAATCGGCTCGGATGTCGCAATTTTTGAGGACGTTGCAAGATTCTGTTAAAAAAAGTAGTTTCACTGGTTACAGCTTTATGGCTTATAAACAAAGAAACTTGTAAATTTTTTTCGTCGAAGATCAGATATGTGATGAAGCTACAGCGATAGCGAAATATGTTATAATAACATTGTGATAAATATATTGGAAATTCTTGTAAAATATTTGAGTTTTACTTCATCGACCATTGTACAACATTTTCATTAACATTTTTCAAAATATTTTCAAGTCTCAACATGCTCCACTTACCTACCAAGTTTCATTAAACTCTGAATTTGACACACATAAACCTTTCTTTGTCAGTCTAGATCGCTAAATCTATAACTTGTTAAGCTGACAAGCATTCTTCAGACTTACCTTCTTCTTCCTTCGGAGTCGGACTATTTTCAGTCACTTCACTCACGATCAGCTTGCAGTAAACACTATCTGGAATTTTTTCATATCCCACCGGACACCAACATCTTCCAAATATACAGGCTTCTTCGACCTTGTCCGGAATCCTATCCACTGCTAACTGTTCTATATTTTCCTGACTCGATTCGTCTTCGGCGGATATGACAGTTGGTACAGGATTTGTAACTTCAGGAGTTGGCGCCGTTTCGGTTGTGGTAGGAGGAGGTTCTGTGTATTTGACACAATCGTATCCATCACCCTGGTAACCGCGCAAACAAGAGCATTTGTATTCGTTATCTTGATTCAACGAACAGATACCGTACGGCGAGCAATTGTTATTGTAATAGCAATTTTGCCCTCTCACGGGTACGCAAGCTTGTCCCGTAGAGGCGAACCCAGGCAAGCATTCGCATTTCGCGATATCGGTCTGCACGCAGTGAGCGTCTTGAGGACAGGTAACATTCTCGCAAGTAGTAGCCGGCGCACAACTTTTGCCGTTGCCGACGTAGTCGGATTTGCATTCGCATTTAAAGGAACCGATTTCGTTAATGCAGATGGCGTTCAAATCGCAGTTGTGTTGTCCTCTCTGGCATTCGTTGATGTCTATGCAATAACTTTGACCATCGTTTTCTATTTCGTGGAAACCTGGGTTACACACGCAGGTAAAGGAATCGCCGTCAATCACGCAGGAGCTATTTTCACCACAAGTTTGTCTACCTTCGTCGCATGGATCGATATCTGAAAACAGTAATCTTTTTTATCGGGTTCAAGCCTTATTGTCCAGAAAATATATCACAGTGCAAAATAATCGTTTTGAATTCAGTGCTGCAAACTTTTCCAGGATGTGACGATTAATTCCTAGCCGATAGGCTTCGTACTTAGAAACCCTAGTAGCTTTAAAGAAGAAATTACGTTCTTATTGGCGATTCAACTGAATTCTAACAACTGAATAGACCAGATATTCTCTACTTTTGAGTAATTAGTGGTTTAATTAAAACCTAAGAAGCCTCTATCAGAATATAGCAAGTGATTTTCATCTTAGCATTACAGGGGCCTACTATACACAATTGATTTCTAAATTGCGAGATTCTATTAAAGAGAATCGCCGAGGGAAATTAAGGCACGGTGTGCTGTTCAATCAGGATAATGCTCCCAGCCGTGCGTCTGGTATTGCTACGGCTGCTAAACACTAAACCTAGGATCTGGCTTCTAGTGATTACAGGCTGTTCCCCAAATTAAAAGAAATCTTACGTGGAGCAAACTTTTCCAGTAGCTATGAAGTGATGCCAGCTGTAGAGAGGTGGTTTGCAGTGGTCGGCCAAACGCTTTTCTAGGAGGATGTTGAGATATTTTAGCACCGGTGGACCAAGTGCATTAGTGTAGAGGAAGACAATGTCAAAATATACAAATATGAAATCAGTGTAGTCTTACTGTGAGGACGTGAGGGATACACACAGATTCACCCTCGTATGTATTATTCGATAATATATATATTTAACAATAAATAAACTTTTAAAGATGTTTAGAGGCTTTTTTACACTTAGAGCTAATTTCTGATTTCATAGGATGTCTGTCTAACTCTGTGGAATTACAGAAATTTCGCTCGTATTTATACGTTTATACGCCGGGTACTTCCCCAACATATCCAGCAGTTGTGACATTGACAAAATAATGTCTCTGTTATTTCTTTATGTTCAGAACACATTATATGGAACTATAGAAATTTCGCTGAATGTAGTTAGGTAAGTCAGAAAGTATATAGATATATAATGAATTCTTTTGTCTATTTGCTCATTATAAAAAAAAAACTACATTATCTTAGACCACGTTATTACAAGTATTTAACACATGGGCTGAAAAGTCCCGGGCCTAACACATAGATGACGCTAGTTTTATTGCAGTCACCTTTCTCTCAGTTAGTACTAACTTTCAAAAGACAACTGCTAAAATTTCATGATATTCTATTCATTAGTTTGTGAGTTATTGTGCTAAGAGTCACGCTACTTTTGTTATTTTCAAAACAATGGATCAAAAACAATTTCGTGTTTTAATTTTACACTGCTTCTTGATGGGAAAAAATACCGTTCAAGCGAAGCAATGGCTTGAAAAGTGTTATGGGGACTCCGCTCCATCAGAGACAACAATAAAACGTTAGTTTACCGACTTCAAACGTGGTCGTAGAGACACCGATGATGCAGAACGCAGTGGACATCCAAATGAGGCGGTAACACCAGAAAACATCAAAAAAATCCACAAAATCGTTTTGAATGATCGAAAAGTGAAGTTGCGTGAGTTAGCTGACATCGTAAAGATATCAAAAGAACGTATTGGCTTTATATTGCATGAGCATTTGACTATGAGAAAGCTCTGTTCAAAGTGGGTGCCGCGTTTGCTCACTGTTGACCAAAAACAAGAACGTGTTGATGATTCTGAGCAGCGTTTGGCCATGTTTAAACGTAACAAACCGGAATT
This sequence comes from Trypoxylus dichotomus, assembly GCA_023509865.1. Lineage (NCBI taxonomy): Eukaryota > Metazoa > Arthropoda > Insecta > Coleoptera > Scarabaeidae > Trypoxylus > Trypoxylus dichotomus. The sequence goes on from CM042077.1 coordinate 10,129,155, forward strand.
TTTTCGTCGATATGTGACAATGGATGAGGCATGGATCCATCACTTCACTCCGGAATCAAAACGATCGTCATCTGAGTGGACAGCAACTGGTGAACCTCGTCCAAAGCGCCCGAAAGCACAACAATCGGCTGGAAAGGTTATGGCCTCGGTATTTTGGGATATGCGTGGTGTAATATTCATCGACTATCTTGAGAAAGGAAATACCATCAACAGTGAATATTATATAGCGTTATTGGAGCGTTTGAAGGCCGAAATTGCAAAGAAACGACCGCATATGGCAAAGAAAAAAATGTTGTTTCATCAAGACAACGCACTGTGTCACAAGTCAATCAAGACAACGGCAAAACTACATGAATTGAACTTCGAATTGCTTCCACATCCACCGTATTCACCAGATTTGGCTCCCAGCGACTACTGGCTGTTCGTAGATCTCAAAAAAATGCTCGCCGGTAGGAAATTTCGCACGAATGAAGAGGTTATCGCTGAAACTGAGGCCTATTTTGAGGCAAAAGATAAATCGTTCTACAAAAGTGGTATTGAAATGTTAGAGCGGCGCTGGAATGATGGCGTTGCTCTTGATGGAGATTACGTTGATGAATAAAGCTAATTTTGAACCAAAAAAACCGTGTTTTCTTTGTTAGGCCCGAGACTTTTCAGCCCATGTGTTACATCATTCTCCTTGGAAACCTGGCTCAATATAGGGAAAAGTAAAGTAAAATATTGATCAAGAAGTTAAAAAATAATAATCACCATCCAAAGGTCCAATTTTGTTGCTCAATCCGAAACGTATAATCTGTTCTCGTCCTTCGTAACTAATAAAATTCTTCCCCACCTTTAATTTCCAAGTCGTTCCAACCGGAGGGGTCGTATATTTACAATAATCATAAAGGATGTCCTGCTTGATCTTAAACGGTAACTCGATTTGTTTATTGGAAGAATCGTTATATTTCAAGACTCTCGTCGATACGGATTGTATGACCCCCAACCGAGTAACGGAATATTGTTCCTGATACTCGGATATCGTTGTGTTCGAATCTTCGGGTAAATTCGGAATAGTTCCTTCTAGTATCACCTCCAATCTTAATCTATCGAAAACGTCCAAGCCTACGTAATTTTGCCTGATCGTTAGAGTATCGCCAGTGTTTACTGACGACAGTTCGATGGTCTGGTTGAAGACACCCCCGGTAACTTGGAAACCGTTCAAAGCATCGCCCAGAGGTTTGGCGAAAATCCAACCTATCGTACTGCCAAGGATCTGAAGGGATTGCGACGAAAAACCCAGGTCGTTAGGTATTTTGGAGATTGCGGTGTACGTTCTGGCGTCTTTCATTACGATGTAACATTGAAGATCTAAGTTGTTGAATTGTACATTGTTAATATCACCGCTTACTTTCCCGTTTACTCTTATGGGGACATCTAAAAAGTTGAAGAGGGAGGAAGATAGTATTGAAAGCATTTCTATGCGAATAACTTACCATTCTTCACGCAGAAATTACCATTACCATAGTAATTTTTATTACATTGACAACAGAATCCTTCGTCATAATCAACGCATTTAGCGCTGGTGTGACAATGAGTTAAAGACTGAGCACAAGTATTTGGTAACGTATAATCTTGATCTGGAACATTTAAATAAAAAAAATACTTAAGTTAAAATTAGAATCTTGAAGAAAAAGACATGCTTTCGTATATTGACGTACACTAGGGTGACAGAATAAAATAGTCACCTAGTAATTAAAAAAAAAAAGATTCTATTCTCGTTATATATAAAATTTTTTTTAAATGTTAAATTAGACTAATATTTTGTCGATCCACCTTTACTTGCGTGAAGTGCTGCGAGTCGTCGTGGCATAGAATCTATTAAATGATTAATGGTGTCTTCTGGAATATTTAACCACTCTTCTGTAACAACTGCCACAAGTGTCTTCCTTATTGCTGGGTTTTCGGGGTCGTTTCGCCATATTTTTCTGGATTATGTGCCAAACATTCGCTATCGGATTCATGTCTAGTGATTGGCCTGGCCATGGTAAAATCCGAATCCCCTGTTCCTCTTTCCATGAGGTTGTTGTTCTTGCTTTGTGGCAGGGTGCCCCATCCTCCATAAAAGTGGCGTCTTCTTTAGATAAAACGGCGTTGTCGAATATCGGTAGTAGTCCTTCTGTTAATATTTGGATATATTTTACCGCATTTATATTTCCGTCGCAGATTACTAATTGCGATCTTTCACCATACCATATCGCGCCCCACACCATGATGTTCACAACGCCGTATTTCACCGTCTGATGCAAAAATTTATCGTCCATTTACTGTGACGAACGTCCATACCCACGTACGACCACTATCATTGAATTGGCAGTATCTGCTTTCGTCTGAAAAGATGACAGACCGCCAAAACTCTTCGGGCTTCGTTCGCATTTCGATTGCCCAAGCCATTCGGCGCCGTTTTTGAAACGCCGTAAGGAGAGGTTTTTCTTTGCCACCCTTTTATACATCCCCACACTGTGGAGGTATCGTAGAACGGTGCGCTGACTTTTCTGTGAAGTTGCCGCAAGCTCAGCTGTACTTTTTCGCGGTTCTCTTAACACTTCGCGCACAAGCACCCTTTTACTTCTTTCAGAAGGTCCGGCACGACCTGGTCTCGGCTCCACTGTTGTTTTTTCCTTGCGTTTAAATTGTGTAATCACACGGTTAACTGTGGACAACGGAATATTTAAAAATTTACTTATTTCACGTTGCGAAGCGCCGCGTTCACTCTGGCCAACGATGCGACCCCGGGTGAAGTAGCTAATATCACTCGAACCTTGTAAGCGAGGCATAGTTGTAACGATACTAAACTATGACGAATTCCTTCCGATACATCTACCCCTACCCTAATGACAAGAGAAAGTTCTTAATTCGTTCTTAGAATTTATCTGTTTACATAATTATACCGCTTTACCTGGTGTCTATTTTATTCTGTCACCCTAGTGTATAACAGGGTTCATTATTTTTCTAGTGTCGCTATTTTTTTGAATAATAGTCTCATTTAAAACATTAAAGAATTCATTGTGTAAGTTATAGCTCAGTGCACGTCATTTGTCAATTTGCAAGTCAGAAACTGACCTTCCTTTGATAAAATAATTTCCAATAGCCATTTGTTTCCTAAAATTCATGAAAGACATGATCAGAAATTCTAAACAACTGAACGGAATTTCATTTTTTTACAAATAGGACAAGTTATCTAATTTTCAACAAAATATCTTCAGTACTTCTGCTAGGTTTTGTTAAGCAATTTTGGCTATGGTGCACTTAAAAGAATACTCAAAATTGAGTTGTAATTCGTATATTTCTAACTTTAAAAACGTCAAGCAACAGGTTCGAAAGATAAAAAAATGATGAATTTCTAAGTATCTACAGTGGCTTACAATAAAAAGGATGGAGCGGTATATAATTTGGCAAGAAGTTAAAAATGTTGGAAAAAGTAATTATTTGTGAAAGGTAAATTGAATACTTTATATCTACTATTTATATACATATACTGATACTATTATAAAGGAATTGAAAAGTAAATACCATAAAGGATTAGATTTAGACCAGAACACCACCCCAAACTCTATCTTATATGTACTAGAACAGGTAAACACTTTTAAGTGTCGAGGCTGCGATGTATCTGATGATGGAAACAAACACGTAAAAGAAAAACTGAATAAATTCAAAACATTCTTTGCGCGTCGTCCAATAGTGAATATTAACTGCCGCAGTACGGTGAAAATTCCAGCCGAGTCTCTTGACATAAATATTATTGAAATTTTATGGCATATTCTTGAAACAAAAGTACCTCATCGAATATCCAATAGGAATCACCTTAAAAATGCTTTGTTGGAAGAATGAAGCAGTGTTTCGCCAGATTAAGTCCGTAAGTTAATAGAATTTGTTCTAAACAGACTACAATTAATTACAAAATCTAAAGGCAACCCAACTAAATACTAATTATTTCTCATTTAGCGTTCAAAAATAATTCATTATTATTCGGCGTATCATTTTCATTGTGATGTTGAATATGTAATCCCTGATTATAATTTGTAATACCTTTTCGGATAACTTTTGCTTAATTCACTGTTCCTAACATTTTCAACTTCTTACCAAATTGTATACCACTGCATCATTTTCACTGTGAGTGATTGTCGTTATTTGCGAGTTTTATGAAATTTTAAGCTTATTTACACAATTATTTGGTGGATTTGTGTGTGTATGAAAGTTTTCATAGGAATTGTTTGTATGTATTTACTCTCAGATACTTAAGCTGCTGTCCAAAAAACAGCGACTTACACCTGACAAAACGGCAAACTCAATTTAATTCCAAAAACATTACACCTTACGATGTAAATATTTTTGAAAACTTGCAAAATCAATTCAAACATTTCTTTTGGTAGCAAACATTTTCATTTTCCACGGCGCTATCCCCCTATCTTTCTGATTTAATAGGATCATTGCCCTACGATTTATACGTACACCTTTGTCGTACAATTGAATGACTTTACTGATAATATACCAGCAGTGCTGCGATTATAATCAAATCTCTTTTCCAGAACGCCAGCATGAATCAGGCTTTGTTTGTGCACGACGCTATGTTTATTTGCACTTCGTCGATATAAACGATTTGTGTGGCCGAGTTTGCGTCTACTGTTGCGCTGTGAGTTGTACAATAACACGGGGAAGCAGTTTTATATCTTTCTAATAAACAAACTTCCTTCTGGATTTAAACGACGCTTTTATGAGAAAATTAATAGTGTTATGTGATTCTAATTTTGCATATAATGAGGTATTGATGGGTACTTCTTTAGATGTTAGACCGAAATTACCGTTAAACAAGCTATAAACTTTATCAACAACAATTATGTATACAACAGATATACATATGAATTAATAAAGTCGTTTAATTGTACTAAATATGCTGAGGATAAGATATTAAGATAGTAAAAGAAACTAAGATGGGTCGGTAAAACCAAGACTAAGATGCTTCTTCAACGGGAAATACCTGGTTTTTCTGGAGAACACTTGACAACATAATGAATTGACATACTGAACAACTAATTTAGTATGCGATGTCTTCGGTTACTCCAGCAAACCTTTGGGTTTGTGAAATTTTGGGTTGTATGCAAAAATTTAGACATAATTTCTCCAATTTGTAGAAAAATGAAATCGCGATCAGTTGTTCATAATTTCTGGTCGTGTCTTTCATGCATTTTAGGCAACAAATGACTATTGGAAATTATTTTATCAAAGGAAGGTCGTTTTCTGACTTTCAAATTGGTCGTTGACGTGCAAAATGAATTCTTTTTCATAAATGAGACTATTATTAGAAGATCTAGCCAGTTTATCATTTAAAACGTGTAGAGTAATTATACAATTCGAAATTATTCCGGCATTCAGAATGTCCCCAACCACAACATCTTTCAGTCTTACCGTGTAAATAGTAATAGGTTCACTTCAATATTTACGAGGTAATGAACCGATGGTAAGATGAGTTGGTCAACAAAAAAGTCCAAAGAACGATTTATCGTGCTGTTTAGAAACTGATCTATTAGAATAAATGTTGTACAAACAAATTTTGAAAATTAAATGTCAATACTAGAAGGAGAAATTCAACTTTGAACGAAGCGATAATGGACTAAGTTGATATTAAGAGGAAAATACCCGTAACAATATAAAAACTAGAAGAAGAATGGGCAGACATCAGTTGGTTTTGGCAAGAAGATAAATAAAAGCACCCATTTCAGCTTTGGATAATAATTAGTGGTTTATAGTTATAGTTCAGGCTCTTTAATTCTGCTACCCAGCAAACAGAAATTATAGCACCCAAGATATTGACTTCTTGTTCACAAGATGACGTAATTTTATCAATCTGCTGATGTCACGGTAATTTTGAATTAAATATGAGTTCTAAATATCTAACATGGTGAATTACTTCATTCCATAAGATATTAAGCACAACACGTGGTATAGGAGAGTTTGGGTTTCGCTTTCGTTTCTCGTAAAGGTGACGAAATTTGATGATATTAAGAGATGGTGACCGGAACATCGCCGAATAAGCTTTTCTGTCCATTACAATACTGTATTTGCGGACGAATATTCTTTTTGGGCCCGAGTATCATGAAGCAGAGCGTGGTCTGGCCGTACAAATCGCATTGTCGAACGAAGTGTAGAAGACGCAGTGAAGGTTCGTGTTTGGGGATATTTAATGTTCGTGATTTTGGGACGTTATGCGTCTTTACTGGTTTAAGAGTGGTAGTGATATCTGGATTTTATAAGAGAATAACGAAAATCACATTACAAAATTGGATTGGCCCTTGCAGTCCCTGGGTACTAATCCGATTGGGAATACCGTCGACAGGGGTGACAAAGTGATATATTTTGAAACATTTATGCCATATTTCCTTTCATATCAGTTGAATTGGAGTGGATTTTGAATACAATATAGACTTATATCTTTGCTACTAATTTATAAATCTTAAATAAATTTTAGTTGCAGCAGAAGGGAGGAGGGGATTATTTTCTGCGGCAACAAGTCACCCCGTTTGTCGGGGCAACTAAGTGCCACAGCTGGTTTCTCCTTGAAAAGATGTTAGAAACGTTTTATGGTTACTAGTCACCCTACAGAGTTCAAATGTACAGATTCATTACGATGGAAACTATTTAAAAAATGGGTAATAACAAAAAAAAAGATAGAAAGGGGATCTATGTATGTTTTATATTTGAAACCAGTCATTATAAACTTGTAAAAGACCGGATCATGGAGTTTGTTGCTCAGGTACAACCCGGTCGAGTGAGCTAAAATCACATGGGTGCACAATAGGTAAGGTACTGGCCGAGTTGCTCTTCGGGGTTAAAAGCCCCGCCCATGGTTATACAAAAAACAATTGTAAAACGTCAACATCATTAAAGTTTGCCAAAAGGCCAAAAGTTACCAATGCAATCCTAAAAAAATAAGAAACAAACAAAATCGTGAGCTGGTAGGAATACCTTTTCTTTAAGAAATCTGCCCTAAACATTGAGCCAAACTCAAGCTAAGAGGAAACTAACTTTAAAGGAACTACGTATGTACAACTGTCTTAAACTTCACTGTACAGAGTTTGGGAACTTTTTAAAAAATTTAATTAAAAAGAATGGGAAATAAGGGGATTAGTAGTCCACCTGAAACTTGTGGCTGCTGATTTCAGTCGGCGGCATAATTTTCTTTTCATACAGGATACACTGGCTTCCCTGCTGACGTCAAAGTTAATCAACATTAAACCTGGATAATATTTACCACGATATTCCATGGCACTGGGTGACCCCTATAAGCACTTAGTCACTCCGGTTGACGGTATGTGAGCTATCATGAAGCACAAACTACGAAGTGAGTGTACAGAGAAGATAGAGCTATCTCGTAGCACAAAAAAGATCATTCATTCTCTATATCCTACGCTGAAAATTTGGTAGAAAGCATGGAAAAACGTTGTCAAGCTATTCTGGATAGTAATGGAAATTGGACCCCTTTTTAATTTAGCGCGTATTAACGTTGAAGAACATTTTAAAAGTATAAATACATATTTTTTTATTAAAATTTGTTTGAGTTTGGGCCCTGCGATTTTTATTATACAGACTGTAGAAGATCAACGTCTGTATATACATAATGACGGATGTGGTCGTCAAATTGTAGCTTTGAAAAAATGTTTGTTCTTCATGTTCATGCAGTTTGCATGTAGGTCTTTGAAAAATATAACCAATTATTAATTATGGTATAAAACAAAGGACTCCCCTCCGGAGTTAATAATAAAAATATTGAACGTAACTTTTGAATATCGTAATATCGTAATATCTCTTGCGACATTCAAAAGCACTCTTTTAAACTGATTACAAGAATGCGCTTGACTAGCATACGCTGTTACATATTGTCTACAATCGATTTATCACGACGATATAGTGCCTTTTTTTAATTTAAGTTCTTACTTTCAACTAGATCCGGTACTTCCACGTTATTCTCGTCGAAAACGATACCAACTCTAAACATCCAAGCTCCTGGTATATTGATGTTTGACCATCTGGAACAAAACATGAAAAGAGGATCTTTATTACCGCTACCGATTGTCTAAAAATCCCAATACCTTTCTAACAAATAAACTTTATCCGTACCAGATCCGGGAAGCAGATAAAATCTTCCGTCAGGTGCTATTAATCCAGCTTGAGCTCTGGCGTCGGGCAATCCGGAACCATCCCCGGTGCCTTGGATCCATTGTATGCCATTCTCCGGATACAAGAATTCAACGTAACTGTCCTCGTTGTTGCTAATAATAGCTACTTGAAAGCTGTTCAATTTATCCGATTGGTTGTTGTGGTATCCGACGTTCTCCCACGTGGCTATGAAGACGCTCGTCGGGCGAAAATCGGTGGCTTCGGAGAAGTAATCGCGGACCTTTTCCGTTGCCGTTTGTAGCGTTCCCGGATCGTCCGTTTCTAAGTAAGATATCCTGCCGGCGGACGTCGTATCAACGTTCGAATATAAAGGAGCTATGATTGGATAGTCTAGAGGGAATTCTGTGTTGAAGAACAATGGTATATCGGTTTGGAAAGATAGGATTCCATTGCTGTTTACCTGCGAAAGTAATCGATTCATGTAATTGTAGGGAGTGACGACGTCTACTTCACATATTCAATGTCGTAATGATAAGTAGAATCTGGGTTTCTTCTGGATGGAACTGTTATATTTTTAAGGAGGATATCAATAAGTGTAAATGAGTGAGTATTTCTTAAGCATTGTATATTTATACTATCTTAAGTTAAGAAGCAACCATGCACATGTATCGGTTTTATCTATCTTTTTTTGCTAATAAAGTATATTATTATTTAAAGTAAAATACCGAATACTTCGTCATATAAGGGCTATTCAGAAAGTAAAGAACGTTTTTGTTTTCAAACGTGACCGCGTTTCCCCAACACCACACCCAATCCACCACTGCCCTTGGTACTCATCCACTTCAGTTTGGCGGTAGCTCTGACCCAATACTGTTGATTACTGCTTACCTATGCGACTTTAAAATGTGTGTAAAAAGTGTGAGGTTCGCGGTATTATCCGCTTTTTAAACGCGCAAGGAGGCCGACCTATCGAAATTTATGGACAAATAGCTGAGGTTTACGGTAATGTGATGTTTAATAGCAGACAGGAAAACGCACGATGAAGATCGCTCAGGACGACCCTAAGTGGTGACTGAAGGACTCAAAGTTGGGATTCAAACAAGAATCCAAGAAAATAGGCGTTTCACATTTAATGAACTGCACTCATTCTTTTCAGAAATTGCAAGAACTGTGTTGTACGGAATTGTTAGTGTAGATCTGGGCTATAGTAAAGTGTATGCCAAGACCAAACGAATGGCAGCTGCACTGACATTTCCCAGTCGTTATGACAAGCATGGTGATGAAGCTTTAAATCACATTGTCACTGGTGGTGAGACTTTGATTTCACATCAGAAACAAAGCGCCGATCAATGCAGTGGCATCATCCGCAATCCTCAACGAAACCAAAAAAGGCAAAACAAATTTTGAGCACCAGAAAGATTATGGTTGCGGTGTTTCGGGATCGTAAGTGTGTCGTGCTTATCGATTTTGTGTCTAGAGGACGATAATGCACGTCCGCATGCACCGAGAGTGACACATGACTTGTTTTAGCAGTTTTGGTGGGAAATTTTTCAACATTCGCCGTACAAGTGATTTTCACTAATTCACTAAACTGAAAGATTTTTTGTCTGGACAACGCTATGGAAGTTATAATGAACTTAAAGAAGCCGTTAATCAATGGTTTAATAACTTGACGGATAAAAAACTGCTAAACGGTACGACATGTGCCTAAATTTGAACGGTTAGTAGGTAGAAGAGTAGTTAGGTATCTAATTTTATGTAAAATACAGTTTCGTTTAATTATATCTAATAAGAGCTTTTATAAAAAGAAGCATTCTTTACTTTTCGAATGGCCTTCGTACTTTAGTAAATAAGTCGCAAGATCATCAGGAAGTGAAAGCTGGTAAAATTGTTGTTACGAAAGTGATCATAGGATTGTTCTTACGATCACTTCTTTACACACAAATTATTATTTCAAACGCTAGCACAAATGTTGCGCTTTATTAATGAAAAATGCGTTGTAAGTAACTTCCTGCTTTTGTGCGGCAGACCTCCATTCTCTTATTAACTAACGTTTTCAATAACATTTTGGTATAACATTATCGAATACATACAATTGGGGGAATACCATCAATTTGTTTTGTGAAATGTTTTATCAAGACTCTTCTCTCTGAGGTCAGTGGATATCGCTGCTTATTTTGCGTTTTAAATTGATGAGTTCCGAAGTTAAAGGTGAACTTAATCTCATACGCAGAACGTATACACGAGGTATGAATCATTAATTAAAGTATGATAAATTTAAGAGTGTTTAATTGAATATATTTACAATTTTTGCAATTGTCCCTTTCAAAGCGTGCTGCTTTGGAATACATACAACGTTTCTAGCGAGTTTCTCATTCCTGGTAACAAGTCTTCCATTGTTAGGTTGTTTAGAACATCCGTCATGATCCTTTGGATGTTGTTTATTGTTCTGTAATGGGATTTTTGTGCAAATGATTATTTGTGTACGCATCAATCATGATTATTTTGTAAAGCTCCTGGAAGAAATTTGTAACAACGGGTGCAGTGGAATATATCCTATATTTCGTGAGCAACTTTAAAACTTAGTACCTCAGAGACTTCTACAATTAACTATTTGGTTGTGAGTGAGGATTTATCCAGTTATGTAAAGCAAATTTATGATGATGGATGTTGTTTATTATTCGGTAATGGGACCCTTTCAATTTCCACTTATCAGAATTGTAAGCTAAGTGTTAGTGTCTTTCTCTGCCAAAAATTCTCTGACAAATCAAGTCCATGTTTATCATCTTTTTTGATATCTAAACTAACAAATTAAGTCAGCATTCCCGGCTATCTAGTGCCACAAGCGTAACACACTTGTCTGCTGGTTCACACGCAGTTAAACAAGCGGGTATAGTTTCATGGTAAGCCTGACAGATCATTCGCATGTGGAGTTACCCTATGCATTGTTGGTGAACTCCCCCTCCGGTTCACTAGTCAATGTGCTGGTCGGGAAACTGTACCCGTTTGTTTCGCTGTGTTTTAACAGGTAGACGAGTGTGAGTGTGTGTATTGTGGCATTAGATAGCGCCAAGAGTGCTCACGTAAGCTGCTAGCTTCAATACGGTAATCTGCAGTAGCCGAGAAAGAATTGCAATGTGTTGAGTAGAAAAGTCGCTCGAAACTACGCTGTTTTGTGAATGATTCCACCAATATCACGAATGGCTGTATTTAGCAGTATTATTACGTTATCATTCTAGGAATTTTTCGATATGTTTTTGAAATCTAAAGAGTCTCGACGCAGGTTCTGAAAAGCTTAACGGAACACGATGTCCAGAATTAACACATGGGCTGAAAAGTCCCGGGCCTAACACATAGATGACGTTAGTTTTATTGGAGTCACCTTTCCCTCAGTTAGTACTAACCTTCAAAAGACAGCTGTTAAAATTTCATGATATTCTATTCATTAGTTTGTGAGTTATTGTGCTAAGAGTCACGCTACTTTTGTTATTTTCAAAACAATGGATCAAAAACAATTTCGTGTTTCAATTTTACACTGCTTCTTGATGGGAAAAAATACCGTTCAAGCGAAGCAATAGCTTGAAAAGTGTTATGGGAACTCCACTCCATCAGAAACAACAATAAAACGTTGGTTTGCTGACTTCAAACGTGGTCGTAGAGACATCGATGATGCAGAACGAAGTGGACGTCCAAATGAGGCGGTAACACCAGAAAACATCAAAATAATCCAACAAAATCGTTTTGAATGATCGAAAAGTGAAGTTGCGTGAGTTAGCTGACATCGTAAAGATATCAAAAAAACGTATTGGCTTTATATTACATGAGCATTTGACTATGAGAAAACTCTGTTCAAAGTGGGTGCCGCGTTTGCTCACTGTTGACCACAAACAAAAACGTGTTGATGATTCTGAGCAGTGTTTGGCCATGTTTAAACGTAGCAAGCCGGAATTTTTGGGTCGATATGTGACAATGGATGAAACATGGATCCATCACTTCACTCCGGAATCAAAACGATCGTCATTTGAGTGGACAGCAACTGGTGAACCTCGTCCAAAGCGCCCGGTAAGAAATTTCGCCCGAATGAAGAGGTTATCGCTGAAACTGAGGCTTATTTTGAGGCAAAAGATAAATCGTTCTACAAAAGTGGTATTGAAATGTTAAAGCGGCGCTGGAATGATTGCGTTGCTCTTGATGGAGATTACGTTGATGAATAAAGCTAATTTTGAACCAAAAAAACCAGGTTTTCTTTGTTAAGCCCGGGACTTTTCAGCCCATGTGTTAGGTGTTTCATACACGTGCTACTTTCAGTATTTAGTTTCAATATTTGCAAGGGAATGTCTTGCTGACTGCACGATAGCAACATGTTATTTGCTAAGTTTGTGTTGGTAGTACGTATGCTGATGCTTCGTCAAGCACTGCAGTTGGCATCTTCAGGACGAAGTTGACGATCGCCTCAGTAATCGGGCATTACTCAGACGTTTGTGCTACCACTACAAACTCAGACTCCGGCCATTGAAAGCCTACTGTTACATGCTATTTCCTGTTTTGTAATTTGATGTATGTACACTACCGCTCATAATATTATGGACACTTCCTATTTCATGCAAAATTTGACGCTTGCTTCAAAACTTTAAACAAAACAATTGCAAGAAAAATATTTATTCATCGTCTCAAAAGTAATATTCCAGTTTCGTTATTTATCAACTTAGTTCTTTAATTAGTAAATTGTGTGGTGTATGTATACCATCTGTTGGGTAGAATAAATATTACAATTGTTGCGTCCGATTTCTGGTTTTCATATTGGTCCCCAAAACATTGTAATAAAATAAACACATAGAGTTTCTCAATTACTATGGAATTTGTGTACACTTATTGTGATATATTGCGATCAGAAGTTCTGAATTAAAAAGCAATAAAATAATATAAATATGTCCGTTTTACATGAATTTGTAATAACAAATAACCATTTCCTTAACGCAGTTGATCAACTATCCTAATTAAAAATGCAGGCACTATGTAGATACGGTAAACAGATACCTATTCAATCACTGTGCCGTTAGTATTTTATCCCTTAAGATCGTCTGGTAAAATTACAGTCACACCACGATATAACGCAAATATTTATGAATCAGAACATTTTAATAGGATAGTACAGGTGCCAATAGTTGTATTTAAACTTGTCTTACGCTTATTTAACTCAAGATTAGAGAATTACATTGTCATTGACATTTACTTTTAGAAATCGATGGAGACATTTGCGAATAACATGTAATCCCTTTGATGATATTCCTCCTAGACATTCCCATTCCAAAATCGAGAAGTGCGAGGTTCTTACCTTGCTATGTTCTATTTTATTTATTTCCTACGAAAACAACGCAAAGGAAAGATTTTACTCATCACGGAAATTGCATCATAAACCGCACCACCACAGTTATTTATATTTATCGGAATTTATTACCTGTTGGCTGTCATTTGGGTGAGATATTGTATCTGGCTGAGTTGCACGAGCTACAGTTCGAATATTTCGAAGATATAAGAGCAAATGGAAGTCGAGGTTTACTCAAACGATTCCAGTTGAATCAATTTTCGAGAGGCTATGATAAAATCGTAGTATGGAAAAGGTTACGTCGATGAGAAGAAAACAAACGATGTTTTATTGTATCGCGAGCTCTGCTACAGTTCACGGAGAGGATTGCTCAATTTATGGAGCCGATCGTAAACCGTCGTGAAAAAGGCGACAAAGAAGAATAGTAGTTTGTATCAAACGAGTTATCGGGGAATGTCGTCAAGGATTTGTAGTGATCTTTTTTTTTTGAATTGTTACATTAGAACATAGAGAAGGAAAAGTAAGCTCGCTGGAAATTAGAAAAAGACGGTTAGGTCTTCGAAATAGATATTTTTAATCATGTTATTTCGCCATGACTTTGAATTGATTTAACTTTATGATAAATATAAACGGTTATTCCAATGTTATGATTTAAATGCGTTATCTTTAGATATTCATGAATGGAAACCATATTATTTTTTTTGCAAATTGATAATTGACATTCGGCGATAACAACGTTTTAATACTCATTGCTAATAAAAAAATATATTTTAGCTTATTCGCAAGATAATCTTAACTAATGGAAGGCAAAAGAATTATATAATAAAATCTTTAAATTTGGTATACATTCTCAAACATATGAAATCAACAGGTAAAGCACTAAAACTGTATTTTCTGTGAGATGGGATAAATGAAAGTCTGTAGTACACTATGCTGAAAGATGTTGCATAGTTTTTTTCGAGAATTGATTTATTTTACAACTCATTGGGCAAAATTTCAAACAAAACTCCTTGTTTAAATAATTGAAAAATGTTTTCCAATATGCACAGTATGTCGGAAATGTAACGGAACATTTTAAATTTGCAGGAAGTTGCTAACGCCATCAGTTGAAACAATATATAATCAAAAAGCTTGGATGACGATACAAGGCCAGATCGTCCAAGAAGCAAACATCGCGAGGAGCTGGTCGAAAAAGTGCAGGAAATTGTAACATTGCAAAGATCAAAACAGCTAGAAACATTCTAGAAATGTGCGATTGGACATTTCTAGAATCGATTGTAACTGATGATGAGACTTGGTGCTTCACATACAATCCTTACACAAATGTTAAAATGGGCAAAATTGCGTTTTTAGAAGTCACGAGAGGATGTTGATTTGTTTTTGCGGCTCCAAAGATATTCTACATCGAGAATTCATTCCGAGGGTTATGGAGCTTTGTGGACGAGAATAGTTCGAGCGAGACCCGAATATCGAGCACCGGGAGATTTTTTTTGTTGCACGATAATGCACCATCGCACAGGACTGTCGCTGGTCGTGAATTCTTGCCGAAAAATCAAGTCTGTGTGTTACGATACCCTCCGTATTCGTCAGACGTACCACCATGTGATCATTTCCTCTTCCTGAAACTGAAACAGGCTATGAAAGGAACGTTTTACGACAATGCTGGACAAGTCCAAGAAGCCGTGATGATCTGTGAGGCGAATCTGAGAAATTACTTAAAACAATCCATGTTATCATTGGCTGAACATTCCCAGAGCTGTATTGATGCAGAAGGAGTGCATCTTGAATAAAAGTAAATAATTTGGCGTAATAACTGATTGTTTCTTTTTTATTTGAAAAGGTCCATTATTTTTCCGACCTATTGTGTATACACGCCACCTCATTTATATATAGACATTTAAGAGAGTCACTTCTATTAATGTTAACTTTTTTAAATTCTATACAACATTTCAAATTCCTTTAAATTGTTTTACTTTTTCTTATAATAACATGTGTTGTTCATTTTATGGACATGTATACCCAACTTCTTCTATCAGGAAAATTAATATAGTAAAAATCATCGTACATTGAAATACTGGACAGTATTTGGAATGTTGACGCCAGGCTATTGCAGTTGTTTTCAGTAGTACCTGGCAAGTCATTAAGGAGAGATCGACAATTCAGCAATGACTAGAAGTTGTTCAAATTCATTGTCAAGACGAATGTTTAGTTCGAAAAATCTTTTGTGCATTACGAGAAACATAATATACTGAATCACGATCTTCTCCTGGAAACTTATAAAATTCAGTTTATTCAACAATTGATATCTGCTAATTTGGAGCAGTTGGAAGACAACTTTTGGCTTAATTTATTCATGAATAAACAACACTACAGAATTTGAGCCGATGAACATTTTTATTAATTAAATATAATAATTAGCACTATTTTCTTTTTGAAAACGTACACATTACTGTTAACGGGGAACGCCAAAGGAATATGATAACAAGATATTTGTGACCGTAAATGTTAAATATTGACTTAATTATACAAGACGTTGCAATACATCAGGCATCTCACGAGCCTGTTGAATTCTTGCCAGAAAAGTTTCTTTTATGGACTTTTCCCTATGAGGTTATCTTAAGTTTCAGATTTAAGAAAGTAAGCCAAAAACGATTCGTGACCTTGTTCGACATTTAGTTTAATTTAGTTCAACACAACAAAACAAACACTACTTGAACATGACTTGTAGTTACTATGATGTCCCATTTTAAATTTTCAACGGTCTTGTTGATAAACATTGTGGAATTGAATTCTCTATCTTTTAATAACAAGTCGTCCATATTTTTCTCGACTTCTCTTACAGAAGAATGAAAATCGTAACTAGTTTGATGTTAAAACAATAACAGATTACGTCTTCAAAGCTGCTTATTCCAATACATAACGATGCAACTATTACTTTACCATCGAACTACTGCAATTTTGTATATACATATGTATAAGCTTTATACATTTTTTAGAATATCTAATAAACATCTGTCATTTAACATTTCCGACATTTCAGCTATAAAGAAAAGCATTTAATGCTTAATTAAGTCTTTGGTTGCAATAAATAATTTATGATATTAGTACTGAAGCTTAAGCTGTTTACAAACTATTAGATGAAGAATTAAATATTACTGAAACCTCGTAAGATGCATATGATCATGCCTACTTCCACGTAATATATACATATACGTTAATTCATGTAATTATCGTTGATTTTATATTTGTTTTCATACCATTTAAGATTGATAAATTCTGTTTTGCATCAGTGCTAGTTTATAATTAATCAATTTGTATTGATTAGGGTTTGCTGACTTAAATAATCTGTTAAAATAAGGGGAATACCCAGAGTATATATACTACCACTTGTAGTTTTAAAACTTCTTGTATTATATTTAATTAAACAAATTAAGCAAAATAAACAAAATAATAACAATATAATTATTGCGAATATCCAAATATAATTTGAACACAATTTGTTCGTTATCGTGCCAAAAGAATAAAGTGATACCCGAACAACGACAAATTATTTCTTTATGAAGTTCCTGTATCAGTGCTCCCTCATTTCTTATGAAATTAATTACCATCACCGAACTTTTTCCGTGCTTTACAGATGGCATGAGAGATTGTAGCAAGATTTTTTCTTTAGATTACTAAAAAATTCGAATTTTTGTTTTCTACTTCAAAAAATATTAGCCCTATTTTCTTTAGTCTAATACTTGAGTAGTGATGTCGTTGCTGCATATAATGCATTTGTTCGATCGAGATTAGAATATGGTTCTATTGAGTGGAATCCAGGATGTCATGAATATATGAATTTAGTTGAGATGACAGAGCATACATTTTTGAAAACCTTATATTTCCGTAAACATCACGTTGCCTTGCAACATGGTTATTTATATACTAATCTTTTAAAAGAATTTGCATTTATTTCTTTGGCGAATCGTCGTGTTGCATCACAAATAATTCTTGCACATAAGATTTTAACTGGCGATCTACAAGTTCCGGATTTGCTAGATTAACTTTTTGATTCCCGTGGCTAACACGCGTTACCATTGTCAGTCACGTCACCAGTTATGTCAATATGTAACAGTGTTAATGTATATGCATCCAGATTTGATTTGTTTAACATTACTGTCAATGCTTTCAGGCAATTTTCTGTTGCTTAAAGAATTTTCGCAACTGCGAAAATTCGTTTGCTATTGTTTTCTTTTGGTACTACACATTTACGTTTGCTTTATAATAGTTATCACGGTACGATTATCCTGTAATAAGCTGTATGCTGTTGGGTAATAAATAAATTATTATCGTAGACAAAGGAAATTCGGAAATATAATAAATACTATATTTGTATTACTCTTGACGAAGTTAATTTGTTGTCTGAATGTTGGACTAATTAAAGGTAACTCAAAAAATACAATTGTTAGTTTTATAGAAACCTGTAAGACATTACATATTACTCAGAGGACCAGCGAATCGTCAATATTATCCTGAAGTTACCAGCCGCAGTGTTTGGCGAAACGTCGGCATATGCATCTTCAAGACCATGGCCTACAAGCCCGGAAATACGTATTGCCAGTACAAATTATACGAGGAGAGGTCCAGAAGTTCGTGAAATGGAGGGGATGCAGTGGGGATAGGGACGCTCGCTAGGTGTCATTCTGATTGCCGACTCATCATTAATATATAAGATAAGTTGCAGCCCTATAGCATCAGTCGTTTAAGAATAGTTGCCTGCTAAACAAGTCAATACGGAAGAAAACTGAAACTATGGAGGAAATTGAACACCGTGCTGTGATAAAGCTCCTTACAAAGCAAGGAAGGAACGCTCAAACCATATTGAATGAAATGGAAACCGTTTCTGGGGAACAGTACCATAGTAAATCAATGATTTATAAGTGGCATGGTCTTTTTAAACATGGTCGGGAGTCGATTGAAGACGACCACCGCTCAGGACGGCCACTTGAGGCCACCACATCAGACATCGTCGAAAAAGTGCAAAAATTTCAACTGCAAGATGCCAGTTTGTAGAAAAAACAATTATCTGCATTAGTTGGAGTATCAGATACCACCATTTTGCGTATCCTGCATGATCACCTGGGTATGACAAAAGTCAGTGCAAGATGGGTACCGAGAATGCTCACGCCGCTGCAGAAACAGCAGCGCGTCTGTGCGTCCAAACAATTTTTGGAGCTGTGTGGAGCAAATCTGCACAGATTTTGGAACGGATTGTTACCGGAGATGAAACATGGGTTCATCACATTGAGCCTGAGTCCAAACAGGAGTCCATGTAATGGCATAAAAAGGGGACACCACCGCCAAAGAAATTCAAAGTGTCAGAATCGGCTGGAAAGTTGATGGCAACTGTTTTTTGGGATTGTGAGGGGATATTATTGATTGATTACAAAGAAAAACGAAGGAGCATAACCGGAGAATATTACGCAGCGATATTAGAGAAATTAGAGGAGGCCATCAAGGAAAAACGTCGAGGAAAATTGATCAAGAGTGTGTTGCTCTTGCAAGACAATGCGCCGGTTCACAAGAGCAAAGTTGCAATTGCTGCTCTGCACAAGCATGGCTTTCAATTAATAGTCCATCCACCCTACAGTCCAGACCTGGTACCTAGTGATTTTTATTTGTTCCCCAATTTAAAAAAAGACTTACGAAAGTTTTCCGACGACAATGAGGTAAACGAGGCAATTTTTAAAATATTTTTATGATGGTTTAGAAAAATTAATTCATAGATCTAATAAATGTATTGTGCTTAAGAGTGATTATATTGAAAAGGAAAAATACATTTATTGTTTTATTTTATTTAAAACCCTTTCATTCCACGAACTTCTTGACCTCCCCTAGATAAGACCCGGCCGTGAACGCCTAATGTTATTTATTACTGTATTACATGGTTTCTAATTGAAGTCGTCCTTCATTATTCTTTTGAGTTTATTTTAAGTAATAAATTGTTATTATTATTATTTTAAATCGCTGATAGTGTCATTATCACCTGGTGATTAGGCAAAGCAAGGAAGGATTTTGTAAAATTGATTGAAAACATTTCTAAGAACCACATACAAGCAAAGGTATACCTGTAGTAATTCATATAAATAAGATACTATTAATAGTTTGCTACTTTTTAATAGGTGATCTTAAAATTATGACCAATAGTGTACATACTCAATATTAAACATTTTGTAATACTTTGAAAGTAGGTAACATATATATTTTCTAATCTTAATAACTGTTTATCAATGGGAAGAGATTGGAGACCGTACACTCAAAAATACTTTATCTGATGCATTTTTCATCCACAGATCAATAACCTTCTGGTACAATAGTGAGCATTATGAATACTGTTGAAACTGACCGGACCTTTTGACACACTTACGATAACCCCGTATATTTGTCACAAAAGTAGAACCCGCGCAAGATTTTTAGTCGTACTAAAAAAAAAAAAAATCAACGCAGAATCTACAATAATTAACGGTTTCATTCGTAGGAACAATAGCGACAACAATAACGTTATACTCACATAGATCGTCTTAAAAGTGGTCCCATAATAAATGATCGGCACGATTAGATGCACTTCATCGGCGACGTCGTCGCCCTTCGCCAGGACGGAAGCGTCGTGGTAGTCGTAAAGGTAGTCCCTGGGCACTGCAAGGCAGACGTTCGCGAATAACGCGCTCAGACACCACAGGAGGGTGTATTTACCGCCCATTTTCGAGGCAAACTAGCCGACGGTCCGTCGAGTTGACGCTCTTATCGCGCCAAGTTAAATAAAGAAGAGTTCACAGTTCACGTTTATTTAAAATGTTGTCGTATCATTGGTGATGGGTTCGTGTACGTCGATCATGAAACCGTTTTACAAGAAATGATAGGGATACGTCTTAATTATTAGCGTGGAAGGGAGAAAGGGTAATAGAGCGTCTGGTCATACGGCTTGACTTGTCTTCACTAGAAGACGGACGAATTAATTTCTATAATTAATTACAATGAGTTTTATGTGTGTAAGAGTCTGCTGAAGTGTTTGAGAACACACTCAGTTAAATTCCTGTACTTTCACATAATCGATTGAATAGAATATTTGTTTTTTCTGCAATAGATTTAGTTAATACTAAACCACAAGTAAAAGAGAAAATAACATTGAAATAGCATATTGAACAAGTCCATTAACACAAAACGGATAAATAAAAAGCAAATTTACAGTTCTACTTAAACTTAGTAATAGCTGTTGGATTCTAAACAATTTCAAAAATCCGTTTCGTTGTCTACCAACCCGGTCAGCGTTAAAATAAGAATGTGATTCCACAACCTCCTTATTAGAACGAAAAAGAAACAGAAAATATTACAAAATTTTCATTGAAAGTGGTTTTTAAAGTTCATAACCTGGACGCTAATTCCTTTCCGAATTGTTCTAGGGCTATAGGCGATAGATCTGAAGACTGGTTTAGCCAAATAACCCTTACAACTTGCCTTCTTTTTCAAGTGAGATAAACGAGATGAGTGTTTGGGATCGTTATCTTCTTGGATGATTGGACATTTTGGCCATATAACCTTTCCCACTTGGCGCAGCATTTTTGGGTAAGACTCTGAGATAACCCACCTTACGCAGGAGTCCATCTATTTTTATCAAATCGCCTACAGCTGTACCACCAAAACAGCTTCACAATTGGTCCTTCACTCTTTCCCCAGTTTGACGCCTTACAAATGGTCAACGTTTTGAACCAAATGCTTGGAATTTCGATTTATTGGTTTATAATACTTTATACCATTGCTCAAGTGTCTAATTCTTGTGATGAATTCCTTTAGACGATTTCTTGTGTTGGATAATAATATGAGCTATAGAGATTTCACTCATATTTATGTGTAAGTTTGTATTAAAGGTACTTCCCCTATTTACCGCCAGTAACAATTCTCGGTAATTTTCAACGAAGAGAACTATAGAATGAAATAGACTTAGTAGAAGTTTCGCTAAATGTAGTAGTAGCGCCATCTGTGCACGAAAATAATAACCTCTCTTTCATGAAAAATTCATTTGGGGAAAGATTTCATAAAAATATTTCATTGCAAATTACTCTCATTACTTTTTATTGTTTAAAAAAATAATAAAGGCGTACATACCTGAATTATTGAAAAACAACATTATTAATTAACACTTCAACTTTACCACTTTTCAGTCTTAATATCTGATGGTCCAGATACTCTAAATAACAATCGTAATGTATAAGAAATTGGATAACACCAGCGTTTTGGTAGTTTCAACTTTTTTATACACTTTAATTATTTGAAAAATAGAATGGGGACATTAGAGTCAAAGGAGTTTATTTACAATTTTGTTTTGATATTTTATTTTTTATTTAGAGCTAAAATTCGGCTCTTTCTTTGACAATCAGTGCATCGCATTTTATCTTATGTACTAATATCTTTTAAAATGAATATGAAAGAACGAACATTTAATTTCGTCAATGTTTATAATGCAAAGTTCTATTGCCTAGCATCAGTAGAGTCTGAGTTTTCGAAGAACGACTTTTTTACTTTGGCGAAGAATTAGATTGATACTACTAACCTTACTTCTTCGAATTGTGGTGGAAAATCTCAGGTTTTTATCTTGCCGAGTTCTTTAATTTATATTTTCCCAAAATTGATATGGATATTAAATTAAATAATTGATGTACTCAAATGAAAAGTTGGAAGTATAGCAGCTGGGACACTATCCTTTTCCAGTTAATTTTGAAGATTTACAAGATCTCTATTAATTAGCAGATAAACCGATTTTTTTCTCTGGAGAGACAACATAAACATTAGTCAATTTAACGCTGTTATATCATTACCTGTTGTGTCCGAAGGCAATGTCACAAACTTCCTTACCTGGTCGATAGGCTACATAGCATACAGTCTTGATGGAATGAAATTATTTACAAATAAGGCTGCCAGGCGTGCCATCCCTTCTATGTGAGATAATAATAACTAGACATCTGTAATACCTAATATACAGACAGAAAACTGTATGGATAAAATATTTAAAATTCTTTACCGACAATAACAACAAAATATAATATGGACTAAACATATCAAGAAAAATATTAAGAAAGTGATTAGAAATTTAGAAAATAGTCATTGATTTTTAGTTAAGGTAAATTATATTATTACAGAATGTTTGGAATTTTACATAGTATACTACATAATGAGCTTGTGATTTTAGTTGTTTTACTACAAATTGTTTTTTAAATTAATTTAACTCATTTTAATTCCACATTTTTTGGGAACACTACGCGGAAAAAGTATCGCGTGGACTACGAAAAGGCGTTTATAGACTGAGACATTTTGTATACGTCCGGGATATGTTTCAGATATCTGTGCCAATTACAAGTACAGGAACGTTTAAAAGAAGTATGTTTATACATGTTTTATCTAGTTGTTTATTGAAAGCGTTCCTATACGGACAAGCTTTAAAGTGCTCTGTACTTTACTAACGTTATTAAAAACAAAATAAGTAATTTATCTCCAGAACAAGTGGTTGCAGTAGTTGCTTTAATCGAAGACGGGCGATTTCAAACATAGGTGGCTAATTTGATGAATATTAATTAGTCAAGTATTTGTAGGGCAGTAGCCTGATATAGAGAAACAGGAGGTGACATATGAAGACCGGTGCCAAGTCGTCCAGTCTAGTAGTAGTAGTGGTACAACTACTAGGCTGAGTTTGAGTGGAATAAGAGCTAGAGTAGCCGTTACAGTTCCTCGTCTTAGTAGGAATCACCGAGAGGCCCGCATAAGGTTTGCTAGGGAACACGCCAATTGGAGAATGAATGACTGGGCCTACATACTCTTCACACATGAGTCAATATTTAATCTTTACACCTCAGATAGACGTATACAAGTGTACAGACGAGATGGTGAACGCTATTCTCAGTGTAACATCAGATCTACGCCTAATTTTGGTGGTGGTTCTATCATGGTTTGGGGACGTATCTCTTTAACAGGTCGTACAGAGTTAGTATCAGTAAACAGACGTACAGTGATTGCCCATAGACATTTTACAAGATCATGAAGTACCATACGCACAAGTAATAGGCAACGAATTCTTGTTAGTGCACGATAATACACGACTCCATTTGGCAATAATCGTGTAGAAATACCTTGATGAGGTTGGCATTCCAGTTTTAGATTGGCCTGCGGTGAATCTAGACACGAATCCTATCGAGAATGTATGGGAACATCTTCACAGAGACATGTTCCTCCAGTAGAGCTACAGGGATTAGAAGGTGCTCTCCGTGAGGAGTGGGAAAATTTAAACCAAGCTTATATACGGAGGTTGGTTGAATCCATGCCAAATCGAATGCAAGCGGTTGTAAGAACCAGGGGTGTAAATATCGTGTATTAAGTTACTATCTTGTAATTAATTTTCCGAAAATATAATTCTTTTTACCGTATTTGCTTAATAAAAATTTCAAATATGAGTTTCTGTTTTCATTTGATTCCAATATTATTTGAATAATCATAACTAGAGACCGGATATATGTAGAGTGCATATAATCCGGTCTTAACAATGTCTTGGAGCATATTAGGATATCTTTAAAAATTTTTTTAGTCAAAAAATCATTCTTGTACCACAAAAATGAATTATGCGATACCTTTTTGCAGTAATTCAATTGTATGGGGAGGGAGGGGGGTGGGAGATATATATTAACTTTTCCACAATATACAAATAAGCTTTTATTGTAACTGGGTTGAATAAATAGACTTCTAAGTTGAGATAAATACTTTATTTTCAAGTAATACAACTGCAATATTTTCTAACAGCTATGATACAAATAATCGATGCGTTTTAACAGTATAAAAATGAAATAAATACAATATAATTTTACAGTAATTACAATATAGTAATGGAGAAAAGAAATTGCCACAATATAGTACTTATAGTTGTTTTTCTTATTTCGTTCTTATGTATAATATATATACCTATGTATACATATAATGCTTTAGTAATAATAATAATAATAATAATAATAATCAATAATCATATAATTATCGTAATTAATAGTAATATATCACAAAAAACGCAAATTTCTCATACGTCTATATTATATATATAATATGTATATATATATATATATATATATATATATATAAAAGGTATTTATAATGTGCTTTCTTAAGTCTTTCGCGATAACAAATCAATATCTTGTTAAAGAAAGGCATGCATCTAAACATGTTGCGCCCTTCGAAAAACAAAAAACAAAATTGAGATCGAAATTGACAAGCAGTCTTCTTAAAGATTTTAATGGAATCCCGGATGGTACAGTGAAGGTTGAAGGGGAAGGGGGAGGAGGGGGGAGTATATTCGTAAAAAGTATATTGGCAAGATAAAATGTATTGTTCCCAAATAGTAACGTTGATGTTTGATATGCAAGGAAGAAGTATAAGAAAAATTCGCCCTGTATATTCGCCGCCACAAAATAGAATATTTTGCCGTTATATCTATTGATAAATTTGCTTCAAGAGGCGATTAGATACATACAATATAGTTTGTAGTAACGTACTTATAATCAATATAATATTTTTATTTTGTACATTGAAAAGCATATAGATAGCAAATTCAATAATCATCTTTATTTTTCTTTATATACGATTTATAATATTTTATCTTGTGGCATTCATTTTTTTAATTAATACTTAATAATTAAATGTATACATTATTATAAATTTCATTTATGTTATGTATATAGTCTGTGTTCAAAAGATTTGACTTCCGTTTAGAAATTGCATGGGGTTTTTATCGATGATCGTACCCTGAATTTGATTTCCACAAACGTAAAGAAACCTTAAGTACATTAATTATAAAAATCTTTTAACTTATCGTCAGTATACGGAAGGAATAGTGGTATACAGAGTTAGTAAAAAAAGATATCATTAAATGTTAAGAGTAGATAAAACGATTTGAGTAATAACAACGTACAAATATTCTCTTTAAAATTCGACTGCTGAATATGTTTCTTTTTTTTAATTTTATAACTTGAAAAATATTGTTGCTGTACCACTGAAAGTTTTGCTATTTCGAATATGAAGTCGGCAAAATAGAGAGAAGTGGCATCATCTTCGCTATTTTGGTGTTTGCGTTAGCATAAAGAAAGTGTCAGGATTACTTTTCTCAGCATAACCAGACACTTATTAGTTTTTGTGATTTTATTGTGTGTTGGATTTCTGTTTCTTTATGTGTTGCCGATTTGACAGAAATCGAGAGACAGTGTTAAATACCTACCACGGTCAATGTGAGTCAGTGGTTCCAAACATTTCTTTCGTGAATTATGTTCATATTCGATTTAAGAACTAAACTTGCATTTGGAGAGTATCATTACATATTAAAATACCCATTGTAAGTAAAAATTATTATATTGAATGAATTTAGTAATGGTTATTAGATACATTTGTTGTGCAGTAGTATTTTTGTTTATAAAAAGGTTTCAAATAAATTCGTCAGTAGTCCATTCCAATAAAATTTTTTGTCGTAATTTATTTTCAGTTGAATTAGTTCGCACTTTGACAGAATATTCGTTCAGATGCACAGTTGACAGGAACATGTTAAAACTGCAATTTAAAATTGATTTGAAATGATTTTTACTATACAACACAAATCATTCATGGTTGAATCTTATTTTCGAAACGGATGAAAGGTTGACGAACAAACAGTATTGTCTTGAAGATTGTTTAGAAGAATTTAGTAATGGGTTTCCCAACTTTGTCTTTGATTATGATGGTTTTCAGCATACACTTAAATATTGTATTAAGGTTTTCAGGGAAACAGGGTATTCTGTAGAATATTTTTGATATTTCTCCATGATAAGCAATTGTTTTATAAATGATAAAATTACAATTTTCTTGCAATTACTCAACGTAATTAAATTCCGAAATAATATCGGTCTCGGAAGGGAATTGAACCCAACATCTTTATGTCTCCGGCATAACGTGCTTCTCGTGCGTGGCATCTAAGAGGATTTAATGCGACTTGAACTCAATGGTCTTGTGGAGAGCATTGGGTTCAATTCCCCTCCGAGTCCGATAGTTTTTCGGAATTTAATTACGTTGGGTAATTGCAAGAAAATTGTAATTATATCATTTCTAATATCAACGGTAGTTTAGTATTGATATTCATGTTAATATTAGTATTAATATAGATATTAGTTTAATGGTTTTATAAGTAAAAATCTGAAAATCAACTTATATTGCCAATGTACAATGCCACCATTGAAATGACTCCCGTATTAAAACAAATCTTCCTTGGGTTGGTACATATTTCTTCGTTTATCGTACAATTCATCTCTAAATTATCTATTTCTTGAAAGAATGCATCATCTAGAAGAGTTTTTCAATAACAGGAAAGCTAATTCTTTGGTTTAACGAAGATGAGTTAAGTGTAAGCTTATGTCTACTGTAGAAGAATCTTCCGAATGTTGCTGTTTCGTTGAGTTTGTTCTTCAGATGGTTTCTACAGATTGATATCGTTGTCCCGTCAGAAACATCGACAGGATGCGTAGCTACAGACAAATCGGCTGCGGTTGAACTTCTTTGTCAAAATAAAAACCACAGCAGCTATTATAACAACGTGAAGATATTATTGAGGATTACGAAAAATTCGAACAATTTCAACCCCGAGAACCGTTATAAGATCTGCAACATCTGGAGGTGAATTATTCTTGATACCGATCTGTTAAAGGGGGTGAAAAAATGCAGATAAGGAAAATAGTTCAAAAACACTTGCAAAAACAGAAACAAAGATCTGAACTACTTTTTGAGTTGCTAATTTCGTTACTTTTGAAGTATATTTATTACCCCTGACAAATTCCCAGAACGTCGTAAGGTCACGGATGATATTAGTTTCTACGTTAGATTGGTATTGTTTAAGCGCCGCATAAACTTTGGACTTCACTAGCTTTCGTAACCTTCTGTATTCCTGAAGATGATATACAGACTTGCTGTTCTTACGATAACATTCTTTCAAATTTATTATTTTTTTATTACGGGGATTAGACCAAGTTCGTTTCGATGTTACTAATGTTGGAAGTGAAAGATCTATGACAAATAAGATGTATAACAAAAGCATGGGGATTTTCTATAAATTTTGTCCAAAGTCTTAAATGATATCTTCATTATTTTCAGAGATGCGTTTAATAGAAGGTTGTTATGAGTCGCCCTGTATACCATTAAAAATGGGCCTTGAAATACAATATATTTTTCTCATTTAAAAATAAACTATGTTGAATACATTATTCTTCTAAAAATTTTGGTATGAAGCTTAGGTTAGTTCTAGAAGTTTAGGTTTAGCGAGAAAGAACAATAAGGAATTTTATTGGTCTAGCTTCGTTGTGCGATATAAAAGAGGAAGTCTTTATAATTTTTCATTAGAAAATCTATAATGATATCCTAATATTGTTATACATCATCGTGAGTTATGTAGAAGCTTTTAAAAGGTTTAGAAAAATATGGTATTAGTGAAATAGAAGAGTAAGGAGTTACAAATTGAAACCGATTAGTATTCTGGTGGTAACTCGGCTATATGGTTATAATTTAGAAGTAATGGACGGTTTAATAGTTATTTCATTTCCTCACTAAGATCATTTTGGGGTAAAAGTAATAGAAAAACAGTTAACAGCGCGTATTTGAAATTAGAACTTTATCTAGATCAAGATAAATTCGTTATAACTTTAGTCTTTCTTAGTATTATCCATACAATGCGGAAATAACAAATCTTTTGAGCACTTTAATTTAGAATCTTACAATTCGCATTAGTCATTTAGGAGCTCTTATTCTTTATACAGTCTATGTGTAATCGTAATTATAAGTGATAATAATATTTATAAAGAATTAAAAACATCTCGAAGAACATGATCGAACACAACTAAAACAAGCAGGCAAAATACAACAGATCTTTCCTGAGTTAAAGACGTCGTTCCAAAAAAATACCAGTCTTGAGAAGGTATGTAAATATTATGTACTGTATATCATTAAAATATCGTATGTATGTATATGTGATTATGTACGGTACATGATCAATAGAAGTTTGAAAACTCCAAATTTCGTGTCTTTGCAAGTTTCCAATAAATTGAGTTTACTATGACAGCTGTCGAAAAACATTACCGTTCGTTCCCTAGTGATACCGAATTTAAATGAAAATCATAGCCTACTCTAAATGAAAATTTAATTGAAGGTATGGTATATACATTCATTATTATACGATCCAATCCCGGCAACAGTCACTTTAATACTTTAGAATTGTACAGCGAACTTTGTGAATATTTATCATTACTTCATCAAGGTTATTGCATTATCGAGTACCTAAATAAGTAGTAATAAACCTTCAAAACGAATAAAAGAGTTGGTAACATCAACAAGAAGATATGATAACAATAATGAACATTGAACGTGAATTTTTATTTGCCTTGTTTGTACGCTATTTATTATTAGTTACAAAGTGCTTCCACAGTTTACGCGGTCGTATTGTGCACAAAAATATTTTGATATCTATTTCCGTTGCGATCGATTGATATAAAGCTACCCACTGTAAATAATATACTATCAGTATTTCAAGAAAACATTACGTGTCGCTAAGAATTTAACATTCTAAATAATTGAAAGATAAAATATTATTTAAAAGATGTGACAGAAAGCAAATATAGTAGCGTTGGAGGGTGTGGAAATATACGTTAAATATGAACATTTATAAACGCAAATAAGTAATTGAGAAAATCAAAAGTGGTATTAAACACTCATCACGGTTAATTGCCGGTTATATACAGGATGTCCCGCAAATCATTGATAGAATGGAAAAGGATGGTGAGGGTGGTTACTTTCAAAAAAGAAATCCTCTAAATTACCATGTGATTCTTCATAGCTTCAAGGCGTTAAGGTATTTGTTCTTGTACCCCGCACCGTTGATAAAAATTCGGATTAAATCGTCTTAGGTCACATTCTTAACTGCAATCAGTTTTATCTGACACTCAATATAGAATGCTATAAAATACTTTATGTTTACGCAGTATCGTCTGTTTGTGAAATTTTCCTTCCTTCCTTTTAGAGTTTACTTATATTATTAACAAATAATGAACGGTTAATAATAGGCAGTACATCACTGGAAAGCTGCACGTGATGAGGTCGCTGTTCTTCATTTTGGCGAGAATATTCAATTACTACAAACGAAATAACCTATCGTTGAATAAATAAACAGATAGATTTGGGTATCCTATTAAAAAAGTAGGAAGAATTTTTTGTCAAACGCTGTAATAAATTCACTATTTTTAACTATATATTTACACCTAATTAACAAAAAATATTCCCCCAAGTTATTTGACCGTTCCGGGATACAAACCCGATATATTTATTTGTTTTCGATTAAAGGTGTTAAACATTTTTACATACCCTTCCCTCTTCCCGCATGTTGGTTCTAGATCTTTTAAGTTGGTTTAAAACACTATTATTTAGAAGAGTTATACAGTGAAATTTAATAAAGCTTAGATCCTTTATGCAAATGCACCCAGAGATTTTCCCGAAAACACAATGAAGCCATTGCATATCAGATCGTAGAAGAATTAAAATGCCATACATGTAAAAGTTGTTCAAAAAGTAGAATAAAGCAAAAAGATGACAGCAAGAACTGGTAAATTGTTTGGGATATTACCTTAACAAACGTTGTTTTAGTGGGCCATCTAACTAACAAGGAAGTGTTCTCGGGTGTCAAATTCAGATCTTAATGAAACTTGGTAGGTAAGTAGAGGATGTTGGGACTTGAAAATAACAATTTCTTGTTTGTACTGAATTTCACTCTGAGGGGCTGAAACATTTCTTCGCAAAATTATCAGATTTTCAGTTTTCTTGATTTAAGTATTAAATAGATACAAAAAAAGTTTAAATGCAAATATTATACCTTATTGAAAGGTCTTTCAGGATACGTGAATGTGGTATATACTGTTGCAGCGCTACTCTCGTATGCATTTGTTATCAAGTGTAATCCCGTGTTTACATTTGTATGAATTATGAACATTAGGACTTAATAACTGATGCAATTTTACTAATTAATGATGGTCTTTCTTAATAGAAGACATATGTATGCAATATATAGATGGTTTTGGTGTAAGTAGTATAAGGTATGACTTGTTCTACACCTTTTGAACACCCTGGATAATTGAAAATGCTTTAAAATCAATAAAGGATGTTAAAGATTAACAACTTGCGTTAATTTCTTTTCTATATTATTATGGTCAGCTTCTAGCATAAGAGGGTGGTGTTTAAATGCAACATCTTGTATATACCACATTCACGTGTCCTTAAAAAGATACAACATTTGCATTTAAATTTTTGTTGTCTAATTCCGTTCAAGGATTAAATCAAGAAAACTGAAAATCTCTGAATTATTAAAGGCGTGTTTCATACTTTCAGAGTGAATTTCAGTACAATAAAAAAAATATTTTTAAGTTCCAAAATACTCTACTTACCTATCAAGTGTCCAGGTTTGTTTAAACTTGTTATAAATTACTTGGTTTAATAATACTATCATTTATAAAGTGGCCGTTGGAAATACGAAGTTTTTTGTACGTTTGGAACATGTAATTTGGTCGTTTTATTTTCGAATGTGGTTAAGGTAAGTTTGAAGACAGGTCGAATTTATTATCGTTTTATGTTGTAGACTTCCACGGTATTTAGTTTTTCGGGTTGAAACCGCATCGTAGTTGCATGAGTCTTCTGATGTTTCGCTCTTTGTTGCATGGTGCTTCTTCTGGGTGTGATTCTTCTCACAGCAGCGTTATGACATGCAGCAGCCCAGAAGAAGCTCCATACAACTGAGAGGGAAAAGCCAGAAGACCCATGCAATTGCAACGTGGTTTCAAACAGGAAAACTAAATTCTTGATTATAGTTTTCTTTAATAACGATGTCTTTTATTGGTAAATGCGAATATGATCTCCAATATTAAAGACACGATTTTAGAAAATTGATTTCCATCTCTCACACAAAAAAATATTGATCATGTACCTTCTATACACCATAATAGTAACCAATGTAGGAAACCTAAACAAAATAAAAAAAAAACTGAAAGATTCACTTTATTAAAAATGAGTTTCTGGAGGTTCGTCGATATATTTACAGGTGAACGGATTTAGAAACCAGGAACAGAACGATTTCTCGTGTTTATGCTTGCATTTCCCTCTCCTATTGTGAAGGTGAGATAATCGGCTGGTATCCGAGTCGATGCTAGAGCTTTCGCTATCCCTGACAACACTGTCGTAACCGCTCTCCGCTTTTCTCGAAATGGCGGCCGGGCTATGCTTCGAGGTACGCGGCGTTGAATCGTGACCGCTGTCGTACCCTTCGGACTGTTTCTGATTCAACTTTATAGCGGCTAAGCCCGATTCGATACTGAACATTCGCCGATTGATCCGTTCGTTCGACGGTAAACTGTTAGGCGGCGGTAGCGGTAGGATTAAATTCGGTTGTTGGGGATTTTCGTCGCACGCGCCGTTTCCCGGAACCCGTTCGGTCTCTTCGCGTAGGTTAGGATTGGACGCGCCGTCCGGATGTCGCAAATAAGCCAAATTACTGTTATCCTTCGAGTATTTGTGGGAATATCTCTGGAAGCGACCGCTCAAAGGAGCTGCCGGTGTCGACAGTTCCATGCTGCTGGCTGATAAATGTGGATCAGCATACCAATTTTGTGCGGTAGCGGGTCTAGACATACTTACTTTGCAATTCTCACAGAATTTCTCTTGATTTGGAATATAGGCAGGTTCGCTGTATATACTACTGTTATCATGCGGAGGACCGTAAAGCATATCGGTTAAGGTTAAACTTTCGCACCTGGTCAATAATTTTTGACTTTGGCTGTGCTTTTGAAACGTTTCCGAATTAGCGACGTTCGCTTTCGCTAACCTATTCGAGTACAACTCGTGCAGACGGGCTAACTGATCGAATTTTTGCTTCGCAGCCTCGTCAATATGATTCGATCTCGAATTAGGATTATCGGGATCCTCATAATCGTCGTTGTACATCCCATACTTGGGATCGTACCTGTTTCGTGGTAAAATTCGTTCTAGATCGGTATAAATCGACATCGAATCCGTAAACGTGCTGACGACGGTCAGATTCTCCTGACTCAAAATTCTCAAGGGATGATCAAGCGGATTTTCCTGATCCACCTCAGGAAGGGGATTCTCTTTGAATCCCATACACAAAGCTATATCCTCCTCGGTCACTTGCAAGCAACAATCTTGAGTTGGCACCGGTTCTAGTGGTTCTTCCACCTCTATAATTTCCAATACTTCGTCTTCGTCGCTGACTTGTTCCTCGTAGGCGTTTTGATAGTTGTATTCAGCGTTCGATATTAATCTTTCTTTGAGAAGCATGTCTAAGCTTTCCAGTGATACTTCTCGACTGCTCAAAGGTTGTATTAGAGGTAAAGCTGGGGGAAGTTCTGGTTCTTCTTCGTCATAATCGTCTTCCTCAATTTTCTCATCTTCTCTCTCTTCAGATGTTAAATATTCCTGCAGGGTGTCGCTGCTCTTTGCGTTAGATGCTTTTAATCCACTTCTTGAATGAGATTCGTCGATAATTTCTTGTCTTTTATTGTCTAACGGTCTTATTAACTCTTCATGGTAGGTCTTGAACTGCGTTAATTCCTTAAAGTGGTCCTTATTCTTAGAATCTTTCGTGTGGACGTATTTAGTTCGTTGTATTTGCGAAGTTTGATGCTCTACCCACTTCCTGATCATGTTCTTCTTGTGACTATCCATATATCCGTAGCCGGTAGATTCAACTTGCATAGGCCCGTCGATCCACGTCTCCCTTTTCTTCACGTGACAGGGTTCCTTCATGAAATGCCTGGCTTCCGCGACTTTCGACTTGGATATGCGCGGACCATCGATCCATTGTTCATCGCTGGGGTTCGTATTGTGTTTGGAGCTTTCGCTGCATTGCGGTTTAGACTTTGCGGTTGGTAACCGACTTGGAGAAGATTTAGGCGAGTTAGCGTGTGCTGGGGAGGTTTTACTGGAAGAAACTTTCCCTTGTTGTCGATGCGCCGGCTTCTCTTCGATTTTCTGGAGGGTCTTCGGCTTCTGCTCGGCGCTAGATCCTCGCAAGGCTTTGCTCATCGAACAGCGATTGTCGCCGGAATTAAGGCTTGGAATGTAAACGGGTGGATGCTCACCATCTGTCGCGTCGTCCGCTGGTCCTACGTAGATCACAGTATCCGCAGATAAGTCACTGCTAGAAGGGTCCGGTTCGCTGCTGGTTCCTGTGGTTTTAGCGGCTTCTTCGCCGGAACTACCGCCGGAACCGTTTCCAGTTCCGGCCGAGACGAATTTGATCCGTCTTCGTCGCATTCTGTGGATTCTAGACGCTAATTGGACTGTGGTCAGGGTATCCGAATAGTTTTGAGCGTACGGCGATACGTGCGCTATCATAGCCGCGTGGCAAGTTAGGGAACTAAGACAGTCTTTTAGTAGATGGGTAAGTTTGTGCTCTTTATATGGTAGGTGTTTTTGGCCGTTGAATATCGCCAGTAGGATGTTGCCTAGACCCGATAGAGGAATTCCACCACTGGCTTTTCCACGTTCTGAGTTTCCGAGGTCGATTAGATGCAGACGGCTTCTGCCACCAGCAACTGAAACAAATATTTCGAATAAATCAGATAGTTCAGTATTTAATACAAGGTTAGACTGTCTAAAAACTAATATTTAAGTTAAAAAAATTGATTTTATGACTACACCATGCATTACATGAATATTTTTGAATATCAGTTACATTTGAAAATATTCTCGGATAAAAAAAAACAAAATTAGAAAGGATATTCGAATAATGTTAGATTGTTTTCCACCTCGTATGTTATATTCGCCTGTTTTGAAGAACAGTGACCACTTTAGTCTGCTCATAAATTTTCTCGTTAATTTTCTGGCCAATACTCATTTGTAGAAAATGCTCGCCTATTCGGTAGGTTTTATAATGATATTCAATGCGCACGCGCAAAAAGTACATATTTAACGAAATAAAATGTATTCTCGGTTTCCACTGTAGCCTACGTACAGCTATTATGTATGTAAGGTATGTAATATGCACAATAATTGTAGTTATTCAAGTTCTCTTATACATGTATGTACAATAGCTTGTATTTATGTATGCGCTCAAATTACGTTATTTTTTGCTACATGAGGTACCGCTGCAGCGTGTACGCAGCCAATGTTGCGTTTAAAGTTTCATACGGCTTCTGCAAAAGCTTTGTTAAAAGCATGTAATAATGCCAATACTGAAAGGCACGAAAGTTTGTAGCTAGCTCATAGTTGGTTATGACTTATGCAGCGTCTGAAATAAATTCAGGTGCACCAACCATGTTTGCAATAAATTGTAGGAAAACAACAATTGTCAAAGTATTCGTATACATCTCTAAACTAAACGATTTACTTCACCATATACCATACATATATACTATATAATACCGAAAAGAAACTTCGGTAAACGAAATAGTGGATTTAAATAGAAGTAAGCGTTGAAGACTAAGGAAGCTCCAATAAATAGTAAAAAGCAGATGTCAAATGTCAACGGAGTGGTATTTTGTTATAATTGTTAGGGTTGCACGCGCTGTAGTAAACATTTTCAAAGCTCTTATCTGTCCATTACACGACCGTATTATATTTCACTTCTAATATTTATTGATGCTGAATGAAATATGGACGTTAAGTCTTAGGTAGCTATGAACTATGCTACATACTTCTATCTCGGTTGTGTATACGTACGCATCTGACTTTTAGATGTAGCGCTTGTCTTCACTTTATCGATGAAACAATGATGTAACTACAAACTTTAGTGATTTCATCTGTATATATTTATGTATGTATGCACCACTACCTTTGTATAGGATACCTTACCATACTTAATTGCTGTTTGATAAGCATGCCTAAGTGCTATGTTTATTTATATGTCCCTTTGTGGGAGCCAAATCTTATTTCTTTGCCTTGATGTTATCTAAGCGACTTGATTGGTTTGTATTTGTTATAACACTTTCGTTATTTGTATATTTATAGGGGAACCCAACTCTATCTCTTAGAGCTTTAACGTCTGGTTAAGGACGACAGTAGCGATAACAGCCGATCTCAAAATAAGGGTATGTCATGTCACAACTACCCAAGCGTTCTCATAACACAAATAATACGCTACGTTAATAATTTTTTGCTACTGCCTCTTATAAGAGGGAAAAGCTAATCAACCAACAATTGTGCGAAGTGTGCATCGACAAGGGAAATGGCAGAGTTGAATTTGATATGATATATAGAAATTTGGCCCGTAGAATTCGTCCACATCGACGGAAAATTAATGGAAAAATGTCAAAGTCCCTTTTATTACGGAACCAAACATATACACTAGGGTGACAGAATAAAATAGACACCTACTAATTAAAAAGAAGATTCTATTCTCGTTATATATACAATATATTTTAAAATTTTTAAATTAGTCTAATATTTTGTCGATCCACCTTTACTTGCGTGAAGTGCTGCGAGTCGTCATGGCATAGAATCTATTAAATTATTAATGGTGTCTTCTGGAATGTTTAACCACTCTTCTGTAACAGCTGCCACGAGTTCTTCCTTATTACTGCGTTTTCGGGGTCGTTTCGTCATATTTGTCTGGATTATGTGCCAAACATTCTCTGTTGGATTCATGTGTGGTGATTGGCCTGGCCATGGTAAAATCCAAATCCGCTGTTCCTTTTTCCATGCGGTTGTTGTTCTTGCTTTGTGGCAGGGTGTTCCATCCTCCATAAAAGTGGCGTCTTCTTTAGACAAAATGGCGTTTTCGAATATCGATAGTAGTCCTTCTGCTAATATTTGGATATATTTTGCCGCATTTATATTTCCGTCGCAGATTACTACCATACCATGATGTTCACACCGCCGTATTTCACCGTCTGATGCAAAAATTTGTCGTCCGGCACGACCTGGTCTCGGCTCCACTGTTGTTCTTTCCTTGCGTTTAAATTGTGTAATCACACGGTTAATTGTGGACAACGGCATATTTAAAAATTTAAGTTGCGAAGCGCCGCGTTCACTCTGGCCAACCACCGGTGACCCCGGATGAAGTCGCTAATATCACTCGAACCTTGTAAGCGAGGCATAGTTGTAACGATACTAAACTATAACGAATTCCTTCCGATACATCTACCCCTACCCTAATGACAAGAGAAAGTTCTTAATTCGTTCTTAGAATTAGGCTGTTTACATATTTATACCTGGTGTCTATTTTATTCTGTCACCCTAGTGTATATGTACAGATGACAATGGATGCTGCAGCCTCAGCAACCATCAACTTGGAGCGGGAAGATCGTACTCATTAAGGCTGTCTATATATGCGCTCCGACTATCATTTCACTCTCTGGCCCTCTCTTTTCCAGGCTCTGCCGTACATCTTCTCTTCTTACCCCATCAAAAGCCCTTTTGTGATGTATAGAACATATACGTATTTCCTTTCCTCTTCCTGATAGTTGTTTGATTACAAATATTAAGTCTTGGGTGCTGCCTCCTTTTCTAAATCCATGTTGTGTATCTTCTAATGTTGTTTCGGAGTCTTTTTTCTAATATTCCTGTTATATTTAATGGGTCTAATTTTAGGCACTTGTACTTTTAGTATTATGAATTGCTGAGTGCATACATACATAATCTGTAATGTACATACATGGTATAAAATAAAATCATATATATTATGCAAAGAGAGAAAGAATAAATGATAAAAATGAAAATAAAATAACATTAATGCTAACGCATACAGTTGTAATAACATATATGAATATGAAATATACAAGTTAGTGAAAAATGGATGAAATAAAATAAATTTCCTGACAAAAGTAAAATTCTTGCAGAAAAATAGACAAAAAATGTTAAATCCTTAACAATGTATAACTTACCAGGAGGATGCAATTTTTTAACACCCTTCGTAAGGAACAACAATTTCAACTTAAAACTGGAGAAATTTTAACAGCAATAATGCAGTGTCTAAAAGATTCTATTTAAGTGTAATACATTTCACGTAATGGGATTCGTACTTTGAGAATCCTACTGACTGCGCCACTAAAATGGATACGAGACAAACGAAATGTGGTGATTACATTTTCCATACTCGCACACGTATTAATTGCGCACGCGATTAACAATCGAAAGTTAAAAATCATTTAAAATTAATTCTCCTCTATTACACACGCTAATACCGGAACGGGAACTATTACAATGCGTCTTTCTTTTTCTCTTTGTTTCGTCGTTTCGCTGCTCTAACAACAGCACGACGTATACACCTGGCTGACGCCGACAATACCCTACACGCCTGTTATTACCGCAGTGTCCCACATAACATGAAAGGCCCGCAAATTCTCATTGTGCTCGCACACACTTCATACACACACAGATAGAGAGAGAAAGGGAGAGAACTTAATATACCTGGCAGCGTTCACGGTGTAATAAATTATTCGCCTCTCGTCTCTATTGTGTCGATTAATAATTTTGATGTGCTTTAACGTTGCGACGTAAAGCGTTCCCACAACGATGGGACTTCGGGTACCGCGTGCCCCTGGGCGCTCGAAGCCAACAAGTTTCTCGTACTACCGAACGGAAAAATCTTTTCATCGTTCGCTTTACCAGTTTAAATTAGGTATTAATTGGCTATCCGTTTATTGGCGATTGTAATTACCCAATATTGCCTGATACGATGCGAATATCTAAAATTCCGAAATTTTGCCAGTGGTACCTGATAAACATAATATCGTGTTTATAAATTTGCATTAAATATTTGGCAGGCTTGGTAAATTCTCATTACGGTGCATTTACAAGCTTTATATTTGGATTAACATTCCAATGCTTGCAAAGCTCTGTTCTTTATTTTCTGAATATTTTGATTATCCCTCTATGCAACCACCAAAGCATTGTCATATAACCTTGTTAACATGCGTAAACTGTTCAAAAACTAATGCTCTTGCTTTGGAGCACTATAAAATACGAAAAAGTCTTTTAGAATGCGATCAAGAATGACAAGAATGACTGGTGACAACTTCTCATTTATCTTTGTTCTTACAGAAGTTCCTTCAGAGGTATCCGATCTGCGAATAACATGATTTGTATACTACTTAGTTATGTTGAAAATTTACGCTTTAAGTAGTGGTTGTACGTCAAAGGCCGATAATCGTCTTCATAGTTGAATGGTATACTCAGTGAAATTTCTATAGTTCTGCAGAAACTGTTGAGTTTTGTCATGGTAATGTAGCAGATGAGTTTTGATTACTTAATGCAAGAAAATGTACATGATTTTAATTCTCTAACAGGTTACGTGCTATTTTCATGCTAGTTTTAGGGAAACATACAGGGTGTTTATATCTAATTAGTTATACTGACCACAGTTTTTTAGTTCTGCACTTTGAAAGCACCCATATAAATGGGATATACCATACCACACAGTTTGTGCTACTTTTACACATAATTGGGGAATTAACAGCTCATTATCATTTAAAAAAGGACTCCAAGTGTCAAATTCAGAATTGGACAGGAAAAAATTAGGAAAAAGGAAAGAAAATGGGACCAATCTCACAGAATCTTAAACAATTTAATTGTTCAATGGCTACCGGTTTCGTGCACATAATCAGGACAAGACTGGAAGAACAAGTGAAAGTCACAATCGAAAATGAAAACAAAAAATCGTGTATTTACCACTCCAGAAAAGGACTACAGAATCAAAATAAATGCCAAGAAACAACACCAGCAGCGTCACGGCAGTAAACATATGGAAACGTTTTAAATGGAAGTTCTCTGCTGTTTAGATCCACTTAAACGTGGATATACATTACCAAGTATACAGAGTGTTCCAGAAGTAACACCAAACAAAATGTATATTACAGGATAATGATGAAAGAGCATCACCTCAATCATTCGACGTTATTACATCGAAAAAACTGAAAATGAATCAATTTTCGAAGGCGGGTTTCATCTATTCGGAGTGAATTTCCATTGTTAAAAAATCCCTTATATACCTGAACATACTTTACATCCCTATCAAGTTTGGGCTGATTTCCAGAGTTTTAATGAGCGACGTTTACTGTAGTGAAAGGAAATGATCTTAATCATATGATAAAACAGTTGTTCAACATGAAGTGGTAGTAATGCTGGCATAATTGCAATAATCGTTACAATTACGTAACGAATCTGTAGATGCATAAACACTACATACTTGTTACGATCTGTCAAAATCTGTCTTTATTGAACGCTGTCAAACTTTGCTATAACCCTATTATTTTTTTACGTTACTGATACCTGGAAGCAGTGAGTATGCATTGTTTATTATTTGTAACGGCACCACTAATGGTAATGTAAGATTTTGAAATTTTTCTATTGCTTCAACTATTCTCCTGTAATTATTTATGAATATTTGTAAATCCACCTCAATTTGAGGCTCTTGGAACATCGGCTCACTTTCCTTGTTACCAGCTGCCCCTTTATGATTAAATTTAGCAGTACGGAATTTATTTGGCAGAGACGTTAAAAATAATACCAGGGTGGTCTTTTAAGTTTTACATATAGAGCTGGAATGAAACAGTACATAGCTTTTAAAGACGTTATTGTTTCGCAAGCGCTCGAAGCAACTGTGGAAGGAGTTAGTCCATTCGTTTGTTGGTACAGTGAAAATTGAGTTTTTGAAGGCATCGATTGCTCCTCCTGACAACTGGAACATTTAACCACGCCATCTGTTGTTGATTTTCAGCATGGTAAAGAAATCGTTGGGAATTGCATTGTTTTGGTGTAAGATAATTCGTCGTTCGGGGTTGGTGGGCTCAGCGATGACTTGCGACAAACAAATGGTTGTAAACCAATCGGCAGTAACAGTTCCTTCATCCTACCTATCATTGCTACTATATGAGCTGCTTTTGAGGCAAACGTCGCAACCATTGTTCTGGAGACATTTCAAGAACGGATGACTCTTGTCGGGTTTTCTTCACAATGGAAAACCCAAACAAATGGCTGGCGTATATATTCTGACTCGTACGAGTAAATCTTAGATTCATCATCATTGACGATGTTGTACACGGTCCAGCGGCACTATTGCACCCCTGCTGCCTTCTATTTTCCGGTCAAGGGATGCTATATCCAACAGGAAACTAATTTTTTCACACAGAATTCTTTATGCAAAATATTATCAATTCAGGTTCTTGAAATTCTGGGTGATGACCCAATCTCGCGATATGTCACATGTCAATCGTTCTTGAAGATCTTGCATACAGCATGGACGTTTTCTTAAGTACCGTTTTTGGTGCACCTGTTCTTGGATCGTCTTCGTATTTGTTTTCCCAATATATGTTTGTAATTCAGATTCACTTTTTACAAGCCGTCGTTTCATCGATACACATGTATTTTAGAGCACGGGGGGCGAAGTAAACTATAAGTGGAGTAATACAAGTTCTAGTTCACTTTGTAACGCTGTTGTTTCTTTACTGCTGGTGATATCTCTATGGTTTTATGCAGACATGTTTCTAAAATAAGGCTGAAAGTCATTTCATTTCTGCTGCTTGTCAGGTTTGGTTGTTAAATTTTTCTTCTGATATCTACGTTCAGCTTTTAGTTACATTTAGTTAGTGTATTAGTGATTAATATAGTACAGACTCTTATTAACAATTATTTTATATTAGAATTTAAATTGTACAAAATTAATATATATTAATATATATATATAATATATACATAGGGTAAGTCGTTTTAAGGATATATACATATATTTTCAACTAATTATATTTCTCAAATAGCAATGCCCCTCCATAAAGTGCACTGTCACTAATTGTAAAGATGGAGTAGCTCCGTTTCACAGATTCCCCAATCCAAAAATAATTTTTTACAAATTTAAAAAATAGATTAACGCTATTCATAATTCAATATTGATAACCCTACCTCTAGATACGGCGTAGAGTGCATACCGTGTACGGATTTTAATTCACTATCTTAAGGTAGAGGGCGTAAAACGCAATTGTGATTTAATGTTATTAAGTTGCCATTCTCTACCATTTCTTATCTCTGATTTTAGACTGAATACTATCTTTTTGATTGAAGCATTCATGGAAAAACACTATTTGACAGAATCTGAAGCGAAAAACTACGTCAACGAAGCAAAATACAAGACGTGGGAAACTGAATAAGAAAACGAAGAAAATGCTGGAACAATCACGTAAGCAGAACGAGCGATGATAGACTGTAAAAAGGACCAAAATAAATAACCCTTTCGGAGGCAGGTCATCAAAACGGTGGAAAGAATCCTGAACATCTACATCCGAAGAGGTGTAGGAAGAAAACAGACAGTAGCCTGCCTACCACGTGTAGAAATGAAGAAGAAGACGTATTCCTCGTACATACATTTCATGATGAGTCTATATTTATCCCAAAAGTGTTGAAATGATGATTAATTAAGTAAATTAGGTGGTAAATTATATGCCATCAACTTAAAAACTAAGTCGAACAAAAATTCAGTTCTAGATTTTAGGAAACTTTTTTTATATTTGTGCCATACAATGTACATGTTTTTTACCGTCCGTTTTTTATACAGTTGTATTTTAAATTGGTAAATTCCCTAATAAATTTATGTACTTGATTAGCAAGTCAAAAGTAGACAAAAATATTTATTATGTGCTTGTTTGTTGGAACAACTTTCGTAGAGATTTATTTGGATGCCATCTCATTCTAATTGATGCATCTTGGCCTAACAGTTTTTATTGATCAAGGCTATTGGCTATCAGCTATTTCTTTTTGAGCACAATTTAACATTGTAATTTCCACTTTTTTTTTTTTAATTTCAGTGCATACGTTTAACTTCTAATCTTCTATCTTCCACGACAATAAAATCTGGTAGCAATTTCCTGCAAAGTTGAGCTTACTAAAGTTAATTAGACACCCCTCTGTTTTTACACTGGCATTTTGACAAATATTTAGACCTTAAACGCTCTGAATTATGATTACCAGGGTGATCGCGAGCTTATCTCCATCCTATATATACAGCACCTCACTCCCACCAATGCGATCATCTTGACTGACTTGAAATACCGGCGAATCTCCGAGACGGGACCGAACGTACTTTTTGTTCGTCCCTATCGTCGATAAGGATCCTAATTTTCATAAATTTCGGATACGCCGGAAAACGACCATCCGGCAATTAAGCGCTCCTCTTGGTTGTTTTAATTTCGGACCGGCACGTGGACTAATGAAAAGTAAACATGCGTTCGCAAGGTCGAAATTTTTATCCTTTTTCTTCTTTGTGGTTCCCGCAAACCAATTACCTACCTTAACCGATACAATTTGATACACCGGGCGTACGAGAACTTTGTTCGTTATTCAAATTAAATTTAAGATTAACACGGTGCAAACTATCTTCCCTTTGTTTCCGGACCGCGGTAAATTTCGGAAATTTGAGAGAGAAGAGTGAAAATGGCGGTAAGATGTAATGGGTTATTTTAGGATAGGGGGGAACTGTTGAAATTTGCATAGGTTTAGATGATGGTTTTCATTACTCGACTTGGCTAAGTTAATTAAAGGTTTAACGGTCATTTTTGGGCTTACGCCGATGTTCTTTCGTTGTTGGACGTTAAACGGAACAAATGGAGTCTTTGTTACTTTAAAATGAATGTTGTAAATTGCTTTTTAGTTCGCTTTAATCTTGATAGCAGATTATATAACCTCGTTTTTATCTTGACTGAAATAATTTAGTTTTGTATTAGTATTTATTATTGTAATCAATGTTCTTTATAACTCTGCAGATCATATTTTAAAATTTGATTTCATCAAAATATTTGAATGATTTTAGTTCTTGGTAAACTCGTTTTTAAGATTAGTATATTGAATATACAAAGCTTGTCATAAATACGTATGA
The DNA here is from genome assembly GCA_023509865.1 of Trypoxylus dichotomus. Lineage (NCBI taxonomy): Eukaryota > Metazoa > Arthropoda > Insecta > Coleoptera > Scarabaeidae > Trypoxylus > Trypoxylus dichotomus. Next base: position 10,172,567 of record CM042077.1, read on the forward strand.
AAACGAGTAGTCAAAAAGGGGATAAGCAAATACTGCCTATAAAAAAATAAAATATATACAAATGCCATAATGGACGTAATAATGTATTATTTAACGCGTTTCTCTAGGTTTTGACCTACTCTCAGAGAAATTTCTGTAGTTCCATAAGAATTTTTGAACGGAATATTTAGTTTCCTTAATATCCTCTTCAAATTATGCATCGAAGTTAATGCTGAATTACAAAGAAATACAGATGCAAGAGAAGATAGTATTTAAAAAAATATTACATTTTATACAGAGAATATTTAAAGTACCTAATAAAAAATTTAAATTGATCGATCTAAAAACTATAGATTTGAAAGAGATATCACTAAATGATCGCAGAATATTCACAAAAGAAATAATGGAAATACCAATTTGGCTCTCGTAGAAATGCTATCTGGTTGAGAAATTTCCAACGAAGAGAAAGAATTGTTCAACAATTCGGTGAAGATTGAATAAGAGGTGATGCTTAGATGTAATGCAGTATACACGACATACGTGATTGCGGATTATATATAGATATAACATACAAGCACCTTAGTAAAGTGTCCACAACGCAAATTAACTACCTATTCGGGACACGGTGTTTCGTGAGAGCGAGGTTCTCATCATCAACCGAGTTACCAAGTACACAACTAATTTGGGTGATGTGGAATGTACTGAGATGCTTATATACATACATATACATATAATATATATGATTGTTTAGAATGTGAATGATATATTTATATAATACTACTCGCCAATGTCTAAATATAACACTTTTGACTTGGCGCTAGTTTACAAACGGCAAATATCACTATTGACTGTGCTTTACGAATATATGAGATATTGTATTTTACTTCAGAACATAATAAATTGTTTGCTTCTCTTCATTTTATAAATAAAAACAAAATAATATATTATTTGTGGTGTCTCTTTAAAAACTGCATTTTTAAGCGTCGAAAAATTAAATAATTTAACATGGTTAGAAAGTATCAAAAAACTGTTATGCTATTCACAAGGGTCAAATTTGAGCCATTTAACACATGGGCTGAAAAGTCCCGGGCCTAACAAAGAAAACACGGTTTTTTTAATTAAAAATTAGCTTTATTCATCAACGTAATCCCGATCAAGAGCAACGCAATCATTCCAGCGCCGCTCTAACATTTCAATACCACTTTTGTAGAACGATTTATCTTTTGCCTCAAAATAGGCCTCAGTTTCAGCGATAACCTCTTCATCCGTGCGAAATTTCTTACCGGCGAGCATTTTTTTGAGGTCTGCGAACAGCCTGTAGTCGCTGGGAGCCAAATCTGGCGAATACGGTGTATGTGGGAGCAATTCGAAGTTCAATTCATGTAGTTTTGCCATTGTTTTGATTGACTTGTGACACGGTGCGTTGTCTTGATGAAACAATTTTTTTTTCTTTGCCATATGCGGTTGTTTCTTTGCAATTTCGGCCTTCAAACACTCCAATAACGCTATATATTATGTATTTCCTTTCTCAAGATAGTCGATGAATATTACACCACGCACATCCCAAAATACCGAGGCCATAACCTTTCCAGCCGATTGTTGTGCTTTCGGGCGCTTTGGACGCGGTTCACCAGTTGCTGTCCACTCAGATGACGATCGTTTTGATTCCGGAGTGAAGTGATGAGTCCATGTTTCATCCATTGTCACATATCGACGCAAAAATTCCGGTTAGTTACGCTTAAACATGGCCATACACTGCTCAGAAACATCAACACGTTCTTGTTTTTGGTGAACAGTGAACAAACGCGGCACCCACTTTGAACAGAGCTTTCTCGTAGTCAAATGCTCATGCAATATAAAGCCAATACGTTCTTTTGATACCTTTACGATGTCAGCTAACTCACGCAACTTCACTTTTCGATCATTCAAAACGATTTTGTGGATTTTTTTGATGTTTTCTGGTGTTACCGCCTCATTTGGACGTCCACTACGTTCTGCATCATCGGTGTCTCTACGACCACGTTTGAAGTCAGCAACCAACGTTTTATTGTTGTTTCTGATGGAGCGGAGTCCTCTTAACACTTTTTAAGCCATTGCTTCGCTTGAACGGTATTTTTTCCCATCAAGAAGCAGTGTAAAATTAAAACACGATTGTTTTTGATCCATTGTTTTGAAAATAACAAAAGTATGTGACTCTTAGCACAATAACTCACAAACTAGTGAATAGAATAACATGAAATTTTAACAGCTGTCTTTTGAAGGTTTGTACTAACTGAGAGAACGGTGACTGTAATAAAACTAGCGTCATCTATGTGTTAGGCCCGGGACTTTTCAGCCCATGTGTTATGTATGTACTGTTTATAAACGGTATATTCAATACAAATAGAATTGCTTTCGCTAGTTTAATTACAAGTGGACGGCTAGATAGTTAGATAATGTGTGTTACAGGCACACTAAAGGATTGATGTTAGTTAGATTGTCCTTAATGCTGTGTGTAGTGGTAAATTCGCTCCTCTCAGAGAAAATTTTGTGAAATTGTTTACAGTGTGTCATATTTGAATATATATACACCACTGCTCATAATAGATTGGACACTTTAAATTTTAACAAAATGTTTTAAAAAGAAATACTTTTATTCATGTAATAATTCTATAAGCATGTGCACAATTTACTAATTAAAGAACTAAGTTGATACATAATGAAACTGGAATATTATTTTTCAAAACCGTGAAGTAATTAGGTAGATTACAAACAATACCAGGTATAGATATTTTAAGTAATATACGGGTGAGACGTTTTGTGACACTATAAATGAAACACGAATTCTAAGATTTGACTGAGTTCCTGCAGAGATGGTATTTACCCCATGAAGTATGCATTAATTATATTAACAGTGAGTTTAGTTTACCATGAGATAGCATGTAGCTCGATGTTGTTATTTCTTAGTACGAGTAAATAAGTTGTGTTAGCGAAACGTGGGGGACAAAAACCTAGTGACACGGCGGAACCCGACAACCGCTACAACTATGTCAAACGGCCGTGAAAGTCTGAGCTACTACTTAGGAAGATATCCGTTAAAGCAGCGAAACGTTGTTTAAAAGATACAAACTTTCACGGCGGTATTGCTTATACGAAAGCCGTTGTTACGTCGTAGGAATGAACGAAAACGTCTCCAGCGGGCTAACACTCACAAAGACTGGACAATAGAACAATGGGGAAACGTACTATGAACTGATAAGTCCAAATACGAATTGTTTGGTCAAAATCGCAGAACATTTGTCAGGCGCTCAAAAGACGACAATATGCTTCCTGAGTGCATTACACCACAAATAAGGAAAGGCGGTGGTTCCATTCTTGTATGGTGTTGGTTTTCATTAGTTAAAACTGGGGATCTTGTGCAAATTGATGGAACAATGCGAGATATTAGAAGAAAATGCTTTATCATCCGGATTACGTTAGATAACACATGGGCTGAAAAGTCCCGGGAATAACACATAGATGACGCTAGTTTTATTGCAGTCACGTTTCTCTCAGTTAGTACTAACCTTCAAAAGGCAGCTGTTAAAATTTCATGATATTCTATTCACTAGTTTGTGAGTTGTTGTGCTAAGAGTCATGCTACTTTTCTTATTTTCAAAACAATGGATCAAAAACAATTTAGTGTTTTAATTTTACACTGCTTCTTGATGGGAAAAAAATACCGTTCAAGCGAAGCAATGGCTTGAAAAGTGTTATGGGGACTCCGCTCCATCAGAAACAACAATAAAACGTTGGTTTGCTGACTTCAAACGTGGTCGTAGAGACACCGATGATGCAGAACGCAGTGGACGTCCAAATGAGGCGGTAACACCAGAAAACATCAAAATAATCCACAAAATCGTTTTGAATGATCGAAAAGTGAAGTTGCGTGAGTTAGCTGACATCGTAAAGATATCAAAAGAACGTATTGGCTTTATATTGCATGAGGATTTGACTATGAGAAAGCTCTGTTCAAAGTGGGTGCCGCGTTTGCTCACTGTTGACCAAAAACAAGAACGTGTTGATGATTCCGAGCAGTGTTTGGCCATGTTTAAACGTAACAAACCGGAATTTTTGCGTCGATATGTGACAATGGATGAAACATGGATCCATCACTTCACCTCGGAATGAAAACAATCGTCATCTAAGTGGACAGCAAATGGTGAACCTCGTCCAAAGCGCCCAAAAGCACAACAATCGGCTGGAAAGGTTATGGCCTCGGTATTTTGGGATGTGCGTAGTGTAATATTCATCAACTATATTGAGAAAGGAAATACCATCAACAGTGAATATTATATATTGGAGCGTTTGAAGGCCGAAATTGCAAAGAAACGACCGCATATGGCAAAGAAAAAAATGTTGTTTCATCAAGACAACGCACAGTGTCACAAGTCAATCAAAACAATGGCAAAACTACATGAGTTGAACTTCGAATTGCTCCCACATCCACCGTATTCGCCAGATTTGGCCCCCAGCGACTAGTGGCTGTTCGCAGTCCTCAAAAAAAATGCTCGCCGGTAAGAAATTTCGCACGAATGAAGAGGTTATCGCTGAAACTGAGGCCTATTTTGAGGCAAAAGCTAAATCGTTCTACAAAAGTGGTATTGAAATGTTAGAGCGGCGCTGGAATGATTGCGTTGCTCTTGATGGAGATTACGTTGATGAATAAAGCTAATTTTGAACCAAAAAAACCGTGTTTTCTTTGTTAGGCCCGGGACTTTTCAGCCCATGTGTTAGACAACAATTTTGAGTTGATGCACGATAACGATCCGAAGCACACGCTGTTATTATGCAAAAATTACCTCGCTGATGCAGAGAATGAAGGAATATTAAAAACAATGACTTGTAGTAAGCGAATTACTTCCGGAATTGGACCGCGTCATGATGAGATATAAAAGTGACTAAGAGAAAAAAAGGAAATAAAAAGAAAAAGGAAAAAAATAAAAAAAGGGGGCGAAAAAAGGAAGAGAGAAAGAAAGAGACAAGGGACACAGAATAAAGAAAAATAAAAAAAACAAAAAACGGAAAGAAAAAAAAGAAATGTGGGATCTCGACGTTTCGCCTCCGTCGTATGGGGGCTCTTCAGGAGAAAACAGGGAAACCAAAGTGGCACGGTATCTCGACGTGTAAACTACGCTAAAGGCAAAACCACTTCGAAAGAAGATCACGGTAACTCGACATAATCTCAGGTTGTTGCCTCTAGCGTGGTTAACACGTCGAGTTACCGTAACTTTTGTGTAAAATAGGAAGTGTCCAAACTATTATGAGCGGTAGTGTATGTGATAAATTAGAAATTTTGAGAGACAACAGAAATTATAAACATAAAGAATGGCTTCTCTACAGAAACTTGAAATAACGTCCGTTAAAAAAAAAGACCGAACAAATTATGCAATATTTTTAATTGCATCTCCTTATAGTTTAATAAACAAAATTCATCATAACAAATCAAATATAACACCTACCTCCTCCTTTTCCAGCGACGCTATACTGGTAAACGTGCAGCGTGAAGAGTAGATGGGAATCGCGAACATCTTCGCGCGTTGGCGCCCGGCATTCCACCGCCGCGTCCAGGTAATGGGCGGCCTTCTCCGCTGTCGGCACCCTCAACTCGCAATGCGGCGGCTGGTTGCCGAATAATGGATCGTCTCGTAAATACACTCCTGGCGATTGTTCGGAATCTGCGACAGAAAAAGGGGAGAATACACGTTAAAAGCGTCTCTCGGTAACAGAAGTAGAAGCTGCGGTATTCGGACAGGTTCCAACGGACACCGGCGGCGACGGTGCTCAATCTTGATCGTAATGCGTGCTGTTACACGCGGGAGAGGATGGAATCGAACGGGAAACTCCTCTTCAATTATTTAGAGGAAGAATTTATGTAACGGATACGTCGTCACGAGAGGAATTTGTGCGCTGTTTGTTTGAGAGGTGGGACGAGTGTTAACGGTGTCTGGTAATTGAATTAGCATCGGGTGTATCGTTTTTTTAAAGATGCGATGCATTGCTTGTAACGAAATACTAAGCTATTGACATTACGAGACAATATGAACTTTCTTGAATGTGTTACAAAAAATTAGGTATATCGATTTGCAATAAACGTGATTGAAAATATAAAAAAATATAATTATTTACCAAATTTTCTATTACACAAGATAATTTGCAGCGTGATATGATATTCTTTGACTAATGTTTGATTAATTCCTGTTATTTGGTATGTACAAGCATACTTGGCACAAAGATTTCTTGTAGCATTCTTGTCAATGCTATTGCTACTAACTTTACGAAGTTGGTTAAACCAATTTTATTACGGAAACGCTCCTGCACAGGTTGGTTTTTGACTTCGTTTAGATTCTTTATTTTCCCTGGTGATAGCAGACCATTTATGGAACGATAGATTATAGGACATACGAAATGCTAATTCCTTAAACCTAATCCAGGCATGCAAAGTTGAAAGGCCAAATCTGAAAGTTTCTTCTCTTTTTGGTCTTTACTTTACGCGTGCAAGATCATTCATTTTACTTGGTTTGACCAGATATACATTACAAGTAGCATTCGCAGTAGTGACCCACATTTTCAACCACTGCGTTCACACGTCCATATTCTCGACTTATTGAAAATCGTCTTTTTGTTAAGCCTATTCCAAAGTTAGCTAGTGTAGGTGAGATGCAAAACTTGCGCGCTATTACTAATTTACCAGGTCTCTCGAAAATATTTGAACGTTGAGTTAATGACCAACTGCGTCAATTCGTCGATTGTACCAATATTTTCCCTACTTATCGGTCTGGTTTTCGACCAGGGTATAGTTGCACAACAACAAAACGCTACATTTGAAAAATTCAAAAAGATCAAAGATAATAGCGCTATTGAGATAATAGCACTAGACTTTTAACCATTACAAATCATAGGAGATAAAGGTTTTATAAGTTTTAGTAACAAATTACGATCAAAGAACGTTTTACTAGATACAAGAATTTTTTTCAAAGCGGGTTAAATCGCTAATAGACGAAGAAATTGTTCATCGGCAAGGAATATAGACAAAACTACTTTTTTTTCAATAATAATTTAGTACCTATTATGCGAGAAGTAATTCTGTTACAAAGTATTCCCATACAATAATTTTTATTTGATAAAAGTTAACGTATTTAATATAAAAGTTATTCATTTGTTCTTTTTGTTTTGTTACATTTCATTAGTTTTGCTATTATTGATTACTTTTGTATTGTGGTTGTTAAGGACTTAACATTGTTTTTTGTATTTTATAAATTTTTTACTACTACGTATTTTATCTTCGTTGCATTATTATTTTCATTTAGAATATTACTTTATTTTCATTTTTATATTTATTTATTTTCATTCTTATATTTATTTATTTTGCTCTCTTATATCCAATTTTATTTTAATATGTATGTACATTACGCATTGTATATGTATGCAAGTCAGCCATTCGCATTACGCTAGCTAAAACTGCCTAATTAGAAATCATTCACTGCAACGTCGTCGGAAATGTAATGGGAGTTTTCTTGAAATTTAAGGTACACAAGCATAGGCAGTCGTCTCCCGCGCGACAGTCGAGGTATTAGCGATCGTGCACTCTCGGTCACCTTTCGTGCCTCGTCGTAACGTGTACAGTAACGTCGTCGTAAGATTATTAGAGATTTCTAAGTTTTTCTAGTTTTGGCGGGAATCGTCGAGGACGTTGTCTATACATTTATTTCTGGCGGAGTCATTTGGTACGTCGTCGGACCACACGTATAGATTTTTTTAATAAGTATAAATTCTCGATTTTCTATCATCGTACGTCGAGGCTACTGTGTCCATTGTCGTCTATACATATTTTTAGTCTTCAGTTAAGTTTGTGTCGGAAATTATTTTGGTGAGATTGTCGGCGCGCATGTATAGACCTCCTCTACAAGTACGATCACTCCGCTTCTTGCTGACGGTCGTTGCGGCCGCAGCGCCCGTTGTCTTTTGTACGTTTGTTCGGTCCTTGTCGTATCGGGACTTAGAAATATTTCATTTAGTTGCTCGCCGTAGCGGACGAGTGTCACGGACCAGTTTTCTTATGTAATGTCGGCATCATCGCTCCGTTTTACTTGTCGGTGCACAGTTCGCACATTTGCTGGTTACTGGATTTTTCCCTTCTTTGGGGCGCAGTAGAGTAGAGAGCTAAAGATTGCACATAGCGTAATATTTCAAACGAGAACGCCTGGGTAGCTGTGACATTACTTTTGTATTGAGATCGGCTATTATCGCTACTGTCGCCCTCGACCAGGCGTTCAAGCTCTAAGAGATAGGGTGGGTTCCCTATAAATGTGAATATAACAAACGTATTTGGTCAAGTACAAATACATGCCAATAATACAGGGCCAAGTCCATTAGGCAAATTTAAAAACAAGGAAAGTATATTAGGCTCCCGGAAAGGGACATATAAATAAGCATAGCACCGAGGTGCGCTTCTAAATTTAAGAAATAAATAGGGTTGGCTCCCTATAAAAGGTAGTGGTGCATGCAAACAGATAGAGGCATTAGTACATGCCTCTAACAAAGCTTCAGCGGAAGCATATAAGAGTTTAACCTTTTAAACAGAATTAAGACATAGCGTTGCAACGTACATGCTGAGGCATTACTTTATGTTGCTACCAATGAAAATACATATACAAATGCTAATGTACATTACATGTATAAGAGAGCTCGAATAACTGCAATTATTGCAAATCTATATATCTTACGTACATCGTACATGTACATAGGCAAGATTGAAAACCGTGTAACCATTTCATTTTTAAATATATTTTTTTTTGCGCATGCGCATTGAGTTTCACTGTACAACCTCTCCTCTAGTAAATAAGCGAACATACTCTACAAGTAAGTATTGGTCAAGTAATTTAGGAAATTACGAGCAGGCTACAGCGGCGTTGTTCTTCAAACCAGGAGAACGTAACATTGGTCCTTCGAGCCGGATATTAGTCTTGTCTCGATAGAAATTAAATTTCCCGTCTAACAAAATGGACGATCTATCTTCGTTGAAAGCGCACAGAAGGCAAATTAAGAGCTCGCTTACAAGAGCAGGCAAGTTTTTAGACAAACACGATGCTACTACACAGCTTGACCAATTACAAGTTCGCTATGAAAAGTTTACTTACTTGTACGATGAATTCGACAGAATTCAAGGCAAAATAGAAATACTAGATGAAAATGAGATAGACGCAGACGAACGCGAAGAATTTGAAGAGAAATACTTCGACTTTGAAACTCGCTTTAGAAAAGCTCTGACTGTAAGCGGCAATTTGAATCAACAGAAAACTGAGGTTTCCACTCCCGATATAATAAAGCTGCCGAGAATAGACTTGCCAAAATTTTCGGGTAATTACGAAGATTGGCTACCGTTTTACGATATATTCAGCTCTCTTATACACAGCAACAGTAATGTACCAGCGGTACAGAAGCTGCACTATTTAAAAGCATGTTTAAAAGGAGAAGCAGCGAATATCCTGCATTCGCTAGAGACGTCTGCAGATAACTACGAAAACGCCTGGCAAATGTTACAAGACAGATATTGCAATAAACGAGTTATTATGCAGAAGCACATAACCGCTATCCTTGATCTCCCTTCTGCGACAAAAGAGAATGTGAGCATGCTACGTCGAATCTTGGATGGCATTTTAAAGCATACTAGGGCTTTAACTGCTTTGAAACGACCCACAGAACATTGGGATGATCTACTTATCGTCATCGTCGCCAAAAAACTAGATGCACAAACGCTAAAAGACTGGGAGACAAGGATACAGACAACAGAAATACCGACATTTAAGGAGATGGTCAGTTTTCTAACGCAGAAATGTCAGACACTAGAGGCTATCGCTAAATCAGCCGGCACGCATTCTCAGAAAGCAACCATCAATGTGGTAACGAAAAAACCACCGTCGAATACACACAAAACATATGTCGCTACATGTTTATTTTGCAAAGGCAAACACATGATACACCAATGCGAGAAGTTCCTCGCACTAGTACCAAAGAAACGTTTCGAAGAGGCCAAATCGAAACAGCTATGTTTTAATTGCTTGAAAGCCAGGCACAAAGATAACAAGTGTCCGTCAAACTATAGTTGTCGAATATGTCGCAGGAGGCATCATTCCGTCTTACACATTAGCGGAAGAAACGATGAAGCTCAACGCAGCCGACCTGGCTCTCCACAGCCGGAATGCTCAACTTCTGTTACAAGTCATAGTTGTAATACTAAGTGCCACGTATTGCTATCAACAGCCGTTGTGAATATTCTGGATCGCAGAGGACACTCTCGAAGATGTCGAGTATTATTGGATTGCGGATCCCAATCCAATCTAATAACTAAACGAATGGCTGATAGTCTTGGCTTTAGGCAAACACCCGCTAATGTAGCATTAGCAGGCATCACACGCACGAAAACACAGATTACACGAGCAGTAGACGTATCCATTAAATCAAGATGTACTGGATTCCAAACAAAGTTAAATTGCCTCGTATTAAATAAGATTACCGATCGTTTGCCTCTTGTTTCAGTATCACGAAGAAACGTTAAGATACCGAATAATATTAAGCTTGCGGACCCGCAATTTAATACTTCCGCCGATATAGACATGTTAATTGGTGTAGAATTATTCTACAAACTACTTTGTGTTGGCCAAATAAATCCTACTCCAGATGGGCCTTGTTTGCAGAAAACTTTATTAGGCTGGATTGTTTCTGGTAAAATACCGACGCCACGATCGTCAAATTTAACAACGTGCCATATCAGTACCATGTCGAAGCTGAATAACAATATCAACAAGTCTTGTAAAATAGAAACGATACCAGAGCGACATATATTCTCCGCAAAAGAGAACAGTTCTAAACGACACATTCAGGCCACACCACTAAGAGATTCTTATGCCGACGATTTCTTAACTGGAGTTCAAACAATTAATCAAGCCTTAAAATGTGTTAATATTCATCCGACTAAAATAACCGGAAATGCATCATTAAATTATGAAAAAATAAATACCCTTCCCGTACAAACGGAAGGAATTTCGAACTCTCGACCTATTACACCAACCTCTAACGGTCGCAACAATTTATCATTTTTAACTCCTTCGCATTTCCTAACTGGCGTTCCTATTGCTACTATCCCTGAACCAAATTTGTCACATTTAAGCCAACTTCAACTAAGAAATAAATGGCAATCAAATCAGGGATTGGATATCGCTCCCAGCAACTTAGTCCTTGTACGTGAGGACTCTAGCATCCCGTGCAGTTGGTTAATAGGACGAGTACTGGAAATGTTTCCAGGCAAAGATGGTATTGTACGCGCTGCCAACGTGCAAACTCCCCGTGGGATAATGCAGCGACCCGCTGCAAAGCTGTGTGTGCTGCCTCTCTCCAGCAGCGAAGGAAGACAGCCCTATCCAAATCACCACACCGAAGAAGAGACTGAAATGTGCAGTGTTGTGCTAGTGCGCGATTGTTGTTCTCACCCAGTGCACCAATTTCCCTCCAAAATAGACTAAAGACATTAAAAAACACTTTTCGTAGTGCATGTTGAAGATGGTCCCTTCAAGGGGGCCGGTATGTTAAGGACTTAACATTGTTTTTTGTATTTTATAAATTTTTTACTACTACGTATTTTATCTTCGTTGCATTATTATTTTCATTTAGAATATTACTTTATTTTCATTTTTATATTTATTTATTTTCATTCTTATATTTATTTATTTTGCTCTCTTATATCCAATTTTATTTTAATATGTATGTACATTACGCATTGTATATGTATGCAAGTCAGCCATTCGCATTACGCTAGCTAAAACTGCCTAATTAGAAATCATTCACTGCAACGTCGTCGGAAATGTAATGGGAGTTTTCTTGAAATTTAAGGTACACAAGCATAGGCAGTCGTCTCCCGCGCGACAGTCGAGGTATTAGCGATCGTGCACTCTCGGTCACCTTTCGTGCCTCGTCGTAACGTGTACAGTAACGTCGTCGTAAGATTATTAGAGATTTCTAAGTTTTTCTAGTTTTGGCGGGAATCGTCGAGGACGTTGTCTATACATTTATTTCTGGCGGGAGTCATTTGGTACGTCGTCGGACCACACGTATAGATTTTTTAATAAGTATAAATTCTCGATTTTCTATCATCGTACGTCGAGGCTGTCCATTGTCGTCTATACATATTTTTAGTCTTCAGTTAAGTTTGTGTCGGAAATTATTTTGGTGAGATTGTCGGCGCGCATGTATAGACCTCCTCTACAAGTACGATCACTCCGCTTCTTGCTGACGGTCGTTGCGGCCGCAGCGCCCGTTGTCTTTTGTACGTTTGTTCGGTCCTTGTCGTATCGGGACTTAGAAATATTTCATTTAGTTGCTCGCCGTAGCGGACGAGTGTCACGGACCAGTTTTCTTATGTAATGTCGGCATCATCGCTCCGTTTTACTTGTCGGTGCACAGTTCGCACATTTGCTGGTTACTGGATTTTTCCCTTCTTTGGGGCGCAGTAGAGTAGAGAGCTAAAGATTGCACATAGCGTAATATTTCAAACGAGAACGCCTGGGTAGCTGTGACATTACTTTTGTATTGAGATCGGCTATTATCGCTACTGTCGCCCTCGACCAGGCGTTCAAGCTCTAAGAGATAGGGTGGGTTCCCCTATAAATGTGAATATAACAAACGTATTTGGTCAAGTACAAATACATGCCAATAATACAGGGCCAAGTCCCTTAGGCAAATTTAAAAACAAGGAAAGTATATTAGGCTCCCGGAAAGGGACATATAATAAGCATAGCACCGAGGTGCGCTTATAAATTTAAGAAATAAATAGGGTTGGCTCTATAAAAGGTAGTGGTGCATGCAAACAGATAGAGGCATTAGTACATGCCTCTAACAAAGCTTCAGCGGAAGCATATAAGAGTTTAACCTTTTAAACAGAATTAAGACATAGCGTTGCAACGTACATGCTGAGGCATTACTTTATGTTGCTACCAATGAAAATACATATACAAATGCTAATGTACATTACATGTATAAGAGAGCTCGAATAACTGCAATTATTGCAAATCTATATATCTTACGTACATCGTACATGTACATAGGCAAGATTGAAAACCGTGTAACCATTTCATTTTTAAATATATTTTTTTTGCGCATGCGCATTGAGTTTCACTGTACAACCTCTCCTCTAGTAAATAAGCGAACATACTCTACAAGTAAGTATTGGTCAAGTAATTTAGGAAATTACGAGCAGGCTACAGCGGCGTTGTTCTTCAAACCAGGAGAACGTAACAGTGGTACTTTTTGCAGTTACTTATATGAAATTAAGCTACCTTAAATGACGATTGCATTTCCTATTTTACACAACCATAGGCCCTGTTAAAGATACGGTTCGCTTTCGGTCCATTCTTTCCCGCAAAAGGTATCAGACCACCGAGTAGATTGTAAATAGTCATATGTTTTAGAAATTTTAGAGCCTGCGTAGAAAATAATTTGCATGTGTGATACAGTTTTTACTTTCAGTCGGTAACACGGTTGACAATGAGAGCCCACGTGCTCTCGAAACGCTGCGTTCCCCATAATTAATTTGTGTGAGTGGAGTTTACTGCTATACCTGTGAATTACCTTACATAGTGCGTAACAATCACGAACAAAAGAAAAACAACTTTATTTTGTTTCAAATAAGGAAGTTGTACGAAGTTCCAGTATAGTGAAACGTTTCTTGAAAATAAAAATATCTGTAAATGATTCTGCAGTGTTTCTTTTTCTTAAAAATGTTGTATTAATCAAGGTGAAATCCTTTATGTAATTTTCTTTAAAACAATCATATGGTGTTGTTGTTATTAAGTAAAAGGCGGCTACTATATTTAACATTAAGGAAAATAATTGTTTCGCCCTTTGCATATTTTATATTTATCCTTTAATTATATTATTTACGTTATTATTATTATTATTATTTAATCTTGTCCTGTGTGGATTTTATGTATTTACTTAAAACCAATCATATTTAATCGAAATTATAAAAAAGTATTGGAATACGTTTGAATTAATTTGTATTTACACACCTACAAGATAATCTCTACACCGCTTCATAAAAAGAATAGGTAATCAGTGAGTAAAAACTTATCGCTTTGGTATATAAACAAGCTCACCGTTGTATATAGTATATAACACATCTACGAATCTCCTTTATTCACTGGAGGATTATCAAATGTTTTGAGTTCTTTTATATCCGACTTCTGCCTCTTTAACGAATAGTTTTATGGTAACGAATGCTCATTCGGTAAAACTATTCGGTTTCGAAAACGATTTCTGCATTCGGTTAGCGAGCGAGTATTCGTTTGGTCTTATTGGATATTTTCATTCGATTCGGTCATCACTAATATTTCCTATTTTAATAGCATCTTCGTCCTTAGAAACTTTATGATATCACGGTATAATAGGCTGCATAATCTCATATAGAGTTGCTTGCTTTTAATAGTTTCTCCTGCAGTTATATAGCCTTAATATGAGGCCTTATACTTTCAACATATTCAACTTTTATTAAAGTCGGTTCTGTACTTTAAAATATTAGTGCCCTGGCTCAAGTTGTTTTTACTGCGCTGTTATATATTCAACTCTAATAATTGCCGTTGATATCCCCATACACTTCGAGCATGATTTATTTAACACACTTTTTCTATTTCCCACACAATACAATAACGATTACAGACAATACCCAGATTACTGCCGCATCAATATATCATACGTTCCCCCGTACATCTGATCCGCACCCGTCTCCCTTGCAGGAATCATCAAATTCGACGGCATTTCTAATCAAATTTACAAGATTCGCCGTCTCGCAGCGGCCATAAAGAGCATCTGCCGACCGCGACATCTACTTTTATTGCGATTCGCGCAATATGTAAGCTATCACCTTGTCGCCGTCGTCGTCTGCCCTCCAATATCCGTCTCCCCCTATGCAGTTCGTATTAATAAGTTTCGGTATTTACGTGATTCCTGCGCGACGTGTGCGAAGCGGTCCCTCGCCGCGCGGAGAAAATGGAGGCGAAAGTGGCGACAAACTTTCACAATCTAATCGTCGGGATGCTGCAGGACGTGCGCAACGGCTAAGCCGCATGTACGTGAGAGAGTATCAAATTAATTTCACGAAAATATGGTATCTTAATAACCGGCGGTAAATGGTTGTTTCGTGGTGGAGATGCCGGTAGTTCGGTCTGGTTAACCCCGCTAATAATATGCGGAAAATAACGACGGCGAGGTGTGTATATGCGAGCTTGCTCGGGTGTCGTTAGCTGCAGTAATGGATTTGATTAAGGAAATTAATGAGATGCTACCGCCCATATACTCTACGTGCAAATTTCAACGTCTATTGTTGTTAAAGAAGGTTTAAATAAAGATATTTGATGGTGCGATGCAGTTTACACCGCATTAACTAGCGATAAGTGTTTGTTAATGTTTTTTGCTTGATGAAATATTTATCTGCAGATCTCGGCATAGACTCGGTATTTCTTAGTGAACATGTCTAATGCGAACGTTACTACCGACCATCCTATCAACGATACCTTGGCTTTCGATTCATTTTTCCTTAAAGAATTTAGTGAGGAAGATGTTACAAGCTCTGTGTCAATTGAAGGGAAAAATGACATCTGGTCTTGACAACGTTCCCGATTTTGTTGTTAGGGACTGTAGATTTGTTCTTCGAGGGCCGCTCCTTTGCATTTACAATCTGATACTGAAGCAGGGAATTTTTGCAAGTTATTGACGAGTGTCTCGTGCTACTCCTATTTTTAGGTCCGGGTCGAGGAATAACATTCGGGATTATCGCCCGATATATATATTATGTAACTCTTCTAAAATATTTGAAATTATGTTATATAAATATATTTATTCGTACGTTAAATGGTATCTCAGACTTTCACGGCCGTTGCTGCTAAACTGTCTCCGGTGCAATATAGTTTTATTAAAGGCAGATCAACGGTGTCCAACTTGCGCGCAGTTTCTCATGATGTGCCTGAGGCTTTAGATCGACGTCTTCAGACATATGTCATTTACACAGATTTCGTAAACTGAATATATGGGGTAGCTCTGACGGTCTGATATTAGTATTGTAATCTTATCTGAGCGGGCGTACCAATTACGTTGAATACCGTGGTTTTCGGTCGGGCTTATATCTGTCTCTTTCGGGTGTGCCACAGGACTCTGTTCTTGGACCACTTTCATTAATGACCTTCCTGAGCGGCTTATCTCGAAATGCTGACGGCATGACGTCAACTCAAATTTATAAAGACGTTATGGTAACTATTCGCGAGTCTGCAGTTTTTTATGATATAGTCAAACGCTGGTGTCGAGATTTTAAACGCGGAGGAACATCCTGTGAAAACTAACATGCCGGTGGTCCTCCCCTAACGGTAACAACAGACGAAAACATTAAAAAGGTACACGACATTGGGGACATTGTGGGAGGTACTGGCTTATTATATCACGTGGTGTGCAACATACTGACTAAAGAAGTAGATCCGAAAAGGACGACGGCAAGATGTGTGCCCCGAATGTTAACTATTGATGAAAAAAGAAATCGATTATTGATTTGTAGATGTCTTTTGGAAAGGTAGCAAGCAAACAAAGAGAACTTTCTTAGTCGGTATATGACCATGGATGAGTCATAAGTGCACCACTA
Source organism: Trypoxylus dichotomus (assembly GCA_023509865.1). NCBI lineage: Eukaryota > Metazoa > Arthropoda > Insecta > Coleoptera > Scarabaeidae > Trypoxylus > Trypoxylus dichotomus. The sequence goes on from CM042077.1 coordinate 10,189,242, forward strand.
TGATCCCAAGACCAAAGTGCAAAGTAGAGAGTGAAAACATCACGGTTCTCCTCCTCCACGCAAATGCAAGGTCGTGACGTCTGCTGGAAAGGTTTTGCTATCTGTGTTCTGGGACGCTCAAGGAAAATCCTAACTGACTATTTGCAAAAGGGACAGAGCATTACAGGGACCTCCTACTATAATTGATTTCCAAATTGCGAAACGCTGTTAAAGAGAAACGCCGAGGAAAGTTAAGACACGGTGAGCTGTTGCGTCAGGATAATTCTCCCAGCCATACGATTGGTATTGCTATGGCTGCTATACACCAAGCAGGCTTTGAATAAGTGAAATACCTGCCATATTCGCCGGATCTGGAGTGATTGCAGGCTGTTGCCTAAATTAAAAGAAATCTTACGTGGGGCAAAATTTTCCAATAATTATGAAGTAATGCAAGCTCTAGAGAGGTGGTTGCAGAGGTCGGACAAAAACCTTTCCAGGAAGCTGTTGAGATGTCGGAGCACCGATGGACCAAGTGCTTTAGTGTAGAGGCAGACTATGTCGAAAAATAAAAAATATAATGCCAGTGTACATGTTTTACTGTAATGAGGTTAGCATAGGGATCCATCGTCGTATATGCGCAAAATCCTGCACCATATTAGTTGACTAATAACGAATTTCTTCAATACGAACTAAATACTCATTATATGCAGTTTCAATTTCAACTTTAAGACCGAACTCTGGAGAACACATCATACACTATCGTAAATCCGATACGTTTCCATTTTTAAAAATAATAGTCTTTCAACTTAAGGTGATTTTTAACATTCATATGAAATCTCGGAGGGAATTTGCGACATGAAGGTTTATATGTTGGAACAAATTGATTTATGATATCATACATTTTATCGTAGCGTTATTTACGTTGGAAAAGACATTGAGAAAACAGCAATCAATGGAAGTAATGTAAGTGTAAAGAGATAAAAAAATATGATGCCACCGTAGTTTTACTGCAAGGGGGTGAGGGGTACAGCATAGGGATCCACCCTCGTATATCATCTACATGTACAATTAAAAATGTCTACATTGAAGTGCAAACATGGCTCTGATTAATATCGCTAAAACTCTGAACTTAATGTGTCCATGAAGTTTTTGATACCAGCACTTAGGTGTTTCACGTAAACCATATAAAGCTTTCCTAAGTTTACAAACTTAATTTGGTTTATATGTACAGTTCATTTCAACTTTGGAGACTCCATATAAACATGTTCGGGTAAGTCACCATTTAGAAACGCACACATAACGTCCATAAAATAAATTTTAAACTATTATATTGAAAACTATCATTGCAGTTCGTATAAGCTTTTTCGCGCAAAATAGATAATACTACAACATACTTAAGTAGGCACCATTCAACTTGAAACATCCTGTATATTAGTTACCCATTTATTATGTGCTCTTTACTAATTTAACTAATGCTTCTCATCTTACTAAACGCAGGAAAAAGAAGCTTGCGGTATTCAGAAAAATTAAAAAAGAACTCATCGAATTCAACGAAAAAGCGACTCACCGCTAATTGACTATAGGCTTCAACGACAGCGGCGACATCTACATAATTTATTTCATTACTGGGACATTACCATTTCAAAAACGCATCAAGACAACGGACGAGCTGGGTGCGTCGACTGCAGTCGGCGGCGTACATTATTAAGCAAACTGGCTGGTGTAATGAACAGGACGCACAAAAAAAGTGACTCGAATAAAATAATCACCGTGTAGTAGGCAGTCCTTTTGCGAAATGAACTTTTTCCTCACTCCATCCCGCTCGAAATCCCGCATTCTCCTATGTGGTTTCTCCCTTTCCATCCTTTTTTTTTTTGTTAGCTCGACAGCCCGTTGTTAACGTAATTCAATTTATTACGCGAGCCGCGTTCCATGTCGGTTAGTTCTGAGCGGGAAATTCTAATTTCACTTTTTCTAATTTTCCAATAAACGGAGGCAGCGAAAGAAATAAGGCGGTTGGTTCGTGAAGGAGGTGGTCGAATTTCTGGTGTTCCATTCTTCTTGTCGCCCCCTTTCATTTCGTTGGTACCCGGTTGCGTAATGGGCATTTTTCGAAATAATTAATTTTTAGGCCGGGGGCATTGCGAGAAGGGCATAACTTCCAATTCTAACTTCTTTTCTCGTCTAAGCGGGGAATTTTTAATCAGGTATCCTTGCTGGCAAGTTTTATTAGAATTAGTGCAAAGGAAGGGCGGGGGATAATTCTGGAAATGTAAATGGGTTCAACTTTTCTTTTGTTTTTATGTGTGTTCCGAATCTGCTCGCGAACTGAAAAGTTTCAGTAATTTAGAGCGAAGAGAAAGTAAAGAATACGTCAGTTCTTAGGAAAAAAATGCAATTCAGAACGATTTATTTATTTGATTACCACAGATCAGGATTTTAAATGTGATGATGACAGGCATTGGTCGAAACTAAGAATTTAGCTGTACCAAAGTCTGAATAAGACGTAGTGACACTTTTATTGTAAATGTTTCACTATAACGCTTACCAATATTTACAGTCTACAGTATGAGTATGTGTGTATAATTATATGTACGTAAACGAAACGCAGAAGAAAAATCGATGCTATAAGAATCGATACTTTTTAACGTTGACTTCTTTTGAGCTTCATTTTTCTTTTTGCATCTGTACTTCCCTCTTGGATACTTTAATTTCAATATGTGGGTAAACCAAATAAGGTACTATATCTCACAACATCCCAATTTATTTAAAATTGTAGCGACCGGTTTCGTGCAGCTATTTTGCAGATCTCCAGGGTCAGACTAAAATAGTAATATAGTAGAAAACGTAATTTATACAGAATGTCTTTACAATAAAATAAAAAGTGCTCCTATGTTCTGTTCTACACGTGGTAAGTTTATGTTGATGTGCTCAGACAATAGTATTCATAATATCATCGTTAATTAATCGTTAATTAATTGAAAATTACAATAAGCTTAATGCACCACGTTTTGGGAGGAGTGAAATAACATATTCAAAAATGTTGGTTAATGTTTCAGTTACCTTCAAGGAGTGTATAATTGTATTCACACAAACGACAGGAATTTTTAATTCGCGATCGATTTTTTCCAAATCTTCCTATTTAAATAACTTAAACTTCCTTAGACATGGACATTTCTTCATTTTAAAACCTATTACAACTTTGCCACATCCTAATTCACTTGAAATCAAGGAAAATGTCTTGTCGAGATAACAGCGACTTCAACGCATGACTTAGCACTTTTGGGCAAGGTGGTTGCGTAAATATATCGAGTTTTATTTAACGCAATTAAAGGTTTCGGGTATGTAAAGCTAATTCCTATTTGTTATTTAAGTTGACCCTAATAAATAAACATAAGAGATTCCAAAACTGTGGTGCCATCGGCGAGACAAAAAACAATAAGTGATAATGCAGGCAGCGTGTGAATATCGTTTTCTGTATTTTCGAGGTCTCCAAAACATTAACTGCTGGTAACACCTGAACGACGTTATTTTATCCAAATATTATATTGGCATACATATGATCAAAGGCGTATAACTCAGTTGGCAAAATATAGAGCGCGCTAAGCAGTTAACTGAGGCTAATACATCTGACCTAGAAGATGATTTACCTCTTAGTGTACTTTCAGATATCCTCAAAAATAAGAATTTATTGAAATTAACGGATAATGAAAACCTTAATGATTTTTTGAACGTAGATGAAGATTTGTATGTTGAAGATCCAGATTCAGAACAAGAAATTGCAAATCCAGTTGAAATACAAGAACTTTCGGAAGATTCTGATGTCGATGAGGTCGAGTGCCAACAGAAGCTATCCCAAATTACGGTAAAGCTATTACCCTGACCAAGCAGCTCAAAAGTTTTATCGAAAATCACGGAGATACGGAGTCTTTGGAGCTTCTTTCTAAATTAGAATTACGATTTCAAGACGGCATTTTAAAGAAAAAGAGAAGACAAACAACAATATATGAAATTTTGCGTCTTTAAAGTGACTATTAATTTCATTGTTTTGTATTACATACTACATCTATTTATCTATGTACATACATATATTATACTTTGTATGTATATATCTAAAGGAAATAAACTTTTTTTCTTAAGTTTAAAGTTTCTTATTTATATACATATACGATTTAAATGTCCCAGTTTCTTTAATATATTCATTTTTCGTTAAAACACGATTTTTGTTGTATCTACTACATAGTTCTTTTATGCGAACACCCCTCCTGAACGGACATCTTCAGTTGGTCCCGTTGGTGTCCGTTCAAGAGAGATTTCACTGTATATCGTTTTTCTAAAACATATTTTTGTGATTAATTGTAATTTCTTCCAAATTATTTCTAAAAGGCGTATAGTGTACTGTAGTCATATTTTTATCAAATTATTAAAATAAGTATCGTCCCGGAATAAAAATACATTATCTTCAAAATTTCTCATACGTCGGATGGATGGCACACGTGGCAGCCTTTAGTTGTAAATAATTTCATTACATCAAGAGTGTGTTTACTGTGCAGCCTAGGTAAACAAACTGAGTGCATCCTCGGAAACGACCTATTATTAAATAACGACAGTATGGAAGTCACAAATATCGAAGTTGTCTCTACAGAGAAAAATTATCTTTCAAATATAGCTATTGAAATTCTTCAAAGTTATTTGAAGTAAAAAGTGTTCCAGCTGCTATTTTGACAATAATTTGGAGTTTTGGATAGATTGCTGAAAGCCGAAGAAAATTCATTGTACTTTTGCGCTCATTTTATATAGCGAAATTATTACACATTCAAATTACAAAAACTATAAACACGCCACCAACTAATACAAACTCTTTGTTTTTAACATAAACATGCAAATTTTTCGAAACCTTAATAAAAACGTCTACTTATTTAAGCTTAATTTAACAGCAGCATTTTCCATATTTTCTTTTTAATTAAACCTTAATACAGATTTTTCAAGCTGATGTGCGATCGCGTATTTCATGAAAGGAAAATATTTATTTTACGCTGTTGTGTGTGTGTGTGTGCTTTCCTTCGATATGACTAGAAATAATTGTCGTTTAAATTGAGAGCATTTTAAAACAAACACCGGCGGACAAATTGGAAAATACCTTAACGTCGTCCCGAGCACCGCCATGAATTTGTAAACGCGTATCTGCGAAAAGATTAAACATAAACAAAGGTAAAATGATGTATGAGGTTTCAGTTTCGGGGTCTGCTACGATCCATCAGAGTCACCGACGTCGTTTAAAGCAGAAACAACCGGTGCGTGCGATACGGACGCTACTTAGGTAGGAAAAAAAAGAAGGTAGGATGAATGCGAGGTAGAAGGGCATCGCTGTTCGTTGCTTGGTCCCTCAAGGGCGAATATGATTATATTACGTTTCTTTAATAGACCTTTCTCATGACTGTTCTCCCTTCTTGTAAGTGAAACTTTTTGTTAGCTTAGGTGAATTGGAAGTAAATGAGTTTATATTAAGAAGATGGTTAATAAATAAATGAATTAGAGTCAGCTTAGGTCTCAGTTCAAGTCGATGTCATTATAGATTTTATTTTTGCATAAATTGGGGATGTATTTGAACAAAAGGTACCATAACCATAACCATTACCATAAGAATAACGGAGTGAGGTTTCAAAATGCAAGACGCTATATTAAGATATAGCATTGAAGGGCTTTGTAAATCACTGAATCAATGAACCATCAGATATGCATTAAATATTGTGTTTAACACGTTTTTCTTATTATATTCTCTCATTATTTCTTGATATGTACTGTGGTGGAAAATCTCAGGCTCTTTATTTTCTTCCTTTTGGTTTTCAATTCAATAATAGTGTTCTCTAATTAAAATAACGAAAGATAAGGTTGTAAAAATAAATATATTAACAAATCAAAAATACATATACCGCTTCTGTTTACGAGATATCCTTTTTTAACAAAAAGCCTAAGGCAATCCATGTCTAGCTAGTTTTTAAATATTCTAATTAAGTGACGATTGCAAGGACTGTGTGGATGTACAATTCACAGGTATAGCAGTAAACTCCACTCACACAAATTAATTAATTATGCGGAACGCAGCGTTTCGAGCACGTGGGCTCCCATTGTCAACACGGTCGGTAACACGGTTGACAATGGGAGCCCACGTGCTCTCGAAACGCTGCGTTCCGCATAATTAATTAATTTGTGTGAGTGGAGTTTACTGCTATACCTGTGAATTCTAATTAAGATACGAAATAAAATGAGAGCAATAAATAAAAATAATTTTCAAGTCTTTAATTTTCGTAATCGTACTCACTCCTGGTCTTCGATTTCTAATAAATGTGTCCAAAACTTCCAAGTTTTTAATATAATATCAGGTGATACACTTTATGAGTGGATATATTCAAAGATTTTCATAAATTAAGTTTTATATATCAGAAAATAACTGATTATTCTCAGGAGAGAGTATGACAACATGTGTGACTTTCACACGATCTTTGTTTATATCCATAGTTACACATTTGTTTGCCTATATATTAGGCCACACAGTAAACACAGACTTGATGTGAACGAAAATATATAGAGCTAAATGCTGCCAGGCGTGCCATCCTTCCATCGTACGAGAAATTTTGAAGATTGTGGGATATAATTTCGTGATGATACATATTTATACAACGTGATTAAAATGTGTGAGTACAGTATATTAAACGTCTTTTAAAAATGAATTTGGAAGAATTTATTTATACCAAAAGTATTATTACAAAAAGCGATTTATATATGTTATATAATAAACGGTCGTGGAGTTTACGTCTCCTCTGTAAATATTGTTCAATGGACTCTCTCTTTTTTAACATGAAGATTGTGAATTATATGTTAATAAAGAACACCTAAAGTAGATATTTGTAAAAATTTAGAAAGGAAACTGTACAAATTGAATATCTGTACTAAAATTCCATAAACAGGGAGTACTAACGGTACTTCGCCTCCAACTATAACATCAACCATAATAAGAAATAAGGGCGTGAACCAAACAGTGACGCGAAAGTATCCAGAAAAGGTAAACTAGTAAAATTAAAAAAATCATTGATAATTAATAGACAATATTTTGTACGTGATTGTGCTCCTGTTCTGTCCTATCCACTGTCAACTATATTCCACCTAGCGATAAGCACGTCAACTTTTCCAAAGGTTTGGAAAATTAGCAGAATTACCCCCGTATTTAAGAAAGGAAACCGATCTAACATTGCTGATTATAGGCCTATAAGTATACTGCCCAATTTCGCTAAGGTATTTGAACATTTGCTTTACAAAGAAATATCTGCCTGCATAACTCCTTTCATATCTGAGCATCAGCACGGTTTTGTTGCAGGTAGGTCGACGATCACTAATTTAGCATGCATTGGCCAATATCTTGGTGAAGCGCTTGATAAGCGAAAGCAGGTGGATGTTATTTACATAGATTTTTCTAAAGCTTTCGACTGCATTAACCACGAGATGCCACTACAAAAATGGACAAATTTGGTTTTGGTGTGGGTTTCTGACGTTGATTGAGTCTTACCTTACTGGAAGGAAGTGTTATGTCTGCTACAATGGTTATTCCTCTACGCCGTTTTCTCCAACATCAGGTGTTCCTCAAGGTTCAAATCTTGGACCACTTCTCTTCAATTTTTATATAAATGATTTACTATCTCTGTTTACGTGTCACGTCTTAGCATACGCAGATGACGTAAAGATATTTAATACTGTTGGTAGCATTTTCGATTGTAAACATTTACAAGACAATCTTCTTCGCATTAATACTTGGAGCAAGGTCAATTATCTCCCTCTGAGCATCAACAAGTGTACTGTGGTTTCCTACAATAACACTCACACTACTTTATACTATAACTACCAAATTAATGATGCAGCCATACCACGCAATATCAAAACTTTGGATCTTGGTGTTTTGTTTGATAATAGACTGTCATTTACGGAACATATTTCGTCCATGTGTTCATCTGCTTCCAAAACTCTCGGTTTTGTCATGCGTTCTTGCAGGCATTTCTCAGACTTAGGTGTAATGAAACGTTTATATTATGCCTACGTTCGTTCTAAGCTTGAATACGCCTCCATTGTTTGGTATCCCCGTTATTTACACCAAGAGCTTATGATCGAACGGGTTCAAAAGAAATTTCTAAAATATCTCTCCTTTCGAATGGACAACGTGTATCCTGCAAGAGGTATCGAGTATTATAGCTTACTTGTTGAGCATGGTTTTCTATCTCTTGCTGACCGCCGCGAGCGTAACAGTGTGGAGTTTCTTTGCAGGATCCTGAGAAATACTGTCGACTCGCCAGCCCTTCTGGCGCAAATAAACTTTACCGTACCTACTCATCATACTCGCTACTTTAATACATTTCAAGTACCTAGAGCTAATACCAACATTTTGCTTAAGGCACCTCTCAGTCACATGGTGAGGAACGCAAACAAACGGGATCTAGAGCCATTTTTGTGAGTCTTTCTTTTTTTTTGTTTCATTATTATTGTAGGCAACACGATTTGAATTATTTTATTTTATTTTGTATAAGAATTGTATTGTAATTTGTCCTGTAATTGGCCCCTGGGCTGTTGGGCAATAAAGGATTATTATTATTATTATTATTATTATTATTATTATTATTATTATTATTATATTTTAAACATTTGTAATAATTTAATTAATAATATATATTTTATGTCCAGAATCTAATAATTTGTAAATATTTTAGGTGAGTACTTACGTCGATGTTTGAGGAAATTTGTTAGCATACTGTGGAAAATTATTTATTTAACTAAATATCAATAAGTAATTCTTCCGGATTTATTTCTTAAACTTTCAACGGTAGTACGCTATTAAAAATCTAAGTGAAGCATATGCTCACAAATTTGTATAGTTGAAAGGGCTTGTGTATATAATGCTTCATCAAATGATTGTGATCATTTTCATTGCATATTCTGCGGTTATGATGTAAAGTTGCATTTTATGTCAGTTAAATTATTTCAAATTGGGAAGGAAAGTGATATTTTCTTCAACATGACATTTTTTATATAATATTTAAACACACTGTAATATTACATTTACATATATCACATTTTACACTTGCCAACAAATAACATTCTACTGCCTAAGATCTGAGACTTGTTTTTAACTAATATAAGTACGCCAATGCCAAATATGAAACCCATTTTTCCCTATCACGTCACATTTTTTTCTACGGCATTTGTGCCTCTGGGAGACACGTTAGAAACCAACACTGAATTCAGAAACATCGGCTTTCCAGAATATCCTTAGATGTTGGGCAAAAGAATATTGTAAGTGTACCTTTAGTCGAAAGAGAAAAAGTAATTCTTTCACTTCTTCACATCAAATCACGTTTTATGAAGCAATACGTTAAAGCTCTAGATTTACAAGGGTACTGTTTCAAACACATACGTTAAAACTTTCGGCGACTAAGTTACGAAAAAAATTAAAGCTGGGGTATTTGATGGACCTCAAATTTGAAGATTAATCACAGATCCAAATTTTATCAACATCATGAATGAAGCTGAGAAACAAGCTTGGACTTCGTTTACTATGGTTGCGAACAATTTTCTTGGAAACAAAAAAGCGTCCAAACACGCGCATAAAGCTTCATTTCATCTTGATAGTTTTTCCCAGATATTTGGTCGTTGTAAGCGATGAATAAGGTGAGAGATTGTATGAAGGTTTAAAAACTTGGAAACTCGATACCAAGAAATATGAGATTTTCGTATGATCGCCGACTACTGTTGGTGTGTTCAAAGGGGCTGCAAAACCAAAATACGCAGTAGAAATTGCAGCAAAGGAATTGTGCCTTCTTAACGAATAGTTTTATGTGAATGAATTATTTCATGAAACTACTCGATTTCGAAAAGTTTGTATTCCGTTACTGACCAAATATTCGCTTACCGAATTATATTTCCATTTGATTCGTCGATCACTAGTGTTAATTCGGTTTTCGTCATTGTAATTACTTCCCAAAGAGATCTTAATATATATTGCAAAATAATTAACGACTTAATGTCGCAAATTATTTGTTTCAATATAAGGGGAAATGAATCTCATACTATTTCAAAATTTATTTTAATTTTGGCTATCGATTTCGCGCAGTTACTCTGCGCATCCTCGAATCAAGACACCCTAGACAACAGAATAAAACAGATATACACAATTCTTGTAATTAGCATAATGGGAGGTTCGTATTGACTTGTTTGTTTGACATTTTTAACTGTTCCATTCTTTTGTTTCGTCCATTTTACAATTTTAACGAGTAATTTAATTTTGCTACATATTAATATGAATTCGCGCCGAGCCAATAACGATACTCTATTTGTTTCATCTCGAATTCCACTTCTCATTAAATAATTCTTATAGAGATGGTCTTCGGCTCTCATTTATCTATTCCAAACTTAAAACATGTGGATAGCGATGGGATAAAATAAATACGTAGGCTTCCACGGCCAATGTCAGTACTAAATGAACTGTTCCCGGAATTGAACCGTGTCATCATAAGGTATAAGAGAAAATTAAATAACGGTCAGAGGAAATAGAAAGGCAAGAAAAAATGAAAAAAAAGGGTAAGAGAAGAAAAAAGAGACTTTGATTCTCCCCCTCTTTTGCTCCTCAAGAAGCCTCCTACGACGGAGACGAAACGTCGAGATTCCGCCTTTCTCTTTTTTCTTTTCTTACTCATTTTTTTTTGATTTTTTCACTTTTTCTAGCCTTTTTATTTACTTTTACTCTTATTTCATTTTCTTTTATACCTTATGATCATACAATTCAATTCCGGAAACAGTTCAGTAACTCTTAAAGAGAATTATACTGAAGCAAAGAAGTGACTTCCCCCTGCAATAACCTCTTTGTACCCTCTCGTATGCAACTCAAGTACACAGACTTGTTAGAGACTTTGTCTGATGGCGAGCGGTGGCGGTACGTACGCGGAAGCTTACGGCGGATTAATTTTAATTAATTTAGGTAATCATCTTAATGTGTACTTGGCTAATGCGAAGGAATGTTCAACTAACGGTTCCCCGCTATTAATTAGACGAATTCTCCAAATACCGACCCTTAGCCCGAACGAGTTATGAATAGTTTCCGACGTGTAAATAGAAATTTAGCATTTCGAGCATGTACGTGTTACATATTCATGTGTGTATGTGCCTCTTGCGTCACATTAAACTATAACTAAGACTAGACAGATGCTTACTTAGTTAGTTGCTTAGTTCCTAATATGCAGTAAGCAATGCAACGTATGAGGAAGCGCGACTTTCGAATTAATAAATTTAGTTTAGACGTAATTCCGTAAATTGCAGCAACGTAAGCACATTTTACGCGTCCAGAATGGAAAATCAATCATTTAATGTACATAGTTCCGTGTTGATTAGGAAATTGTTTCCAGTTGTGCGGTGTAGGTAAATCTATATTGCCATTGTTGCAATTGCAGGAATTCAGAGAGTAAATTTGGTGTGGACATTAGGATGATGAAAATTCTTCTTATTCTTATGTTTGATTATATCGCAACATGTTTTTTAAGGCGTAAAGATGCTGATCTTTCGAAGATATTCTCCTTTAGTGTTAATGCATTTTTGTATAGGATCGTAGGAAAATTGGAAGTAAGCAACAGGTGCCTTGGACTAGAGATACCTCAAGCACATGCACACGTACTGGAAAAGAAGAAAAAGTGTGAGAATAAAAGGGAAAGGAAGAAAACGACAATTAAAAAGAGATGAAAGAAAGAAATAAATTGGACCAATTTCAAAGCAGATAATTTTATAAAGACATTTGATATTTCTAATTCGTCTTTTCGTGAAATTGCCTGTATAGTGCGTATTAGTACCTTAATACCGCTAACATAAAATTTGTTGCCAAACTAACATTCCCAGTCCGTATCTTTCTATTTTTTTCATTAATCTATCTATCTTCATCTTTATCTTATGTTTCTTTTTATGCAGTTACATTCGCTGCAATTATCAAAATCAAAAGAAGTGCTGTTTTCATAAAGTAGGCAAGTGCTTTCTATTTATTTTATTTATTAGTTTTAACAACTTGAACAACCTTAGATATTTTTTAAAAAGATCTTATATTTTTTATTTTATTTAATATACTCTAGGGTGACAGAATAAAATAGACACCAGGTAAACCGGTATAAATATGTAAACAGCTAAATTCTAAGAACGAATTAAGAACCTTCTCTTGTGATTAGGGTAGGGGTAGATGTATCGGAAGGAATTCGTCATAGTTTATTTAGTATCGTTACAACTATGCATCGCTTACAAGCTTCGAGTGATATTAGCAACTTCACCCGAGGTCGCATCGTTGGCCAGAGTGAACGCGGCGCTTCGTAACGTGAAATAAGTAAATTTTTAAATATTCCGTTGAAAAAACAACAGTGGAGCCGAGACCAGGTCGTGTCGGACCTTCTGGAAGAAGTAAAAGAGTGCTTGCGCGCGAAGTGTTAAGAGAACCGCGAAAAAGTACAGCTGAGTTTGCGGCAACTTCACAGAAAAGTCAGCGCACCGTTCTGCGATACTTCCACAGTGTGGGGATGTATAAAAGGGTCGCAAAGAAAAAACCTCTGTTTACGGCGTTTCAAAAACGGCGCCGAATGGCTTGGGCAATCGATGCGAACGAAGCCCGAAGAGTTTTGGCGGTCTGTCATTTTTTCAGACGAAAGCAGATACTGCCAATTCAGTGATAGTGGTCGTACGTGGGTATGGAGACGTTCGTCACAGCAACTGGACGACAAATTTTTGCATCAGACGGTGAAATACGGCGGTGTGAATATCATGGTGTGGGGCGCGATATGGTATGGTGGAAGATCGCAATTAGTAATCTGCGACGGAAATATAAATGCGGCAAAATATATCCAAATATTAACAGAAGGATTACTACCGATATTCGGCAACGCCATTTTATCTAAAGAAGACGCCACTTTTATGGAGGATCGAGCACCCTGCCACAAAGCAAGAATAACAATCACATGGAAAGAGGAACAGGGGATTCGGATATTACCATGGCCAGGACAATCACCAGACATGAATCCGATAGAGAATGTTTGGCACATAATCCAGACAAATATGGCGAAACGACCCCGAAAATCCAGCAATAAGGAAGAACTCGTGGCAGCTGTTACAGAAGGGTGGTTAAATATTCCAGAAGACACCATTAATCATTTAATAGATTCTATGCCACAACGACTCGCAGCACTTCACGCAAGTAAAGGTGGATCGACAAAATATTAGTCTAATTTAAAAATTTTAAAATATTTTGTATATATAACGAGAATAGAATCTTTTTTTTAATTAGTAGGTGTCTATTTTATTCTGTCACCCTAGTGTACATCCTGTATATGTAAAGTACATTATGGATCTTTCAAGATGCATAGGTGTATTACGTATCTGAAATACACGTGTACTTTGATGTTTGTCACGCGAATTATAAGGAATACGAACTTTTGGGTACATGCATAGTTCGATACCCGTCTCAAAACGGTGGCTCTATTTTGCACCGAAATGGTAAATGATGTGGAGTTGATATTCAAGATAAAGCTATTAGTGAAATCCAATCATAACCATTTTGTTGTTTAAAATTTCGAAAAAGAAGACTTAAACCTGTAGTACGCCTTGGTGTAGGAAAACAGCAAATTGAGCGAACTTTCCAAATTTACATTTGCAGGCTTCAACATTCAATATTTTTACTGTACAGTGAGCCATAGATGAAAAGATTCTCTACAATATTGCCACAACTTTTCAGCTAGGTTAGTAGCGTGTTATGAATAAGAAACAAAAACATTAGTAAAATAATTTTATTAATCAAGAAAGCATTTTGGGTACATCTTTGAGCTCTTTTTTTTACTGAGTGTTGATTATATGCATTTGAAGGTTAATGTATTTAATAAGCATCCACCCCAATTGCTTTATTTACCTTCCCTGCCACACCAAAAACAAGAAAAAATTGTGACAATTTCTTTATATAACTGATCGACAAATCAAAGAAATGATGAGTAATTCTTATTTAAAAAAAAACTTAGTTCTTTATTTATAACTAAGACTGCAGAAACGAGTGTTTTCGCAGTAGCGTACGATTCGGTTACTATCAATATTAAAAATAATGAATGTAATTACTTACTATTTTAGTTTGATTGTGTTCTTGATGTAGAATGACGCAAACGTTCGATGTAGTATTGTTTGAATAGCATGCTTTCCAGTGCCGACTCAGTCATATTCCTACGGCGAGGTGAAAGTATGTTGGTATATTTGGAAAACGAACGTCCTGCGTCTAATAATGTGGTGTTTGTGAATTTAGGAAGGCCGATCGCATCATATTCGCATTCTTGGTTTTCAGTTAAACTCTTGCCTATACGCACTATAGCTTGAAAATCGGGATTCTTACTTATAACCGTAGATAATTTATCGGTTATTCTTCCTATACTATCTGTTAGATTTCCCAACGAGGCTTTGAGGTAATCTTTTATATTTAGCGTTTCAGGTAACGACAGTTCATCGTTCTCTAATTTGGAAATAGTATCTAAAGGAATTAAATATATAATATATATATAATGTGTAAAAATTTCTGACAATATAAAACAGCTTTAAGCCACTTTTCCCATCTCGTCAATACTAACTGTGGTGGCTGAGGAACGTCCGGACAAGCCTCTTGAAACTCACGAGAGCGTATTGGAGATTTGATGAAAACTTTTTTGGTAGAAACTATAAATTGATCTACCTTCGAATAACTGTTCCTAATAAATTCAGCTGGAAGATGATATGCATGGAACAAACAGGTTACATGAAACAATTGAGGATAAGATTGTTTTAGCAACTTTCCAGCTGTAACTATGATTGAACGCCCATTTGTAACCAACATTCCACTTCTACAATAATTTCCAAATGTGGCTTATGTAATATTCTACTTACGTAAAAGAAGAGGCAAGGATTCGTTGTTTCATCTACAGTCAGCCATATTTTTAGATCTTATAACTCGTTTCTGCAAGCTTATTTATAACACGTTTTTGTCTTACAAGAAAAAATTGTGGCAATACGCTACTAATTTGAAAGAAATTTAAATATATACGATTGAATGTCTAGTACGTTTTTCACAACAACGTCACCACATAAAATTTTGAAAAGGTGCTAACAATTGCATTCATCCAAAAACTATATCCAAGGTCTATTAATTTTATTTCTTCGAAACAAGCTATAAAATAGTTATGTTGCAAAATAGAAATTGTAAAAAAATTTCGAAGATGATAAGATGAATTCCTTAATTGGATTAAACCCCCAAAAATTATAATTCATTCACATATTTACCATAAAAAATCAGCCTTGGAGCGCTTGAATTATTTTTAATACTGTAAAGTATATTTACCTGTTATCTACATTAAATTTGAGCCATCTGAACATAAAACTAAATGTCTAAAGCAATGTTGTAGTTTTATTTTTAAACTCAACGACAGCGTTAATGGAATCATTAACATAAAGCAAGTTAATGATATCCATATTGTAAACAAGTGAAATAACGCGTTTCAAAACCTCCGGTTTTTACAATAATGTTGGTATAATATGGTACCAGTTTCGGAAAACCTTCAGCCGGAATCTACATACTTGGAATGCTATTCTGTTTTTATGTATTAATAGAACAAGAATATAGAAAAACCAGCTTAATTGTGAGGTCAGCATAACAGCATCGGTAAAGGTTTAATTTTAATAAAAGAAATTAAACAATTAATTCAAACAATGTAGCAATATCACTATATAGTGATGAGAGATACTTTACAATACTCTTCAGAGGAAACATTTCACCTCCAAAATACCTCTTTATCCATGTACAAATTCGAAATTAACCTGCCAAGAACGGCTATTTCTTACTGTATTTTACCATCAAATCCAGAACAAGCCGCTTTGTCCAAGCGCTCTCAGAATATTACGGACAATACTTGACTTTATCCTCGTTATCTCTAAAAGATAATTTGTCACACTCACCATTCGAATGGCCGGCAAGAAGATCGCGCAGCTGATTCGTCGGACCGCAGACCTCCACCGCAGAGACTCGGACGGAAAATCTCGCGCCGGTTTTTTGCTTCTGCTCGTTGATGCCTCTGAATAGCCACGAGATGGCGCAGGGGATGATGCCGAGGGTGTTTGCATTGTCCGGGGCGCCCAGCATGGTGTAGGATTTGCCTTTTGTAAGAATAGAAAGGAAAAAGATGAATAGTTTAGAATTACGCGTTTAAATTAGCGTGAGTCATATGTGTATCACGTGTCCCATCTTGTGGTAATTTTGTTATTTTTGTTGGGGAATGTAAGTAATGCAAGGGAGGATATTGTGAAACACACGTGAAAAAATACATTATATAAATATAACCAAAATAAAAGAAACAAATATATATATATATATGTCTTGTTATACTCTCGGGTTTTGTCCCGCGTTCGGCGTTGGTTCTTAGAAGAATCATGTACCTCCCGTCGTTTCGATGTAATCGCATACATCTTCTTCTTGAAGTCGTGATTTCGACAGCAGTCTTAAAATTTTAGAGCCTGCGTAGAAAATAATTTGCATGTGTAATACAGTTCTTTACATTCAGTCGGTAACACGGTTGGCAATGAGAGTCCACGTGCCCTCGGAAAGCTGCGTTCTGCATAATTAATAAATTTGTGTGAGTTGAGTATACGCCTATACCTGCGAATTATATAATCACACAATCCTTGCAATCGTTAATTTTCATGAAGTAAGGCAACAAAAAGGGAACTTATTTATGAGACACGTTGTACATAGTTCTAGTTACTACATCACATTCGATGTATCTACATCCAGCTTTAACGGGTCTTACATCCAGAAAGTTCTTTGTAATCAAAACTACAGCGGAAACTAGCTAACTTAAACGAGCAACCACGTTACTAAAGCAAATATTGCAGTACCGCTGCTAATTCTCCTGAGGTAGCAAAAATTGCAATCGTAACTATACGATTCTCTGCAATTAAACTTCCGTATAGAGCTATCGACTCTATTTCATTGGCTTGCGCAAAGTTTCTAGCGTTAATCTTATAAAGCGCTGGAGTTACAGACCAACTAACCGAAAGCTATTGGAAAAATTTAATCTACGACAATGAATTTTGTCCGTTAGCGAGTTGGGTGAAAGCCGATAGCGTTGTGGATGCAGGTAATTTATGGCCGGATTAAAGTAGCTGCGGAGTTTTATTGTCGGTCGTGTTCATTAATACCGAAAAAATTATGCTGTATACATCGACAGGAAATGTTTGTTTTGGAGAAGTAACCCGCGTGTTTAATCACATTCTATTGTAGTACAAGAGCTGCTGAAAATATTCATGAAATGTAGTAGCAGTTCAAGTGGTGTCCATGTCGTTTTGTACTTTTAAATTAGAGCAACACACACCTGAACAAGACTATCTTGCAACGCAACTTCGCACACAGCAGGTGAGGTAATTGAATTTTTAAAGCAACAAAACGTAGAAATGTTAGACCATCCTCCGTACGGTCTGGACCCAAGTCCTAACGATTTCTTTACCTTTCCGAATTAAGAACGGAAAGGTTCTAGTCTTCAGAAGGAGCAGTCGATGCTTTCAAAAATGCAATTTGGTCTGCACCAATAATCAGGTGGAATAATTGCTTTCACAGTTGATTCGAGCACATGCAGAAGTACACTAATCTTCGTCGAGAATACTTTGAAAAAGAATAAAGTCTTTAGAAGCTATCTACTGTTTTATTCCAACTTTATATGCAAAACTTAAAAGACAACCCTCGTATCCAACCCTTGTTATTGTTGTCGTCATCAACGTTGTTATGTCAAATATATTCAACTTAATTTCCTTAAAAGATAATAATTTTACGCTTAAATGGTGAATTCCCAATAGTTTATCGTCTGGTAGCGGACAGATAAGTGTAAAAATTGCACCCGGGGGTGCGATTTTCGTATCAAATGTCCACAAGCGGAGTGAATTTGGGATCTCATTCGATTGACGTCTGTAACAACAGCACGGCAATGCGGAGGCGGAATGTAGGTGAATCAGCCGACAATAGGTCTTTTAGGAAATAAATTAGAGTGAAAAGTTAATAAGATGGGTTGTGTGTATTGTTTTGAACTAAAATATACGCGCGTAAGCTAGTATTTAAGTTTAATAGTTGAAGTTAAGTGATATTTTAGGTGACATCAATCCATTGTAAAGATTAAACTAGAGGAATGAATATAATCCAATAAAATCTGAGGAACTGATACAGAAAAAGATACGCAAGGTGCACAGTGATGGTGATTTAGCGCAGAGGAAGAAATGTGGAGACAAGTGAAACAAGAAAATCTCTTAAAATGTTCAATAATTATCCATAATGTTCATGGACTTGAATAATACTGTTTACTTTTTGCAACAATGCTATTCTATGTTTTACAATTCTAAGAAAGTTTAATCTCGTAATGACGTTTCGTATTGTACTCGTTGAGAACAGATATTGTTTAATTGCATCTGCTTGACTCAATCAGGAAATATTGACATCCCCATTGCTTTTTAAATGTTCTGCACTCAATATCTACCTTTAGTTATTTCCATACTTATATAAATCCTCACAGTCAATAAAATACTGTGGTTTTACCCATAAGAATTAAGACACTTTTAATTACAGTCAAATAATAAAGCATCCGTATTTTCACTAAACTATAGTCATAAAATACACTACTTGCACTATATTTCGGTTTTCCGATCGTATTTGTTGCTCTAGACTCAAAATTTGAAACTGTTCAATTCTGGGGTGCTTCCCGTATTTATATCACGTATGTTCGGTGCGTAGATCATATGCAAAAACACTTGAAAGTACGCGAATCTTCGAGAAAAGCGATCATGCGACTTTTTCAGAACATGCTTTAGATTTGCTACTCGGTACAGGATGCTTGGTTAATCTAATGATAATTGATGTTTTTGCGCAATAACTTACTGGACGAGTCAATGTGTCCCTTTTACTAAGGAAATTGGAGACCTCTGACTTATATAATCATAAAATTGTATACTACTGTAGTAAATTTGGAATTCAAATCATCGAATACTTTGAAGTTTGTAAAATTCATTGCATAAGAAACAAAGTAGCAATGATAGAACTAGTCCACATCATTTAGTAACTCAACCAGCCACCAAAATCTCTTAGTTAATGACGAGTAGGGTGAAAGATTTTACCGGGGCATCAGTTTCACGGAGATACGTATTCCGCATAAGAGAAAGTAAAGGATGGTACTACTATCTTTCTCTGTGTGTTTCAAGTCAGTTTGAATTGGTTAGAAAGAGCTATAGCTATTGGCTAGTTGTCAATTTTTTTATTGTTGCAATAAAAATGTCAGTAATGAATATAGGTTGTGATGTACTGCATCTAACTCGGAGCTTATACATGGTGTAATGGATCTATCGAAATTTAGCCTGACAAACTGCGGAAGGCTGAAGTAAATATGAAATTTTACTGGATTAAAGGCCATGTTGGAATTAAGGCAAATATTGTTGCGCACTTTCTAGCAAAAGGATCTATTTATTTATGCGGCGATTCATTAGGAGACTCTAAATCATTTTTTCTTAGGACGTTATAAATTTGCACATCATAGAAAGTTGCTTCTAGAAGAACTAATTTGTGCCAAGGTTAGTATGCTTACTAACTTAATTTGTATATTGCAATAGAATAGCAATCTTATATATGGTGCGATTACGAAATTGATAAAAAAAACACCAAAGTTACTATCTAATTTAGGTAGGTTAGGTGTTGGATTGTCTTGTGTAGCAGTGAGTGTTGTTCCCTTTTAGCGTTCTGCGTTATCATAGCGCGATAACGTTCACCATTCACCGTTACTGCACTATTTTCCTCATATTCAAAGAACTACGGTCAAATTATTCCTCTAGATCACGATGCACACCAGAGAGTAATAGATTTTGGATGTATAGCTGTCTGATGAATCATCCGTGAATTTCCTGAGCCCCGAATGCAGCAGTATTGTCGATTAACGAAGCCATCGAGATGAAAATGGGCCTCATTACTGAAAATGATTTCGTCCGCAAAATTGGCATTCACTTCTGTTTGTTCAAGGATTCAATTCGTGAACTTTCTTCGCTGTGCATGGTTCGTTGGCAGAAGCTGTTGAGTCAATTAAACTTTGTAGGCGTGGAGATGCAAATCATTTGTTAGAATACCCTAAAGAGTCGCCGTTGTAGTGTGCAATTCTTGTGCACGATGACGAATCGACGTCTCTGAACTTTCGGCTACACTCTCACGAACTGCCGTGATGTTTTGCTCTGAACGTGTTGTTAGCTTCACATCGCTAGCCGAACCAGTGCTTTCGAATTTCGTGTAATACTCCATATTTATTAACTCTAATCTGTGAAGTTTCGATCTGTCACGTCATAATTATGTGTTATAAGGACTCTCAAACATGGCAGGCAATTCGAATCTTGAGCTCTTATTGAAACTCCCTGTACAATTTTTCGGCCGGTAAAGTTTTGTAATTATTCAGCAAAAATTTAATCGTACAACCTTGGAATTTTCTGATAATATAATTCGAAGGCCTGACTGCATACGACAAGACTTCACTGTGTTTATTTAAAACCTAATAGACCTCTTTATACACGTAGGCTACTAAAAATATACCAATTAATATCTTCAACTCTGATGGACGCAAATAATCGAATAAAAAGCGTATTAATCAACTTTTAATCTGACTGTTTACACTTCCCAATTCATAAAACAAACCCTCCGTCGTTTTTCAACTACACCATTCATCGCCGCATTGATAAACGTTTACATTAGATCAATTGACGACGTCGCCCGCCCGCAATACACATCCGTTTCGGCCGCGTAGTTTCGACGTAGGCATCAACAACCCTCTCCCTAGTTCGTGCGCCCCCGTTCTTCGGCAATTAATACGCAGATATGTCGCCGTCAGATTAGAGAGTCATCTATTTCGACAGAAATATTAATCACAGTCTGTTTAATTTCGGGTAATAATTATCAACGTGGAGAAGCAACTGTACGAAGCGAAATGTCATTTCCCTGTTGGAAAGAGAGAGGAGGCAGAGAACTCGCTGTTTTTCAATTAGCAGATCGTGTTAATAGACGTCGCAAGTCACGGCGAAGGGTGCAGGGGGTGGTAACCCGAAGGGAATACTACTGCTACCTCACTTGCTCCGGCCTCAGATCAATCTTACTTCGGAATTGTTTACATATTTAATTAGTCGCGAGTTCACGAATGGAGGCAGGACGGTGGGTGCAGGGGTTCTCGGTTTTTGGGAAGTTAGATGGATTCGAGGGGTGCTGTCTTCTTATTTTTGACGGATGGTAGGCATAACTCCTCTCGCTGGTGAGCTATTAATCTTAATTACTTTTTGGCGTTTTTTCTTAGGAAATTAAAACGGGGCAGTTAGTAGGATCGGGGGTCGTTCTGCTTGGTACAGGAATTAAAGATATTAAAATTTTTGAGGGATTAAAACGAGTTGCTAATTGACGATTTTTCTCGGATAAACTTATCAAACTAGTGTAGCGTTGCAAAAATCACCCTAACTAATTTGAAACAAATTTCCTATTACAATAAGTTTAAATAAATTTGATAAACTATAAAGTGTCGAAAATAAGCCGAATGATGTTCTAAAATTAAATGATGATTGACTTAAAAATTTAATTGACAAAGTTATCACAAAATGTTAACCTAATTTTAAGTTTAGGATCCAACTTCAGTTTTGAAGCTAATAGTTATAAAAAGGTTCCAATAGCAGAAATAATTTCTATAATCGAAACCAACATCAAAACCCTACTGTAGAATGTGCGATATAATAATAATAATAATAATAATAATAATAATAATAATAATAATAATAATAATAATAATAATAATAATAATAATAATAATCCTTTATTGCCCAACAGCCCAAGGGCCAATTACAGGACAAATTACAATACAATTCTTATTTAAAATAAAATAACTAAAATCGTGTTGCCTACAATAATAACATGCTGAAAATGTATATAATAATGAAACAAAAAAAGAAAAACTCACAAAAATGGCTCCAGATCCCGTTTGTTTGCGTTCCTCACCATGTGACTGAGAGGTGCCTTAAGCAAAATGTTGGTATTAGCTCTAGGTACTTGAAATGTATTATAGTGGCGAGTATGATGAGTAGGTACGGTAAAGTTTATTTGCGCTAGAAGGGCTGGCGAGTCGACAGTATTTTTCAGGATCCTGCAAAGAAACTCCACACTGTTACGCTCGCGGCGGTCAGCAAGAGATAGAAAACCATGCTCAACAAGTAAGCTATAATACTCGATACCTCTTGCAGGATACACGTTGTCCATTCGAAAGGAGAGATATTTTAGAAATTTCTTTTGAACGCGTTCGATCATAAGCTCTTGGTGTAAATAACGGGGATACCAAACAATAGAGGCGTATTCAAGCTTAGAACGAACGTAGGCATAATATAAACGTTTCATTACACCTAAGTCTGAGAAATGCCTGCAAGAACGCATGACAAAACCGAGAGTTTTGGAAGCAGATGAACACATGGACGAAATATGTTCCGTAAATGACAGTCTATCATCAAACAAAACACCAAGATCCAAAGTTTTGATATTGCGTGGTATGGCTGCATCATTAATTTGGTAGTTATAGTATAAAGTAGTGTGAGTGTTATTGTAGGAAACCACAGTACACTTGTTGATGTTCAGAGGGAGATAATTGACCTTGCTCCAAGTATTAATGCGAAGAAGATTGTCTTGTAAATGTTTACAATCGAAAATGCTACCAACAGTATTAAATATCTTTACGTCATCTGCGTATGCTAAGACGTGACACGTAAACAGAGATAGTAAATCATTTATATAAAAATTGAAGAGAAGTGGTCCAAGATTTGAACCTTGAGGAACACCTGATGTTGGAGAAAACGGCGTAAAGGAATAACCATTGTAGCAGACATAACACTTCCTTCCAGTAAGGTAAGACTCAATCAATGTCAGAAACCCACACCAAAACCAAATTTGTCCATTTTTTGTAGTAGCATCTCGTGGTTAATGCAGTCGAAAGCTTTAGAAAAATCTACGTAAATAACATCCACCTGCTTTCGCTTATCAAGCGCTTCACTAAGATATTGGCCAATGCATGCTAAATTAGTGATCGTCGACCTACCTGCAACAAAACCGTGCTGATGCTCAGATATGAAAGGAGTTATGCAGGTAGATATTTCTTTGTAAAGCAAATGTTCAAATACCTTAACGAAATTGGGCAGTATACTTATAGGCCTATAATCAGCAATGTTAGATCGGTTTCCTTTCTTAAATACGGGGTAATTCTGCTAATTTTCCAAACCTTTGGAAAAGTTGACGTGCTTATCGCTAGGTGGAATATAGTTGACAGTGGATAGGACAGAACAGGAGCACAATCACGTACAAAGAAGCTCAGTATTCCATCATCTCCAGTTGTCATATTAGATTTAAGTCTCCTGATACTGTTCTCCACATCCAATTCAGAGAAGGCATGAACACAAAAATTATTATAATTGAGAAAAGAGTTGAAAGATACATTTTGAACACTAGGTTTATACACACTCGCAAAGACACTGGAAAAGACATCCACGATTTCGTTTGGCTGGGTAAATTCTCTGCCGTCATGATATCAGTGGGGGTGAATTAACATAATAAGAAATTTCAAACAAAATAACCCGAAATAAACGAAAGAAAAACACCACACTATGTTATATATCAAGTAACAGCAGAAACCAAATCTTAAAAAAAGCGCCCAAACTTATATATATATATATATATATATATATATATATATATCATAAACTGTTATTTATTAGAAGTTGCCTTTAATAATATTGTGCCAACTGAGATATTACGATATATCTACAGCTACTGTGAGATCTAGGTATTAAAAGGGATTTGAATTCACATTCAGTCTCGTGGTGTACTGGCAGCACAATGCGCCGGAAAGGTGGCAGAGGTTGTGGATTCAAATCCTACTGTGACGGATATTTTTTCAGAAATTTAAAAACATTGGTTAATTGCAAGGAAATCGGAATTTTATCATATATCAATAATATAATACCAACGGTGGTTTACTAGTATTAATATTATGAATTAGTTAATTCTTTAGGTTCCAATGTGATTCTTAACTTGTTTGGAAGACTGTTGCTGTATTAATGAAAACGATAACACTTTTTCTTCTTTACTTTGTTTTAAATTATTGCGACGTTTCGTTGATGCGGTGGCTAACTTTTTCAAGCATGTCTAGAAAATTTTTCTTGCTCAAGCGGCATAGCATGCGTTTTCTTAAAGAACGCAGAGGTGCTTTTTGCTGTGAACTAGTGTCTCTAGTATCTGTTAGAGTTGCTGTTTGGATTATTTCGATCGTTCGTGAAACTCACATAGTTCGATGTTTCGCCAGTGTGTCTACTGTCATCCTCAAGGCAGCCCTAAAAAGATCATTAGTTCGATACTTTTCTTTAACGTTTTTGTCTTCCCTAGTTTTTTTATTAGTGAAATCTGTCTCGTGATGGGGATCGAACTCGATTTGTTTTTCCCAAGGCGGAAGTTACTGCTTTGAACTTATATTTAAGCTGTAATTTTCTGCGCAGTAGGTTAATTTTTGAACGATTGTGCATTTTCTTAATATCGTATGATCAAAAGGTATTTAAATTGTGATAGCCATAGAATGCAAAAACCGTCTATAGAAGTATTTGCTTCTATGGCTTCTAACTACCTAGATTTTAGCTTATGATAAGTGTTTTATGTATTATTACTTAATAGTCAGAGAGGCAGATTGTTACGTTCTCCTGGTTTGAAGAACAACGCCGCTGTAGCCTGCTCGTAATTTCCTAAATTACTTGACCAATACTTACTTGTAGAGTATGTTCGCTTATTTACTAAAGGAAAGGTTGTACAGTAAAACTCAATGCGCATGCGCAAAAAATATATTTAAAAATGAAATGGTTACACGGTTTCCACTCTTGCCTATGTACATGTACGATGTACGTAAGATATATAGATTTGCAATAATTGCAGTTATTCGAGCTCTCTTATACATGTAATGTACATTAGCATTTGTATATGTATTTTCATTGGTAGCAACATAAAGTAATGCCTCAGCATGTACGTTGCAACGCTATGCCTTAATTCTGTTTAAAAGGTTAAACTCTTATATGCTTCCGCTGAAGCTTTGTCAGAGGCATGTACTAATGCCTCTATCTGTTTGCATGCACCACTACCTTTTTATAGGGGAGCCAACCCTATTTATTTCTTAAATTTATAAGCGCACCTCGGTGCTATGCTTATTTATATGTCCCTTTCCGGGAGCCTAATATACTTTCCTTGTTTTAAATTTGCCTAAGGGACTTGGCCCTGTATTATTGGCATGTATTTGTACTTGACCAAATACGTTTGTTATATTCACATTTATAAGGGAACCCACCCTATCTCTTAGAGCTTAAACGCCTGGTCGAGGGCGACAGTAGCGATAATAGCCGATCTCAATACAAAAGTAATGTCACAGCTACCCAGGCGTTCTCGTTTGAAATATTACGCTATGTGCAATCTTTAGCTCTATACTACTGCGCCCCAAAGAAGGAAAAAGCCAGTAACCAGCAAATGTGCGAACTGCGCACCGACAAGTAAAACGGAGCGATGATGCCGACATTACATAAGAAAACTGGTCCGTGACACTCGTCCGCCATACGACGAGCAACTAAATGAAAAATTTCTAAGTCCCGATACGACAAGGACCGAACAAACGTACAAAAGACAACGGGCGCTGCGGCCGCAACGACCGTCAGCAAGAAGCGGAGTGATCGTACTTGTAGAGGAGGTCTATACATGCGCGCCGACAATCTCACCAAAATAATTTCCGACACAAACTTAACTGAAGACTAAAAATATGTATAGACGACAATGGACACAGTAGCCTCGACGTACGATGATAGAAAATCGAGAATTTATACTTATTAAAAAATCTATACATGTGGTCCGACGACGTTACCTAATGACTCCCGCCAGAAATAAATGTATAGACAACGTCCTCGACGATTCCCGCCAAAACCAGAAAATCTCTAATAATCTTACGACGACGTTACTGTACACGTTACGACGAGGCACGAAAGGTGACCGAGAGTGCACGATCGCTAATACCTCGACTGTCGCGCGGGAGACGACTGCCTATGCTTGTGTACCTTAAATTTCAAGAAAACTCCCATTACATATCCGACGACGTTGCAGTGAATGATTTCTAATTAGGCAGTTTTAGCTAGCGTAATGCGAATGGCTGACTTGCATACATATACAATGCGTAATGTACATACATATTAAAATAAAATTGGATATAAGAGAGCAAAATAAATAAATATAAGAATGAAAATAAATAAATATAAAAATGAAAATAAAATAATATTCTAAATGAAAATAATAATGCAAAGAAGATAAAATACATAATAGTAAAAATTTATAAAATACAAAAAACAATGTTAAGTCCTTAACACAGATAAATGTTAAAAATAATTGAAATAAATAATGTCGTAGATAGCCTGTTAATTCCATGGCTATCGAGATTTAAAGATAACACAATACGATGGCTGTTTGCATTTCAATCCTCGATAGCTGATAAAAGCAAGACAAGTGTAAATACCAAATGAATTTATTACCAAAAGTTATATACAAAGATGGTTACAAGATTGATGCATTTGTCATACCTATGGACGAACCTTCTAATTATCTTTATATACAATGTTGTCGCCAAAGAGCACAGATAACATCATCCGCTACAAAGTCTTCGGCGTATATTTGGCTTATTAAAGAACAGCCCCCGTATACACAATTTCACGCCAAGACTTAGTATTTAAGTTGCACTTTTATATGTTTTGTTTTTCCTTTCGATTTTCTTTTGTCTTTGCACTACCTATTCCATGATTCAATAATTTAATTTTGTTGGGCGTAATTTGCATACACCTTATTTATTCTTAGGTCTCTATTTTCTTCTTGTTAGTTAAACACAGTTTCACAATATCACTACTATATATACCCTAATTTGCATTTCGTTACTTGTACATTTCTAAACACGATGTTCGCGCGTGTATATATATATATATACCTCACGTCAACATCCCCACATCAGTTTATTCCTGGATATACTTTTTTATCCTATTCATTTTTTAGCGTTGGTATTCACGTTCGTTCCGTACACCGGTTGCATAATAAAAAGAATTAATTATGCACTGTGTCCGGACTTCTTTAATTTGGTAACGTAAATTAGAGGTCGGCGCCATTAAAACTTTTTTGATTAGTTTACGGCTCCATAAAGCTGAATTAAATAACGCACTTTACATCGCATTAGCTGCAACGTAATGTCCCAACCGAAATGGTAATTCGGGAGTTTCGTATGCTAGCGACCTAATTTTCCTCCGGAAAAAATCAATAGTTTCTCTGACTAATGAATATATTATGTGTAGAATTTTATAAATGCGCTTACAAAAGTTGAAGGATTAAGATATAGAACTTTAAGACTAAATTAGAGTCGATTATATTTTGTCATTTATTTATCCTTTCATTGCTGTTAACCAACTCAACATTCTCTGGTTTAATCTAAAATATACCCTACTTTTCCATTAGTTAACATATACTTCTGTTCTTGCCCAAAATAGGCCTGCCTTTTTCGATGTACTCATTGATCCCAACACAGTGACCTTATTGCACGATAGTGACTTTGAGAACAAATTAATTGTAAAATACGTTCAAGCTTGGCAATATATTAATCCTGTTAATGAACACTTCCTGGGAAAATACGCAAGCAGCTATAAAGAATTAGTAAGAAGTATTTATAAAACCAGAAACAGAAACATAATAGACGTAATCACACCTACTCTTAAAAATTACCAATTATAGCAGATTTCAAAATTTTTAATCGGTCCGGGGCTCTACTGGTTTCTTAGTTTTCCAAAATGAAGAAAAGAATGATTTAATTGAGTACAATTATTACAGCTTGCCTAAATATGAATTGATTGCGTGGCGAAGTAGCTTAATCTTTTCTTTGTTTTTTGGTCGATATCCATTTGTTAATTTCAGTGTTATTATACAGGCTGTCCCAGAACATGTTGTCAATCTTTCGGAAGTGCAAGGTTTACATAAAAGTAACAGTATATTCTTCTACAATTTTTTCGATAGAATTGAAGTACAACGATCGCAAGGACTGTATAGTTGTATAATTAACACAAATTAATAACCTATTCGGAATGCAGCGTTTCAGGAGTACGTGGACTCTCATTGTCAACCGTGTTACCTACTAAATGTAAAAATGTTTCGCACATGCAATATTTTCTACGCAAGCTCCACAACTTCTTAAAATACATAACTTTTTACAATCTATGGATGGTCCCGGATATCTTCTATCTTTGCGAGAAAGATAAGAACGAAAACGAACCGTATCTTTAACAGAGCATTATGGTAATAAAGCTAGCAGACTTAAGTGTGTAACTGGGGGTACTTCTCGATTCATCAAGTTTTTACTCTTTTTCATAAATATCGTTTCATACGTGTCTAATTCTATACACGAATTTACATTTTTAAGCAGCTTAAGATGTTTTTAATTCAATATTATGCCCGGATTGTATCATATGCCATGCTATATAGTACTGGTTTATCGAAACGATAGCGCCTAATATGTTCTTGAAACCTCGTAGAGGTTCTTTAGGCAGTTTTTTGCTACGATAGACAAGTTCATATTTTGTTGGTGGAAAATTTTATTTTACTTTTTTGCTGTTGGGTGTCTTCTGAAATGCTGCGTTATGAATAATTATTAATTTGTGTGGAGTGGAGTTTACTGCGATACCTGAGAATTAAAGTATCTCGATTTATTTCAGATAATTTGAAAAATATGCTGCTTCAAAATGAAATATACGTTTAATGAATTCGTGGACATGTGATTGTACGCAGGATGGTTGACGTCTAAGAGAAAGTGGAATGGTAACTGTATGCTTAAAAGGTTTTTGTCTGCAATACCTTAGGTGACATTTTAGAATAAAATGTTTACTATTTCTCGGATAGAATTCATAATATCGATGCCAATAATGAAAACCTTTACGCTCTTTCTGTCTTGCGATTGTTGAATATCTCAGCAGAAGTATATCCCGTTAATAAAAATTATTCGAGCATATTATGTTATTTTTACATAAACTTTATATTTCTGAAAGATTATCCACATATTCTGGGACATCTTGTATATTTGACGAAAGTCATTTCTTTTTTAAACAACAACAAGATCAATAAACTATCTATCTATCTGTTTATAATTGATTATCGGAAAAAGAAAATAGAAATAAAAATATGGAAATTTATATAAACATATTTATAAATAAATATTAGCATCACTATTGAAGTACAAAAAAGCATCGATTTCACCAATAGAACACTGTTATTAGTACTGTAGAAGTTTTGACAATACTATCGAAGCCTTAATGATACTACTTTCGGAATGCTATCGAAATGTTATCGATCCATTATTAAAACGTTCTGACACGATTTGATTCCATTTTTGCAAAGGTAATCAAAAAGATCCTACACCTTTACAGCGCCCTCTCTCTATCAAGGTGGTAATGCTAAACTTGTTTACGAATATTAAGGTTCCCTATTACCTAAGCATCAAAATGCTTGCGTAGCATGACGCTCTTAAAACGTTACAGCCAACAGTCACACAGTTTGCGCGTAATCTGTAAATTAAATCAGAACCGACATACGTACATACATAAACAGCACGTACACGTATTCGACAGTAAACGACGGCACGGTACGGCCAAGCATCGTATTATCAGCATTCACGCCTTTTACGAGCTGCTAGCTATCAATGTTTAGCATTTAAATACTCCAGAGCTCGGGGCGGGCCCGGTTTCACTCGTAAATTTAACGCCCGATTCCCAAATATCTTAATCCTGTCGAGCGGCACTAAAGTAGATATCTTCTTTTATGGGAAATATTTATTCGCGCACGGGATTACCAGGTTTATCGGCTACTGAAAAATGCCGAAATCCGATACAGTAGTTTGCGTGCGCCGTTTCGAAGGGAAAACATCCCCGGCGCGGGTGAAGAAATTGGAATGGGGGAGTTGGGGCGAGGTTTCCCGAGTAAGCGAAAAGAGATTGGCGGTGGTGTGAGAAAATAGGGAAGGATGTTGCTTCAATTTTTACGTTTAAGAGCTTTCTTTGTACGAAGGAAATTATTTCAATCTGATTGATATCCAAAGAACACTAAATATGTATTCAAATCAACTACAGAGCGATTTTAAAAGACTCGCGTTAGTTTAAATTTCCCGCTGTGGATTTTTGAGCATTGCACATATTGAGATTGCTCATTGTTATTATCTCTCATCGTCCTCTACAACACGTTATTTATTTTAGAGGCTCAAAGATTCGTTGGAAGAACAAAGATTTTCATCGAATGAGAACGCCAACATATTCATAAACGCCTATTTTACAGAACAAGATATGTATCTATATCTATATATATATATATATATATATATATATATATATATATACAGCTGTGGCCATATGTATTCGCCACTCTCGTTTTGAGCGTAAGACACGAATATTATTGTATATCTAAGAAGCAGGGTCGATGACGGACTTAACTAGGTACCTGATAATGAGGGTTTAATGGTTTATTGTAAGCCATTCTGAGTAAATTAGAAAATAGACGTAAAATTGTAATTTCTGAATATTTCTTCAGTCTTTACACCACGCTACGGTTGACTATAACGTAAAAAAATATCGGGAAACTGGCAGTTTTCTTAATAAAAGATGGAGTGGAAGGCCAAAAGCGACAACATCTGCAGATGATCGCGAATAGTGGTTACCCTCAAGTTAAATAGACGCAAAACAGCCCCGGAAATGAGTGCAGAATTAAATGTTGGCCGCCAAAAACTAGTCAGTGTTTCTACAGTCAAACGTCGCCTACAGAAAGCCGGGCTCCATGGACGTATTGCGATGAAAAAGCCATTACTACGCAAACAAAACAAGCAAAAGCGACCTAAATGGGCTCGTGAACACCAACACTGGACCATAGAAAAGTGGAACAACGTTCTATGGACGGATGAGTCCAAATTTGAGCTGTTCAGAACCCGAAGACGCATATTCGTAAGAAGATCTGTGGGTGAACGTGCCAGAGAAGAGTGTATTGCTGCTACCGTGAAGCATGGTGGAGGTTCTATCATTATTTGGGGCTGTTTTGCTGGCATTAGTGTAGGGGACATTGTGAAAATTGACGGTATATTAAAAAAAGAAGGCTACCGCGAAATTTTGGAGAACCACGCAATACCTTCCGGAATTCGACTTTTGGGTCAAAATTTTATCTTCCAGCAAGATAGTCACCCAAAACATTCCTCTAAATTATGTAAAGACTATTTACGCCATTTAGAAGAGGAAGGAACTCTCAAAATTATGGAATGGCCTCCCCAGAGCCCCGACTTGAATCCAATCGAGTTACTATGGGAAGAACTAGATCGGGAAGTACGGAAATCGGCTCCGACATCAGCTACTGACATGTGGAACAAATTGCAATCGAGTTGGACGTCAATAACACAAGAAACTCTGGCAAAACTTATTGCGAGAATGCCTCTATTGTGTGCTGCAATTATTAAATCAAGAGGAGGTCACATAGATGAAAGCAAAATTTAAATTAAGCATTTTAATTTTCACATTTATTTAATATATTTTTATTCATGTACGTGTATCTGTACATAAAAAATAAATATGATTAACATTTTTGCTGAGTTTTTACACATTTTTGCTGTCAGTGAGAGTGCCTAAACACTTTTGAGCGGTAGTGTATATATATATATATATATATATATATATATATATATAATGGAACTAAAAGCAAGACGTTGGCAGACTTATGCAATTACACCGCGATTTCAATCCGGATATCCAAATTCTTTCAATAAAGTATTCACAACAAAATTAGTGAGAATTCTTTCACTGATGTTAATTAAATTGAAAACATTCAGATGTTTTAAATAAATTTATTTCGACATTATAAGAACAACTATAACGCACATTATATCTAGGATGTGGTTAGAGACAACACCCCCCTTCAAGTACCTTCAAAAAGGAATACGTACACACAGTAAACAGACACGACATATATACAGAAAAGATATTTTATTTTCGTATATTACATTTTCTATAACGCAAAATATCTCGAAACATTTCGTATAAACACAATATTCCAATAGCAAATGGTTCTACGCACGCTGTCTCAAACGAACATGAAATTGTCGAATATCGAAACCCAATACACTGCATAATCTTCAACTAACACCCCCAACAACTAACATCTTCAATAAAGTGCACCCTTCTTCTCGGCGAACGTCTCCGAAATATGCATTTAGATTGACAATAACCGCCGTAATAGAGGGCAATATCGAGCTGATTTAGCTTTCCGAACGCGTGCCCCTAAAAATCGAACACGTCTCGACGCGCTAAATTTAAAATCGAAAACGGCGTAACGCGTGCCATCCATACGAGGAGATCATAATATTTTCTATTTTGTTAAATCCAGCGCGTTTATGGGCAGATAAAGGTCGACATAAATAACCGACAATAAGACGAACGAAAGACATTCGCCCCCGCCCAATCCGCGGCTTCCGAGTTTACACGGAGTATCGCGTTTGCATCTAAATAGGTTATTACTGTAGCGTAGTGTTATCCGATGTATTAGAGAGGAGAGATTCCTGTTCGTAGGTAGGTATTCTTCGTATTTAAGGGTGTACGAGGACTGCGTGAGAACAGCCACCGGAGTTGCGACTCTATTTGTATTGTAAATCAGTTTCGGTATTTTGGAGTAACGGCCGTACGTAGTAGGGATATATATTTCACGGCAGGGTGAACAGGCTGAAAAGGAAAAACGGTTTATATTGGGCCCCGTTGTGTCTATGCCGTGGATGCGATGCGGTTCCCGTCTGTCGACCCGCATCCCCATTTCTGTTTCGTCTGCGTTTTGTTTTGGTTAGCAAATGTAATCCGATTTTGATACGTTATGATGGAGCCAGCAGACAGGAGAACAATATTATATCGAAATTTATGTAAGTTTGGGGCTTCATTTTAAAGTTATTGCTTTTAAATTTTAACCAGAGCTTTATAACCTAACCATATATTTCATCTTCATTCCTTTTATATTCCCCAATAAATTCAGAAAAGATTTTGTAGGCGTTTCCAGACTTAAGCTTAAAGCTATCAATGTAAAGATTTCATTGGACAATCTTTCCTTTAACTAGCTGAAATGAAATGGGGTCTTACTAGCGCATTGTTTGCAATGGTAATGAAGCAAAACCTTAGCAATATTTTTTCCTATCAATATGTACGAGTTATTGTGTGATTATTATTGGTATATGCAGGAGTAAGTTCCGTATTTTGGTTAAAATTTTATGTTTATTTACCAAGTACATAAAAGTGGTACATTATTCAAAGTATGCTTCGTTAGAAGCTACAACCTTCGCCCATCTTTCAAGCAATTTACGGATTCCCTATCTGAAGAAGTCGTCGTCTTTTGAAGCAACCCACTCGTCAGTTTTTTATCCTTTTATAAAATGTGAATGGTACGTCTTGGAAGGCTGAGCAGGCAATGACTGCAATAAATGGTAATTCGAAATCTGGCGAATTTAACTTAATTAATTATAACTTCCATTATAACTTCCATTATAACTTCAGTTCTGCCCTTCTAAATAGGTTTTAACGATGCTTGCAGTAGGTGGTTTTGCGTTGTCAAGCTGCAAAATCAGTATATTGTGTCTATTTTCCCATTCTGGTCGATTTTCTTGAGCAACTCTCTCGAAACGTGTTAGTTGTTGTCGATAGACTTCACCAGTAACAGTTTTAGAAGGTTTCAGTAGCTTATAATATGTAACGCCTTTCATATCTCACTAAATACAATGTTTATTTAGCAAGTACATATATAAAAATGGCACATTATTGAAAGTATGCTCTATCATAGCGAGAATCTTCGCCCATCTTTAAGGCAATTTAGGGATTCCCTGTCTGAAGACGTTGTCATCTCTTGCCTTCGTCAAGTCAATTTTTGATACTTTCGTAAGATGTGAATTGTACGTCTTAAATGGCTGACTGGATCGACCGGAATAAATAGTAGTCCGAAAGAACAACATTTGGTGAATATAGCGTGTGGAATAGAACCTCCCAGTCCTGGCTTTCTAAATAGGTTTTAACGATGCTGGCAGTCTGTTGTTTTGCGTTGTCATGCTGCAAAATCAATTTATTGTGTCCATTCTTCTATTCTGGTCGATTTTTGGAGCAGTTTGCTTCACACTCATTAATTGTCATCGGCTGACTTCGCCAGTAACAGTTTTAGAAGGTTTCAGTAGCTCACGATGGTAGCTTTTCATATCTCGCGAAATACCGAGCATAACTTTATCAGAATAAATATTTCGCTTCGGCTGTGATGGATCAGCTTCAGCAGACGGTACCCAAGCTTTTTTACGTTTAGAATTCTTGTAGTGTTGGTGCGAAAATGGAAAACCAATAAGTTTTTTTTGATACCGCTAATGGGTGGGATTATGAGCAACTCTGAAAAATAATGTTTATCAGCTGAATAATTTGAAGAAAGTAATTGAGGAGAAACGCACCCATTTAGCGAATCAGAAAGGCGTAGTATTCCATCAGGATAATGCTAGACCATACACATCTTTGGTCATCCGATCAAAAGATATTAGATCTTGGTTGGGATGTCTTGCTTCATCCACCGTATAGTTTGCACTTGGCATCATCAGACTGTAATCTGTTCAGTTGTTTATAAAATTCGTTGAACGAAAAATCATTCAATTCTCTGGAAGATGAAACAGCACTTGGAGGAGCTTTTAGGTCTAAGCTAGAAATTTTCTAGATAGAAATTGGGATAATGAAACCTTCAGACAGATGGCTAACAGTTATTAAAGAAAATGGTTAATAAATCGAATTGTTAATATAGAGACTGGTCTTCTGCCAGGTCACCTGGTAAAAGTTATTACAACTTGGTTGGGATGTTTTGTCACATCCACCATAAATTCCGAACTTGCCACCGTCAGATTACTATCTGTTATGGTCTTTACAAAGTCCGTTGAACGGAAAATTATTTGATTCTCTGGAAGACTACAAACACCATCTGGAGGAATTTTTAGCTCTAAACCAGAAACTTTGTGAGAGTGGGACAACGAAATATTCAGAAAGATGGCAAACCATTATTTAGCAAAACATAAACAGAGTTATACCTCAAATGCAAAGAGTATTTTTTGCAGGGTGTTGAATCTATTTTATCCAAAACTTTAGCTTTCTTGTCCATTTAAATGAAAGAAAAGAATATTTAATTTAAAGACATTTTGAAATGTACCTCATTATTTGTGCAATTTAGCGAAACATTCTTTTAGTGAAGGCAAGCTGTCTTTGTAGTTATGAAAAAAAAATAATTTATGTCATTAGCGATCCAGATTTTCGTGAATACAGAAATATTGCTTTAGGTTAAAGTAATATACTTAAAAGTTCTCTTGTTTAGTCTAAAAAGTTCTTCTATCAGCGTACACTTCATCAATTGGACTTTAAACAACATTTCTTGTCCATAACTAGGTTTAAATTACTTTATTTCCTCCATTTACTTTCGTCCTGCTCCAGTGAATTTGAAACTTTCTCAAAAACACGAGCTACCGCTAGACTAGCGTCTAGATGAAATTCTCCCAGACAATATCTCTCTGCAGGGACCCATTTAATACACCGGTTGCTCTACATACATACACGGATATCTGCGCACAAACACATAGAAAATGAGAACTGCATGCAACGCCCGGCTTCACCGTAGCGGATTAATTAATAATTCTCCGTGTATATAATGTATGCGCGAGTTATTGATTGCAATTTGCTCCGGCAGCAGACTGCGTAATCCTCTCTGTTCGGCCGCATCGGACGATGCGGGTTTGATAGGCGTAGCACGGAACAAGCGAAGACGATCACTTACCTAGTCCCGCGTGTCCGAAGCAGAAGAGACAGCCATCGGTGCCATTGATGACCGCGTGGATGACGTCCGTTAGGGCGCTGGAGCATACTTCTGTCTGTAATCATATGAAACGAGTTCGGTTAATTCTCAAACTGCAACTTAACTAATCATTAAATCAAATTTTGCTTGGTTATAGGGTGTAATTGTAGAACTTTTGGGAGAGGAATTAGAGTTCCATTACTATTAGTATTGACAGTTAGAGACAGTACATTGAAATTGATTAGAAGATAAGATATGGCATGCTTGGATATTTAGGCCACTGACGTAGTGGCGTGTGTAGTAAATAGACTGACCCCTTTACCAAAGACAAATTTTGTTTGACAAAATTTGACACATTAGTGCCCTTGGAGCCCCTGACAGATTGAGACAATTTTGCATCCTCTGGTGGGATGTTCATATTAGCTTACTTGTTCTGACGAGGGACTGCTTTAAAGTCTCATCATAGGATACCTTATATTTACGCATATTAGGGCTGACATTTCTAGTATTAGATGAAATTTTAAATTATTTTGTGTAAATTGGGTGCTCTAATGATAAGAATGAATCTATCTTTTTCTTATGTTCGTTCATTAAATTGCACTTTTACTGTATGACGTACAATTTTTGAGGGCATTCTATTTTCTTCGAAAAAAAATGTTTGGATTGGGCACTAAAACCGTCAACAGATAAATGGTTTTCCTTCAAAATATGTAAGTATTAATATAGATGGCAATTATTATCTTCCTTCTAGATCTTTTAAAAGTTATATACGAGGGCTATTTAGAAAGTAAAGAACGTTTCCTTCTTTAGAAAATTTTATTAGATATAATAAAGCTACTTTTCTACGTAGCTACCGTTCAAATTTACACACTCGCCGTAATGTTTTGTTAGCTTCTACATGCCTTCTGTATACTCAGTTGCAGTCAAGTTGTTGAAGCATTAATTAACGGCTTCTTTAAGTTCCATCATCATTTCTGTAGCGTTGTCCACCCAAAAAATCTTTCAATTTGGGGAATAAGTGAAAATCACTTGGTGCTAAGTCCGGACTGTATGGCGGATGTTGAAAAATTTATCACCGAAGCTGCTGAAGCAAGTTCTACGTTACTGCCGCTGGTATGCCGATGTGCATTATCTTGATGGAGGTTGTCTCCACTGCTTAGCATTCCGCGCCGCTTGTCTGGAATCGCGTGGCGAAGTCGAAGGGTCTGACAGTAGGCCGCTGAATTAACGGTTTCACTTCTAGGCACGTAGTGGTTGAGTAGGACACCCTTACGAGCCCAAAATACTGTAACCACAATCTTTCTGGTGTTCAAAATTTATTTTACTTATTTCAGTCTCGTTGGGGATTGTGGATGATGCCATTGCATTGATTAGCAGACGTGAAATGTGATGTCCAAGTCTCATCACAAGTGACAATGTGATTCAAAATTTCATCACCATCCTTGCCATAGCGACTGAGAAAGGTCAATGCAGCTGCCATTCGTTTTGTGTTCATCTGAC
Source organism: Trypoxylus dichotomus (assembly GCA_023509865.1). NCBI lineage: Eukaryota > Metazoa > Arthropoda > Insecta > Coleoptera > Scarabaeidae > Trypoxylus > Trypoxylus dichotomus. The sequence goes on from CM042077.1 coordinate 10,226,776, forward strand.
AAAATTCGGCGAACCCAGCTGGTGCACACTTTACTACAGCCCAGATCCGTAACAATTCTGTACAATACAGTTCTTGATATTTCTGGAAAGAATGAGTGCAGTTCATTAATTGTGAACGCCTATTTTCTTTGATTTTTATTTCAATCCTAGCTTTGAGTCGGTCAGTCACCACTGAGGGCTGACCAGAGCGATCTTCATCGTGAACATTCTTTCGTCCGCCATTAAACCTGATGCACCACTTCCGAGCTGACGCTTCATTCATCACATTACCACAAATCTCAGTTATCTGTCTGTACATTTCGATGGGTCGGAATACTGTGCACACCACACTTGGCGGGATCGTCAATTTTGTCACACATTTTAAAGTCACATAGCTAAGCAGTAATCAACCGTATTGGATTGTAGCTGCTGCCAAACTGAAGCGGATGGTAACCAAGGTCAGTACTCAGTAGCCTGTGGTGGTTGGGGGACGTGATCACATATGAAAATAAAACGTTCTTTACTTTCCGAATAGCCTTTGTAATAGTTGAGATTGCATTGAAAAATACTCTTTCGGAAGTTACAGAGTTTACTCTCGACGTTTTGCTAATGATACTATCAGCTTCTTCAAAAGGTTTCTAAAAACTGACGTAGTTCCTCATTATATATCTTATTTCTGCTATGCTTTTTTATCCGAATTTGTTCCGGGTTGATGGGCAGTTTCTGTGATGGTATGCTGTATACTTTGTAAACGAAAGACAAGGAACATCCGCAAGACTTTCAGTTCGAATAAACAGACCAATCTATAGTAGCTGGTGTCATCAGTTCTCGAAGATTGTCTGTTTTAATTAGTCAGTAAGCGCATGATGATAAGTTAAATGACCCTAAAAGGCAAGTTACATCATCATTACGAGAGATGACTCTCCTGGAAACAGTCTTCTGCTTGCGATTGTGAGGACCATGGTGCGTATAAATCATTAAATTTTTCTTTACGAGCCAATTATGCCAAACACTGCGCAATCTATCGGTGTACGCTTCTGGTTCCAATTTTAAATCGCCTAATTTATCCTGCCGCATATTGTATTACTGATAGTGCCCAGTATGGCGATGGCTTTAAGGAATAAATCAATTTTGATTTGGTATAATGTTAAGACATTGTAATCCCCAATTTTAACATTTCACGCGTATCAATATCCTTTTATCAACTTTCGGCATATTCTAAACTCAGACAATATAAATCAAAATTTTCTCACGAATTTAAAACTCTTTTAGTATCATCGCAGTTTCTTTCACGTTATTAAACATTGCGTAGACTATCTTTAAATATTCACGTATATTTTTATTCATTTTCACAAATACATATATTATGCAAGACCACCCGATACAGACGAAAAAAAAAACAGACGCTTTGTTTCCGAACATAATAGTCCCTAATAAAGCAAAATAAAACCCGGCGTCGAAATCTGGTTAATTTACATACAAGCGCGATAGCAACAATAACAAATTCGGCGGTACTAATCGTGGCCGACACAAAAGCTTTCGGGGAGGGGAACGAGCCTACAAAGTTTCGAAATACAGTTTAAAAAAAACCGTAATGACGGTAATTTTAGCGTTTTCCTCTTCGATTTTGAGGGGACCGTTTTGCAGACTAACGCTTAGTTTGGAAGCTATTCCGGAGTTTAAACTCCGATCTTCGCCGAAGAGGTTTAAAAATTTTCAAATTAAACATCTCCATTGCATAATATTGTAGAACTATAAAAATACAATGACATAATTCCATTATCTCTTTAAAAATTAATATAAGAAAAAAATAATGAATACATTGATTAATTAATATAAAGCTTTGTAGGCGTGCTAGACTTTACATGTTAGGGTCATTGCAATTTTGGATTGAGTCCGGGTTTCATGTGGAAACCAACTACGATAAACTAATGGATAAAATCAAAAGCATGAACTCATACCAGGCGCACCGGAGCATATAATAAATTGCTAACTAATATACACGATGTTTCAAGTTGAATGATGCCTACTTAAGTATGTTGTAGTACTGTTTATTTTGGGCAAAAACGCTTATACGAACTGCAATGATAATTTTCAATATAACAGTTCAAAATTTATTTTATGGACGTTAAGTTTGCGTTTCTAAATGGCGACTTACCCGTATCTGTTTACATGGAGACTCCAAATTATGTTTGTAAGCTTTATATGGTTTACGCGAAGCACCTAAGTGCTGGTATCAGAAACGTCATGGAGACTTATTAACAGTCTGGGCAAAGTGGGGTTAATTACAGTGCAGTGCAGAGAACAACGTCGAGGGACTGAAGGGCCTGAAGGTAAACAGCAATCGCCTTTACGGGTCTTCCAAAAAAGCTTTATACGGTTTATGTGAAGCACCTAAGTGCTGATATCAAAAACTTCATGGACACTTATTACGTTCAGACTTTAAGCGATCTCAATCAGACCTACGTTTGCCTTTCAATGTTCATACATTTTTACATGTGTATGATATAATTCTGTCTTATAAATACAAGGAGAACACAGATTAATGACAGGCATTACTTTATTAGGGAGTGTATTACCACGTGTATGCATAAGTTTTTTCAGGTTTTTTGCTAAAAGGAAATACGTAATTTTCAAAGGAAATATTCAGAATATTGGCTATCGGCTTCTACACATTTCAGCTATCTTACAGGTAATTTATGGATACCATACCAGAAAAATTGCTTGCCTTTTGCACAAAACCATTCGTCGCGCCATTTTCCCACTTCCTCGAAATTGCTGAAGTGCTGATCTGGGATCGCGTGCCCTATTGATGCGAAAAGGTGATAGTCAGATGGCCTCAGGTCTGGGTGTACGGCGAGTGCGGAAGGATGTCCCATCTAAGCGGTTTCAAGATGTTTTTCACTGGCTTTGCTGTGTGAGACGGCACATAGTCGTGTAACAAAATCACTTTGCCATGTCTTCTGTCTTAATAATTTGTTGGCGATAGCGTTGTGTATTAACGGTTTTGCCGGGCTTCAGAAGTTTATAATAAATAATACCGCTCTGGTTCCACCAGACACAAAGCATGGCTTTCTTGCCGAAGCGATTTGGTCTTGGTGTTGAAGGATCGGCTTCGCCAAGTGAAAGCCACGTTTTTTTCCGCTTCGGCTTTTTAAAATAAATCCATTCTTCGTTCATAATTCGATACAAAAATGATTTAATTTCGTGGCGTTGAAGCAGCATTTCACAGGTGACTGCGATTTTCTATTTGACGTTCATTCAAATCGTTTGGGACCCATTTACACACAACTTTTAAATTGTCGAAACCATGTCTCACATGTTGTAATTAACAGCCCTTTTCTTTTGATTAAATAAGAAAAGTAATACGTGCTGCACACGTTCCTTTTCGGGCTCAAAACTCGACATGGTCACTGAACGATATAGCAGAGACGCTAGTTTTTGGCGGACTGGACTTGTGTGTGTTTGCAGTTTAAATGTATGACGAAGAAAATGACGTATGTGCCAAATTAATACGCTGCATACTATTCATTTGCACCATCTGTTAGTTAATCCGAAAAAAGCTTATGCATACACCTGGTATAATGTACATATACAAAAATAAATTAGTTAACCTAAAATCTGTCTCTAAATTATCTGACAATTTTGTAGAGAAACACTGCAGAGCGCTTATTTGGTCTCCTACTAAATGCTGAATCCGTTTTCGTCGACGCTGTGTCATTGCAGTAGGGCGTACGCTGGAGAATGTTACTTAATTAAATCAATGACCGGTCGACAGACCAGGCGGTCTTGTATAATGAAATTTAAATGATTCCAGGTTCGGAATTTTATCCCGTCGACTCACGCTTTCGCCCCTACTTATCGACGACGTAACGATTTTTGCTAGGAGATTCGCGACTCTTTCATTCGAAATCGAATGCGAAAATACGTCGATTACGTCGTCTATTCATACGATTCAATTGTTCGGACGATGTGGGTGTTTGACTTCGGTATTCGGAGCTAAAACGGAGTCGAAAGAAATGTTTTATTCCGACATTTTTTCCAGGGGAATTGATGAAATTCGATGACGATAGAGAATAGTGTCTATTAATCAAGTACATAGGTGTTGTTTTAGCTGATGAAAAGATGTAATTTTTGCAGTGAAATGAAGAAAATGGTCGTAAGTGTGTTGTACTTAATATTACTCTGAATTAAGTGGAACTGATTATCAGAACCAGTCGGTCAATATTTGGACGTATTTCTATGTGCCTCCTTAGCCATTATACAAAAAAAAAACAATGTGAGTTATTTATTAAAAGTAGTTAATTTGCCGTTATATTTAAAAATACGAGGTATGTCTCAGAACTAATGAGAATGATTATTGTCCTTTTCAAAGTATGCTCGTTTCAAATGAGCATAGCGTCTCCATGGAGTTCTCCTTTCCTGGTAACAATTCTGGAAGTCTTGCTCTGTTGGACTGTTTAGAACCTGAGGCTTGACTCTTTAGATGTCTATTGTTCCGTAATGGTAACCTTTCAATTTCTGCTTAAGCGTTGGAAATAGGAAATAATCACATGGAGCCATGTCTGGACTGTAGGGCGGGTGTAAGAACATTGGAGTGTTGTTCTCTGATAAAAATTCTTTCACTGGCAATGAGCTGTAGCTGGGAGGATTACTGTGATGCAAGATTCACGAGCTGGTAGTGTCAGGTAGTACACGCAAAACTCTTTTTCACAGCTGCGAGGTCCTAGAACGTTCTTAAACGCGATTACCACCAAGAATTTGGATTACCTATAGAAGCGAAAATTTACACTGCGAAGTCAGAGCTTAGAGGTCTCTAATATTACAGGTGAAGATCTGAAACATATATTCTGAGAGCTTTGCATCACTACTTGAATATGAAGGTGTATGTTTGGCTAATTCTCAGATTGTTTATATAAGAGTGAAAACTGCTGCATAAAGAAATTTCTCAAGAAAGTTTTGCGTTGTTGGAGGGGGGATAAAATATTTTTATTTGAATTATTACCGGGGAAGAGATTTGAGTATATCACTGCGATATTCTCATCAAACAGCAATCTACACCGTGACCATAAATCCTTTCCTCTACCTTTGTTTTTCAGAAAATCCAGAATATGATTTTCTAAGGAAAATATTAAAGACAATGGTTTATTGAAATGATTGGTTTTGCGGTATAATTTAAAAATATGACAAAAATTATCTTGCAAAATTATGAAGACAAACTAACTCATCTATTGCATAACTTTATGGCCGTGGAAGCTAGTTAATCAGATGAATAGGAAAGACCACATGAATTCTAGAACAGCAGTTGAGAATCAGTTTATTGTTGTTCCTTCGAAGCAAAATAGAATCTTAACGGTATTCATGAGGTAGATATAAAAATATTAAAACGAGCAAAAACGTATGAATTGGACAATACAGGAATAGTTTAAGGTTTTATGGAGATATCCCACATACTACAAAAACATATATTGTCTATACATCTGTATTAATTAAAATTTTATAACAGCTAGACATAGCAAAGTGAACTAAAAAGAGTTATGAATCGACAAATTATTTATATATTTAAGTCTGCAAATATGCAGAGACGTGCTGTGAGGGTTATTGAGTGTCTGGATTACATCGACGAATGTAAAGCAACTCCCATTCACTTATCAACTCTTACTTTTCTAACTATAAATTTACCTCCTATTTAATCAATATTTCACATAAATATACCAGAAAATACAACGACATTTAACACATGGGCAGAAAAGTGCCGGGCCTAACACATAGATGACGCTAGTTTTATTGCAGTCACCTTTCTCTCAGTTAGTACTAATCTTCAAAAGACAGCTGCTAAAATTTCATGATATTCTATTCATTAGTTTGTGAGTTATTGTGCTAAGAATCACGCTACTTTTGTTATTTTCAAAACAATGGATCAAAAAGAATTTCGTGTTTTAATTTTACACTGCTTCTTGATGGGAAAAAATACCTTTCAAGCGAAGGAATGGCTTGAAAAGTGTAATGGGCACTCTGCTCCATCAGAAACAACAATAAAACGTTGGTTTGCTGACTTCAAACGTGGTCGTAGAGACACCGATGATGCAGAACGCAGTGGACGTCCAAATGAGGCGGTAACACTAGAAAACATCAAAAAAATCCACAAAATCGTTTTGAATAATCGAAAAGTGAAGTTGCGTGAGTTAAATGACATCGTAAAGATATCAAAAGAACGTATTGGGTTTATATTGCATGAGCATTTGACTATGAGAAAGCTCTGTTCAAAGTGGGTGCCGCGTTTGCTCACTGTTGACCAAAAACAAGAATGTGTTGATGATTCTAAGCAGTGTTTGGCCATGTTTAAACGTAACAAACCGGAATTTTTGCGTCGATGTGTGGCAATGAATGAAACATGGATCCATCACTTCACTCCGGAATCAAAACGATCGTCATCTGAGTGGACAGCAACTGGTGAACCTCGTCCAAAGCGCCCGAAAGCACAACAATCGGCTGGAAAGGTTATGGCCTCGGTATTTTGGGATGTGCGTGGTGTAATATTCATCGACTATCTTGAGAAAGGAAATACCATCAACAGTGAATATTATATAGCGTTATTGGAGCGTTTGATGGCCGAAATTGCAAAGAAACGACTGCATATGGCAAAGAAAAAAATTTTGTTTAATCAAGACAACGCACCGTGTCACAAGTTAATCAAAACAATGACAAAACTACATGAATTGAACTTCGAATTGCTCCCACATCCACCGTATTCGCCAGATTTGGCTCCCAGCGACTACTGGCTGTTCGGAGACCTCAAAAAAATGCTCGCCGGCAAGAAATTTCGCACGAATGAAGAGGTTATCGCTGGAACTGAGGCCTATTTTGAGGCAAAAGATAAATCGTTCTACACAAGTGGTATTGAAATGTTAGAACGGCGCTGGAATGATTGCGTTGCTCTTGATGGAGATTACGTTGATGAATAAAGCTAATTTTGAACCAAAAAAACCGTGTTTTCCATGTTAGGCCCGGGACTTTTCAGCCCATGTGTTATATTAAAGACCTCGTTATAATAGATTTAAAATTGATATTAAAGAAACTTTACTTGAAAGGCCTCATGATAATGTTAATGAATATTTCAACAATTCACTGTAATTCTTATTTGACTTGTACAAATAATTATTTGTATACAAATCAATTATTATTATATTGCAAAGTTGCTGGCAGAAATTTGTAAAAGAAATGAGATAAGGATATACCGCATGAGCAACTTTAGAAATGAGGGCCTCAAACACTTCTAAATGTGTTATTTGATTGTAAATGCTAATTCATCCAGTTAAGTAAAGTGAATTTCATTAGACACAGTATAACCTCATTAAATATAACAGCATTTTCACAATATCGTTAGTACTCTTATACTTTACAGTTGGTTACTTTTTCTTCGACAGTATTAGCTTTGAATTAACTATTTCATAAAATATAAACTAAGTGTGTTTTTTTCCAAACTATCTTTATGATCTATAAACATTGTATTCATAGTTCCATAGCCAGCTAAACGATATCTACAAAACTTCGCTCTAGTAAGTGAATCTAATATCTAAATCGTCCATACGTAAGGGAATTTTTAAATCCGTCAGGGTAATAAATTCACAGCTTTTCGGATGTGGCGAAATGCATTTCCAACCGGCGTATACGTAGTTCTGACGGCGAGCAGACGCGCCAAACTTTCTGAAAATTTTCATCCCGTCTGCATGTTCGCCGGAAGTGGGAAATCCGAAATCTTAAAAAGATCGTACACGACTTTTACATTTGCTTCCCCTAAGCAATTGGATAGATTTCGGAGAAACTTAGAAGACGTATAAACGGAGAGCGAGGGTTGGACATTAATATGTCTTATTCGAGAATTGATGGCGTGTCACACGTGCGAGGTTGCATACGTTTCTGCGCGGGATTCGAAGTAAGCGATTTTTAAGCAACGTACGATGCAATTCTTTTTTTTTTAATAACCCGGAAAAAGAATGTTCTAAAAAAAAGATCGACAAATTTGTATTAGTTTTTTTTTATTAATATAAGTTCCAAGAAGCAATAAAGTTATAGAATTTTAATGGAGTCATATTTTAAATAGTTTTAATATTTTCTCATATTTCGTATATCAAGCAACGAGAGAACGAAAATTTTACGCGGTGTAAAAAAATTCGTTAATTGGTTATAACTAGACGTTAGCTTTTAGCTGTTATTTGGTAAGTAAAGTATAAAAAGTATAAAAAAATTGACAGAAGTTAACTAGGATAAACTGGCATGCAAATCTTCTAATAGTAATTGTAGAGATATTGAATTGGTTGAAAAATTAGTTATCAGTTCAGCTGGGCAAGAGGGTCCTACTTCAGCGAGTCAATGCATAAAGATGGGTCTCTTTTTGGTTGCCTTTCGTTATTTTCTTTAATTGTACTAATATAAACATTGAAAACAGTAATCGTTGCATGTGTAGATAAATGTTTCTTTTCTCCATTTTCAATCATAGTCAACGGCAAGGTAAACCTCTGTATATTGTAAAAACTGTTATGGCAACAAATAAGTTGAACGAGAAAATTATGTACTTTACAGCTCATAAGTTTGATCGCACCTAATACATTGTGTTGCACTTGGAACTATTTTAAAAACATTTAGGGAAATTCATATTAGTCTTCTTAGAAGGACATTTACAATCCAACTATGAAAATATATAATCATCACAATGAAGCTTATTTACAAAATCCATTCAAACACGAAAACAATATATTCCTGGGTGGGAGGTCGTATAGCAGTAAGAAAACCACGGTTAAGTTCTATACACAAACGGAAAAGACTCAGTTGGGCAAAAGCTCACGCAAGCTGGAATGTCTTGGAAAAATGTTTTATGGACGTATGAATCGAATTCGAATTATTCGGAGAATGATTCTTAGACAAGTGTATTTCAAAAATAGTGAAACACGGAGAAAGAAACACCATGGTATGGGGCTGTTTTGGAGGGGGACGGATTGAAAGATTAGTTAAAATAGATGAAAGAATGACAAAATATGTATATTTGAGAACCTGGATTAAACCCAGATTCTTGACCGCATCCACTACGGATACTATAATAATAGAAAATCTGATAGAATTAGAATGTTTGTGATAAATACTTCCATCATAAAAAACTTGTACAAAGGACTTAGATGGATTAAGGATCAAGGAATGTCGCTGAGTCAGTTCAAATATGTTATTCAAATCAGATGAAATATCATGCAAGGCCTTCTTTCTTTTAGATAAGTCGAAACTATGGTAAAGCTGAATATCATCGGCGTACATGGAAATCTTGCAGGTTTTCACTAGCGATGTCGAGAGAAGAGTATAAATAATAAAAAGCAGAGGGACTCAGAAACTCCATTGGGTAATTTAACACATTGGGTCCATAGGAAAGATAACTATTGAGAAATTGAATAGCTTCCGCTGATAGATCAATGTAGCTTCAGATTGGCGAAAGAATAAATATATGGGTTTAATCTCTTAAATTTTATCGTTACGGACCTACTCTCTGCAATCGAATTAAGTGTCACTTATATTTTGGAAAGATCTACAGTTTTAGCTGTAGCTGTACGAATTTGTGACTGGAGTATTTCACCTTTTTTATTATTCATTCGATGAATAAAGAACTGCTGCTTAGATTATTCCAGAAAATGAAATGTTTAGATATTTGATACTTAATGATTTAAAGAATAATTAACATAATCGAAATGAACATAATCCTAATTGAATACGTAGCTGTAATTGCTGTGATTTCCTTACAAAATTCATTAGTGAGACTTAGCGGTACTAATTACACAATACATAGGTTAAGATAATAGCAAATACACTAGGGTGACAGAATAAAATAGACACCAGGTAAAGCGGTATAAATATGTAGACAGCTAAATTCTAAGAACGAATTAAGAACTTTCTTTTGTCATTAGGGTAGGGGTAGATGTATCGGAAGGAATTCGTCATAGTTTAGTATCGTTACAACTATGCCTCGCTTACAAGGTTCGAGTGATATTAGCAACTTCACCCGGAGTCGCATCGTTGGTCAGAGTGAACGCGGCGCTTCGCAACGTGAAATAAGTAAACTTTTAAATATTCCGTTGTCCACAGTTAACCGTGTGATTACACAATTTAAACGCAAGGAATAAACAACAGTGGAGCCGAGACCAGGTCGTGCCGGACCTTCTGAAAGAAGTAAAAGGGTGCTTGTGCGCGAAGTGTTAAGAGAACCGCGAAAAAGTACAGCTGAGCTTGCGACAACTTCACAAAAAAGTCAGCGCACCGTTCTGCGATACCTTCACAGTGTGGGGATGTATAAAAGGGTGGCAAAGAAAAAACCTCTCCTTACGGCGTTTCAAAAACGGCGCCGAATGGCTTGGGCAATCGAAATGCGAACGAAGCCCGAAGAGTTTTGGCGGTCTGTCATTTTTTCAGACGAAAGCAGATACTGTCAATTTAGTGATAGTGGTCGTACGTGGGTATGGAGACGTTCGTCACAGCAACTGGACGACAAATTTTTGCATCAGACGGTGAAATACGGCGCTGTAAACATCATGGTGTGGGGCGCGATACGGTATGATGGAAGATCGCAATTAGTAATGTGCGACGGAAATATAAATGCGGCAAAATATATCCAAATATTAACAGAAGGACTACTACCGATATTCGGCAACGCCATTTTATCTAAAGAAGACGCCACTTTTATGGAGGATGGAGCACCCTGCCACAAAGCAAGAACAACAACCACATGGAATGAGGAACAGAGGATTCGGATTTTTCCATGGCCAGGCCAATCACCAGACATGAATCCGATAGAGAATGTTTGGCACATAATCCAGACAAATATGGCGAAACGACCCCGAAAACCCAGCAATAAGGAAGAACTCGTGGCAGCTGTTACAGAAGAGTGGTTAAATATTCCCGAAGACATCATTAACCATTTAATAGATTCTATGCCACGACGACTCGCAGCACTTCACGCAAGTAAAGGTGGATCGACAAAATATTAGTCTAATTTAAAAATTTTAAAATATTTTGTATATATAACGAGAATAGAATCTTTTTTTTAATTAGTAGGTGTCTATTTTATTCTGTCACCCTAGTGTATACTAGGAAATAATAACCTAAATATCTCTGTACAACTAAATGGAAAGTAGAAATTAATGTGAGTACAAACATATGAATGATTATAATGTGAAAAAACTAAGTATGTAAAATGTAAATTACAACCTCGTTCGGATGATCCGAACAGTAGCTATTTGCAGATTTATTAAAAACTCATTAGCCATCTTTCATTTTTATATCCAAAGATATTATCCGATATTTTCCGATTCTATTACATTTTTTTATTCTCCTTAATAAAACCGTTATCTTCGCAGCACCATGACGGGCCACATCAGGCCATAAAAGTTATACGAAACCGTTTAGATTTAAGGCAAATAAATTGAGTATTAAAAAAAAAGCGAAATTTCGCATACGCCAATCGCGTATTAACCAACGTGTAGATATTTTTTTGTTACAGCAAGCCTACGTGACATGCACACGCTAGATGCCGCCTCTGACCGTGGACGTGACACAAAACTCATTTTTTCTTTAATATTCCATAAAGCGCTGACGAGTTTTTTACGGTTTTTGTTCAAATAGGCAATAAACACTTATCTGCGACTGGCATATTTTTCACGACCAGGGCTTGACGGAAAGCCCGCGACTTCGATCGGGCTGACGATAAAAGTTCTCGTCATTAGTTCGGCCGTGAGGGATTCCCTCTCGTTGCCGCCGCGGATGGGCCTTTATTAGTTATTACGCGTCACTCTCTTTTTTACGTTTTTTCCGCTTTTCCAGTTTACAGTCGGCCGCGTATAACGCGGCTATGCTCGTTTCATTTTCAAATGAAATTACCTACGAATTTATTCAACGTGGGGTTTATACCCTTACGTGTTTTGCCTCTGGGCGTTCGTTGGCTTTTTTCAGCCGGTTTTTTTTTTTTTTAGCATATTTTGGTTCATTACGATTTTATTTTCTGTGTTTTTGTCTTTCTTTTTTTCCTATATCGAATAATGTTGTAAAAATTGATAATCGAGTGTTCGAAATAATATTGTTTTCGGATCTAAATTACACATGTATGCAGATTTACATTGGAAAATTGTTTGTTTCTGTTCGTTTTTTTAGATAGATTATATAATTGATTGTTTTAAACAAAATTGCAAACTGGTGATTTGCGTAAATACTCAAAAAATACGAAAAAGAAGGTGTTCTTCTAACATAGACTGTTTAGTATATATTAATAGCCTTGAAATTGTCATGTAATTAAATTAGTGTTGTACTTTATATTGTAATTGCTGTCCTTTATTTACCAATGAATTTCTTCTATAATTTTACTAGTTCACCTATTGCAGATATATTTTTCGTTACCGTTTGGTGCACGCCGTTATTTTTTATTTTGGTTGATGTTAGAAGTTTGGAGGCGAAGTACCGTCAGTACTCCCTCTTTATGAAATTTTAAAGACAGATATTCAACCTGCACAGGTTTCCTTCAAAAGTTTTACAGATATCTATCTTGGGTATCCTTTAATAACAAATTATTCAAAATTTCTCTTGTTTAAAAAAAAAGGAGTTCCTTCAACAATACTTGCAGAGGAGACGTAAACTTTACTATCGTTTATCTCATATATCGCTTTTCGTAAACATGTTTCTTATGTAAATAAACTTTACTAAATTTCATCTTTAAACGACGTTTAATATACAGTACTCACACATTTTAATTACATTGTATGAATATGCATTATTCCGAAATTCTACTCATAATCTTTGAAATTTCTCGTACGACGAAAGGATGGCACGACTGGCAGCAATTTCCTTTATAATGTCACACATATCTAGTAAGTGTGTGTATACTGAGTGGCCTACCATACAGGCGATCAAACGCGTTGCCATGGATGTAAAACAAAAGAAGAACAGACAGATGAAGATCGGGTCCAAAGTGAGACATGTTGGCATCTTTTCTCCTGAGAAAGAATAAGTCGTTATTTTTCTCATATAATTCCGTAAATTTATAAATATCTTCGTATTATATTCAATAATAAAGTGTATCGGCGGATACTACATACAAAATTTGGAAGTTCCGGACACTTACGTTGGAAGCCGAAGGCCAATCCATCCTAACGGCAAGCCAGTGAGTGCGATTTCAAAGGTTACAGACGTCGAATCTTCTTTTCTTCTTCAAAATTAATTCTATCTTTCGATCTTATACTTCGTTTCGTAAATTAATTAGAATATTTCAAGTTTAGCTAGTCGGAGATTGCCTTAGGTTTTCTGTTCTTGTTTTGTTTATTTGTCAATATATTTGTTTTTTTTTTCAACTTTACGTTTGGTATTTTAAAACAGCCAGTGAGTGCGATTTCAAAGGTTACAAACGTTAAATCTTCTTAAGTTGTTCAAAATTAATTAATTAATCTTCCAATCTTATACTTCGTTTCGTAAATTGATTAGAATATTTCAAGTTTAGCTAGTCCGGGATTGCCTTAGGTTTTCTGTAAAAATATTTTCTTTTGTAAAAGAGCGGTATATATAGATTTTTTTTTATTTGTCAGTATATTTGTCTTTTCAACTTTACATTTGGTATTTTAATTTAGAAAACATTTTCATTTAATTCGAAACAAATAAATCAAAATTTTAATTCAAAGAACCCAGTTAAAAAATTTTAACGAGCCTGAGATTTTCCACCACAATATATTTGTTCAATTTTTAATTTAACCTAATTGTAGTAATGAATCGACCTTTGGAATTGAAAGAAATAAATATAATAATAATAACATCATTTTATTGTTCAACAGGAAAAGCCAATTGCAGGATAAAAATGAAATGACAATTAATCTATGACTAACTTATATAAAAAATACTAACACAACTAAATAGTTATAAACACAATAACAAGAATAGAATCACTCTAACGCGGGATACTTATTACCACATTGGCATATAATGTAGATAGGCGAGCGCATCAAAGCGTTAGTCCTGGCTGTACGTAAATAAAATGGTACAGATAAACGAGCCGCCAAACGTGGTACGTTGAAGCAAATCTTTGTGGTAAGATGCGGACAATCTATATTATTGTTCAATAGTTTGAAATTTTACACTCTGCTTTTCTCTTTTGGTTGACAACGGTTGTAATTCAAGTTGTTCCATAATGTCACTAAGATTTGAACCTGGTTCGGGGTAAAGTCCTGTTACTTTGTAAGCTGCGAACCAAATTAAACTCGAATATTCAAGTCTGTCTACAATAAATGTCATATACAGTAGTTTAATCGTAGCAGCGTCCGTAAGTTTTTGACGAGTTCTAACCAAAAAACCCAGTGTTTTGGATACCGTTTTACGCAGTTCATTAATATGCGGAACAAATGAGAGCTGGGTATCGAGGAGCACTCCAAGATCGTAGAAAGTGTCGACTTTAGATAAGAATGTGCCACGAAGCCGGTATGAATATACAGAAGGTGATCATTTTCTAGTGAATGTTCTCAAGATTCAACTCCAGTTGATTACGTTCGCACCAATCAGCCACCACATCCAAATCGCGCTGCAAAAGAATAGAGCTATCCACGCCAGTGACAAAGGAATAAATCTTTAAGTCATAGGCATAAGCTAATGCTGGGTATGATAACAAAAGTCATCCATATATAATATGAACAGTAATGGCCCAAGGTTGGATCCTTGAGGTACACCAGATAATATCTCATATTGTAATGATGCGAACTCGTTATAGCATATATAGGCCATTTAAATAAGAAACCATTGGTTGTAATAGAGATGGTGGAAAGCCAAAGTTATCGAGTTTGTGAATAAGAATAGTATGGTTTATAGTGTCAAATGCCTGAGAAATATCCGTGTAAATCAAATCCACCTGGCCGCAGTCATTGCGATACTCACTGATGTAATATACTAACAATTCGTGAAGTTATATCATGTGCAATACAATTCAACTTAACAAACACTTCCACGCCACACAATACATATGACAAGCGTAAACAAAACCTTAATACTGAATAAATGTTCTACGAATATATTCAAGTTAGTGACCATATGAAACACAGGTGACTTGGCCAAAACATTTGTACTATGCCTATAGGTCACGAGAAAATCAAATGATCGTCTGTAACGCGGTAGCACACGGAAACCCACATAAGCCAGCAATGATGGTGAATAGACTTCATTGGAAAGTAATTTGAGTAAAAATTTTGCACTATTTTTGTTGCGACAATCTTCCAGTGAACTAAGGTTGTGCCGGTGTAGCAACGTGACGTAATCCAAACCACTATCTGGATTAGAACCACTAACCTTATACCTGAAATATTTGACAAATCTCTTTCGGACATGTTGTGAAATAACTTGGTAGGTGTAGTAAGGATACCATATTAAGTTGGCGTACTCCAATTTGGACTGAACAAGGGCATTGTATAGAGTCCTTTTCATCGAGATGTCACGAAAAGCACGATAAGTTCTTATTAGGAAGTCTATTGAACGAGAAACAGAAAGATACATAGCAGATATATAATTCAGAAAAGCTCAGTTTTGAATTAAAAAGTACTCCCAAATTACTTTACCTGTGCTTGTAATAAATGTAGATTGAATAGTGTAGTTGAAAATGACGGGATTAGAGCGTTGGGTATAAAAGATCAATAACACTTTCCAATATTTAAAGGTATGAAACAATCTGAGGAGAGACGAAACGCTAACACTCGGATATGTTTCTACTTACCAGACGTCAACAGCGTGTCTTTGGACATCTGAAGATATTCTTTTGGATGTTTTTAACTTTGCTTGCTCTTGCTCGGAATAATTCAGTCGTAGAATAAAACGGAAAACACAAAACAGCGTAGGAGTTATTTTGGTGTTTAATGTTATGTGATAGTTTATAAATAGATTTTTCATTTTATTATAAGCAGACCTGGTCTTTGCGATTCTGCTACATATTTCTTGCGAGTGGTCCCATTGTACATTTACAGTGGTTCTGAGATATGTAAAACCGCTCACTCGTTCTATCCGTGTTTGATTTATTGTGAGATGACAGTTGTCAATTTCTTCTTTGCTAATAACCTTTAACTTGGTTTTTTCGGTGTTTATGTCCAGCCCATACAATTGGCTGTGATATCATCGTTATGCTCATCTCTCTGCATTCGAAAGAGTTCCAGATTCTGTGTGTTCTAAATGTTTCCTTGAATATGTACTCAGTGTATATTAAACAGTTATGGCGAGAGAATGCAACCTTGCTTTACACCTTAGTATATTTGTCTCTTCTGCCATCTCATTCCCGATTCTGACGAAAGCAGATTGTTTTCACCATTATCCTAATGTCTTTCCCATATAGGCCCACCCTTTCCAGAATTTCTACCGCTTTTTGGTGTTTTACTCTATCAAATGCCTTCTGATAGTCAACAAAATATGCCTACACTCCACAGTGCATGTCCCTGCACCACTGAAATGATACATGTATGCTGCATATGTCCACTCTTGTACCCAGTGCATTTCTGAATCCGAATTGCGTAGATGCTATTTGTTCTTCACATGTTCTATAAATTCTGCTATGTATAACTTTGAGGAGAAGTTTTAGAAGGTAATTTATCAAATTTATTGTTCTTCTATTAGTCTGAAGATAGTAAATATTTTCATATGTAAATAACAACCGCTACCAAAAGCTGAAAATTCTCTACTAAATTTTATAGAAAATTTTCAGTTACTTCGAATCAAGAAAGACTATTCATATTGCAATACAATTATTATTTCTATTGCAGTAGTTTTATTACGTTTTATATTTTGCGGAAAGTTAATTTATTTAATTTGCAACGAAGGTCAGAATTGGCTTCAGTTCCAGAAAATGTCGCCAATCTTCTTTTCAATGAACGCCAGGATATTTTCTAGTAATGGAGAAGCAAGATAAAACGTTAATATTTCAAGGCTTAATATACTGGAATTGTACACTAAACTTTGAACCAAAAAATAACTTCAAGAGGTCCAGTTTTTTTTTAAGAAGAATATGATAGAAACTCTAGTTATTTTCCTTTATTCAATAAAATGCAAAATCAATTCCATCTTTGAAACAGTTAATTTTTGGACCTATGTCCACTAAGACCTTTTTGTTGACAGCCTTTAATCCTTACCTTATCTTTGCGTTACGACTTTAAGGAGCAGACATCTGTGCATAAGCACAAAATGCCAGGTAATAGTAGGAATCAAGAAGGGATATTTTAACGTCAAAGGAAAAGCACGACAACTACGACGTTCATTCAAGTACCTGCGAATCGTCCTGGGAGAATATCGCGTCGAAGGCGAACATCTTCGGTGCAGCGACGCCCACTCGACGATCTTCGGGGGCCGCCGGACCGCCGCACGTCGACGGATCGAGCAGAGTGACCTGCTTCTTCCGCTTATCGAGGCTGAAAAAGCCGTTGCTGCTTCCGGCATCGCTACCGGACGACGGTGTCGAGACCCTCAGCATGACTTTCACCTGAAAAGAAGAGAAGAAAGATTTTGTTAGACTTTTTTAAAGAAAGAACTGGTGGATTGCGCATTTTTAGAGTCTACCGAAAATTACCGGCAAACTTTGATGGATAGAAGGGTATTGCATAGTAAATCTGTTTTCTTAGTACATAATTTTGTTTTGAAAGATGTTTTATTGTAGCGATCAATCATATTGACACGTTTTATTTAAGCACTTTCAATGATGCCATTGAAAATTTTTATATGGTACATAGACCAGTTATTTTTAAGTTACTTACATATAAAGCAATCGTTTAGAAAGTACTTCTGTAAGTTGTTGTAGGAAATAGTACATCTACGGAAATAACAAAGATGTCAGTAATTGAAATGGACTCTTCTATATGTAAAAGGAAAGTGTTTTCATGTTGGGTCTTGAAATATAATAGGAGGTGTTTTGGAATTAATGTTAATGAAAATATTTAATTGAATGTATCTACAATTTACTATTGTCCTCTTCAAAATATGCTCCATTGGAATATACACAGTCTCCAGCAAGTTTTCTTTTCTCGATAACAATTCTGAAAGTCTTGTTTCGTTAGACTGTTTAAAACCTACGTCGTGGCTCTTTGGATGTTGTTTATTGTTCTGAAATGGGAATCTTTGAACTTCCGCTTAGGCGTTCACAAAAGAAAATAATCACATGCAGTCCTTTCTGGACTTATAGTGGGTCTGGGAGTAGTGGAATGTTTTTCTCTTCAAAAAATTCCCTAATCGACAATGAACTGTAACTAGGGGCATTATCGTGGAATTGTCCATAAATAATTCGTACCGCAAAGCTAGACAGTGAATTAAACCTTCTATCGCGAGGTCCTTCAACGTTTGCGGAAAAGAGTTTTTCGTGTATGACCTGACATTGACAGGGCGTTTAACTTGCATCATTATAATGTCCCTGTAGCCTTGGGTACTTTTCTCATTGCCGATTAGAAACTTTTTGACGTACAAAAACGTTCCTGTACTTCCACACCTGTCTTACAGTCCAGACATGATTCCATGTGTTCCCAATTACGGAACAAGAAATAATCTCCAAAGAGTCACGACGTAGGTTCTAACCAGCCTAATAGAACAAAACTTCCAGATAAGAAAACGCTGTAATTACAGCTTTCTCATGGTATTAGTGAAATCAATTCACGAGAAAAACATGTGAGACATAGAATGCTAACACACGGACATGTTTCTGCCTTCCCGGCATCATCAGCGTGGTTTCGAGCAGTTTTATGCTAACACATGTAATTCTCTCGCTGCTTCTATCACCATACTTAACTCTACGATGCAAATGCATATTCCTGGCGCTAACTAGTGTCAAAAGAAAGAAACATTTGGCCACAAATTAAGACAGTGAAAAGAAGCGGGTACAGTTTTTGTAAGTTAACATATATTAATTAGTTAATCTTTGAGTGTTCTCTTGTGGTTTGTTTCCTGTTTGCTACTAGTTACTATGAAACCAACCAATTTACGTAAATTTAGTCATCTGTGATTGCTTAACAAAAATCTTAATTATCAACAGCTGTTTGTGACAAGTTTCATTCAACTTCTCGATTCAATAAAACGGTTTCTCTTTTTATTCTACTCAATTACAAAACTTGATACATCCATACTCCTTCTGTTGATAAAGTTGATTGTTATTACAACGGGTTTCTTTCTGCTCAGTGTGCAACTGTATATATCGAGGAATATTCATGCCAAAGGGAAAGATGGCCTTCGTTTTATAATAGAGTTATTGAATATAAACGAAAACTATTTCTTGGATTTATAATTTAGAAAATTGGGAGTGAATTTCATGAAAGGTAATCAGTAAAATCAATGATAGCAGAACGTTGCTAATAAAGTCATCCATTGAAAATTTACAAGTGTCCTGTGACAGATTCTAAGTACCGCAGAATACTATGCAGATTTATACATTAAACTTGAAACTAATTTCCAATAATTATGCAGGTAAAACAAGATTTATCCCTACACCTAACATTTCACCATCCATTTAAATATCACTCTGCTTTAACAATGGTAACATTTCTGTAAGGTTACTCTAATTTAATACCTTCTAATGAAATTCAATTAGGCGTATAACTGTCAATCACAGTCGTATGCAAAATTGGCAGATATACATCCATCACTAGCCGCACCAAAGCGCTAATGCGATTCAACAGACAGTAGTAGCGCTAGTAGTGCTTCGGCTGCCATTCGACCGATAACCGGTCAATCGAATGACATCTGGAATATGCATGGTGTAGTAAGGACGTCAAGGCGCCCACCGGCGATTCCTAGAATAAACATTAATTGGCAGTCAATGGGTAAACTGTTGCTCTTTAAACCGCGCACATGATCTATGAACGACGTATTGAATATCGGACGGAATTTGAATATGCTCTTTGATCACGTTTAATTAACATGTAATACGGATAATGGGTATTACGGGTCATTAGTACGGCTTCTCATCAGATTGAATAGCGGGCAATTTTAAGCGGGGATTATGTACTATGTATTCATGAAATTTTCTCATTAAATAGTGATTTTTATTTTAGCTGTTACCAATGGTGCTTATCAATTTTAAATGAATCTTGACAAAATATCGATAGATGCATAGCATTTGCTGAAATTTCTTATGGTGTTTAATCATGTACCATATTTTTGAAAAAAAAAATAATTTAGAGTTAAAGCACATCTTTAACAAAATACACTGCGTCCAAATTAAAGTTGATACTATTGAAACTACAAAGCTGCTTAAATTGACAAAGCAATACCATTTCTCCTGTTGTTAATGATGGAGCAAAAAATACTTGAACATCTAGTTGTTGTGATATTTAAAATGAACATATTTTCGTAGTAGAGAACACCCCGTATACTTTTACTACTTATACTAACACATAATTATCCGAACTTAAAAATAAGAGATCTGCAAGCATTTAAATGTATTAGTTCACATTAAAATGAAATGCTCTATAACACAATGCCTCCTTATTCCACACATTTTTGAGTGCACTTTCTGTGGTCTTTGATATAGTCCGTTGATCAAAACATTCATCAAAATTGTTTATAATTTGCGTTACAGCTCATGAATACCTTCATACCGACCCTTATAAATTTTGTTTTTACATGTCCCCAAAAATAGCAGTCATGGGTTGTAAGATCTGAGAAATGAATTGGCAATAAAACTGCATTACGTGTAGCTAACCAACGATTTTGTAAAAATTCGGCTTTTCACCAACAATTTGAAAATTGCTGTTTCGTATCAATTGACTTCGCCTTCGTCTTTGTTTAACGTTCGTGCAAGTTTTTCACGTGAGCTTTGACTTTTGGCCATTGATGTATACTGTAACACAAGGAACATTGTTTTGTTCTCGCATATCTGATTTAATTTTGTGGATGAATTCGCAAATCTTTCCGCATTTTTACTCTTCGCCCTACGATTCTGGTTGTTCTGGAGACAAAAAACAACTGAAAAAATTTCCCGCGTTCCTGAAGCTCTCCCGCCAAACGTGGTCGAATTAACCAGTGTTGCAAGCTGTCTTTGTTACCTCTTCTAAGGTTTTCTAATTACGGTAAATTAATAACCTTGTTGCGTTATTCGACATTTTCCTTGAGTCCAAATACCTCCTATTAAATCTTTTTAGCCAGCCATCATTGACTACAAAATTTTCGGTCTCTTTTAGGTCTTCATTCAATAACTTTGCTCCCTCTTTAATTAATTCACCGCTGATTGGAACATTATTGTTTTAAAAACCATTTATATAGACGATTTTCCATTCTAACACATGGGCTGAAAAGTCCCGGGCCTAACACATAAATGACGCTAGTTTTATTGCAGTCACTTTTCTCTCAGTTAGTACTAACCTTCAAAGGACAGCTGTTAAAATTCCATTATATTCTATTCATTAGTTTGTGAGTTATTGTGCTAAGAGTCATGCTACTTTTATTATTTTCAAAACAATGGATCAACACAATTTCGTGCTATAATTTTACACTGCTTCTTGATGGGGAAAAATACCGTTCAAGCGAAGCAATTGCTTGAAAAGTGTTATGGGGACTCCGCTCCATCAGAAACAACAATAAAACGTTGGTTTGCTGACTTCAAATGTGGTCGTAGAGACACCGATGATGCAGAACGCAGTGGACGTCCAAATGAGGTGGTAACACCAGAAAACCCACAAAATCGTTTTGAATGATCGAAAAGTGAAGTTGCGTAAGTTAGCTGATATCGTAAAGATATCAAAAGAACGTATTGGCTTTATATTGCATGAACATTTAACTATGAGAAAGCTCTGTTCAAAGTGGGTGCCGCGTTTGCTCACTGTTGACCAAAAAACAAGAACGTGTTGATGATTCTGAGCAGTGTTTGGCCATGTTTAAACGTAACAAACGGGAATTTTTGTGTCGAAATGTGACAATGGATGCAACATGGATCCATCACTTCACTCCGGAATCAAAACGATCGTCATCTGAGTGGACAGCAACTGGTGAACTTCGTCCAAAGCGCCCGAAAGCACAACAATCGGCTAGAAAAGTTATGGCCTCGGTATTTTGGGATGCGCGTGGTGTAATATTCATCGATTATCTTGAGAAAGGAAATACCATCAACAGTGAATATTATATAGTGCTATTGGAGCGTTTGAAGGCTGAAATTGCAAAGAAACGACCGCATATGGCAAAGAAAAAAATGTTGTTTCATCAAGATAACGCGCCGTGTCACAAGTCAATCAAAACAATGGCAAAACTACATGAATTGAACTTAGAATTGCTTCCACATCCACCGTATTCGCCAGATTTGGCTCCCAGCGACTACTGGCTGTTCGCAAACCTCAAAAAATGCTCGCCGGTAAGAAATTTCGCACGAATGAAGAGGTTATCGCTGAAACTGAGGCCTATTTTGAGGCAAAAGATAAATCGTTCTACAAAAGTGGTATTGAAATGTTAGAGCGGCGCTGGAATGATTGCGTTGCTCTTGATGGAGACTACGTTGATGAATAAAGCTAAATTTGAACCAAAAAAACCGTGTTTTCTTTGTTAGGCCCGGGACTTTTCAGCCCATGTGTTAGGTGCTTGATTCCATTAGGCACGTAAATCGGGAAATAACCGGTATCTTAAACTGTTTACATTATTGAGTTGTACGTAGTGCAAGCTTGCTTGCATTACCGGGCGTTCCGTTTCATCCTATAGTAACAATTTCCTGTTTACGTGACCTCGACGTTTCCACTATCGGGTACTTACATGAGCAAGTGTGTACTGTAGTTTGAATATTAGCTATCTTTGTGTTTTTTATATTGTTAATACATTTTGTTCAATGAAAAAACAAAAAAAACTTATTCTATCTTGTCAATTGATAATAAATATGGTACTATTTTCTTACGAACTGCACAAAAACACATTTTCTTTTGTTAAAAGTTAAATACTCCAAAAGCAGCTTACTGGAGAAGTTTAAAAAGGTAATAACATACAGGATATTAATTTAAGAGATGGTATGGTTAAACGATTCTTGCTTTTACTTGAATTAATATGAGATTGAAGACTTCGGAAGCAAATCAAGACAAAAAAAATGAAGCCAAGCTGAATGAACTTAATTGTATCAACTTGGATAAAACAGCATTTCAACGTTTTCTCTTTTTAAGAGAATCTTAATAAAAAGGAAGTATCATAAATTCAATAACGAGTATCTTGTAATAATAACATGTTGTAACTTCCTCTTAACAGGCGTTTTGCCAAAAAAGTTTCCCCTGAAGAAGAACGTTGAACTTTAACCTTCCACGAAGTTAAAACTTAAAGAGATTACCAGTTTCGCCCAGCTTCAAAATTTCACGTCCGTTTTCCCTCCGAAAAGTTTACGCTCCCTTAAATTTATAACAAGCTGCCGTTTTCAATGGATAGTCGTTCAATGACGGCACGGCTTATGTTTTTTGACTTTTAGTTTCGCCGCACGGCCCTTCATTATTCAACCACAATACATTTGCGCGATTATAAAGTTATCTGGAGAGTCTCATTCGACGCATCGTTGAATAATTTGTTAGTTACTCTTTACGTTTATCTCCTACTTCTCCTGCAGCACTTCCAATACAACTCGCTTTTGTACTCGACGTCTCCGGCTTCTATAACCGTCTCTTTCTCTTATCCCTCTTCGTCTTCGCTGTGCATTAAACAGGTGCACACTTCAGTTTCCTTACGTTAAAGATAAACACGAACTCGGTCTGTGCGCGTTCAATCTTCGTAATTAATTTTAAATAATGAAGTTCGGTGTTCGGGTGGAAAACAAACACGTTTATTAGGATAAATAGAGGCGAAATCGGTTGAGGATCTGTAACCTCGTAATTACATTGCAAAAAGAAATAAAGTAACCGTGGGCAAAAAGGAATTTGTTTAGTTGAAGAGTTATTTCTGGTTAAGCATTTAAAGTTATTTTTATGTACACTACCGCTCATAATAGTATGGACACTTCCTATTGAATTGAAAGTAATAATAAACAAGAGAAAATATAAAGTAAGTTATATTTTCTTCTCATTGCAAGATCCACCTCCCCATTTAATAAGCGTTAGTACCATTTGTGGCATTTTCTCTATCATTTTCCCAGTGTATCTTGAGGAATATTGTTTGGCTCCCTCTGCAGTACAATCCAGAGATGGAGTTTGTACGTTGGACATTCGTCAGTCCAGTTCGTCCCACAGAAGCTCTATCGGATTTAGATCCGGAGTCTGTAGAGGTCAAGTTATTATTTTTAATATTCCTTCATTCCTGGCATCAGCGGGGTAGTTTCTGCATAATAACGACGTGTGCTTCGGATCGCTATCGTATATCAACTCAAAATTGTTGCCTGTTAAGCGCAATCCGGATGGTAGAGCATTTTCCTCTAATATCTTCCTCCTAATTCCATCAATTTTTAAGGTCCCCTCTTACACTTAATGAAAAACAACCCCATACAAGAATGGATCCACCACCTTTCTTTATTGTTGGTGTAATGAATTCGGGAAACATTTCCTCGTCGTTTGAGCGCTTGATATATATTCTGCGGTTTCGGCCAAACATTTCATATTTGGACTCATCATTCCATAGTACGTTTCTCCATTGTTCTACTGTCCAGTCTTTTTTTGTTTAGTGGTTTTATTTAATTAATATCTATCTCTTATCGTTTATAAGATCCTAGCGATAAGCATACTGTCTGGAACAGTCTATATATGAAAATGGAAACTTTAACGTTTTTCTACTTTTGTACGTTTCTTCCTCAGCTCTCTGTGGTATTTTTTAACATTATTTCTATATACTGACATAATCGCAGCAAAGTCAATGACGGGTAGGTATCTACAATTCTACGTCCTTCCCCTATAGCTGTAACCATGATCTAGTAGGGCGGCAACAGCGAAATACTGCTTACGGCGAATAACTAATGAACTGATTGTAGGGGAATACTGCAGTGAAAAAGAACAACAGTATAACACATGGGCTGAAAAGTCCCGGGCCTAACACATAGATGACGCTAGTTTTATTGCAGTCACCTTTCTCTCAGTTAGTACTAACCTTCAAAAGACAGCTGTTTTCATGATATTCTATTCATTAGTTTATGAGTTATTGTGCTAAGAATCACGCTACTTTTGTTATTTTCAAAACAATGGATCAAAACAATTTCGTGTTTTAATTTTACACTGCTTCTTGATGGCAAAAAATACCGTTCAAGCGAAGCAATGGCTTGAAAAGTGTTATGGGGACTCCGCTCCATCAGAAACAACAATAAAACGTTGGTTTGCTGACTTCAAATGTGGTCGTAGAGACACCGATGATGCAGAACGCAGTTGACGTCCAAATGAGGCGGTAACACCAGAAAACATAAAAAAAATCCACAAAATCGTTTTGAATGATCTAAAAGTGAAGTTGCGTGAGTTAGCTGACATCATAAAGATATCAAAAGAACGTATTGGGTTTATATTGCATGAGCATTCGACTATGAGGAAGCTCTGTTCAAAGTGGGTGCCGCGTTTGCTCACTATTGACCAAAAACAAGAACGTGTTGATGATTCTGAGCAGTGTTTGGCCATGTTTAAACGTAACAAACCGGAATTTTTGCATCAACATGTGACAATGGATGAAACATGGATCCATCACTTCACCCCGGAATCAAAATGATCGTCATCTGAGTGGACAGCAACTGGTTAACCTCGTCCAAAGCGCCCGAAAGCACAACAATCGGCTGGAAAGGTTATGGCCTCAGTATTTTGGGATGTGCGTGGTGTAATATTCATCGACTATCTTGAGAAAGGAAATACCATCAACAGTGAATATTATATAGCGTTATTGGAGCGTTTGAAGACCGAAATTGCAAAGAAACGACCGCATATGGCAAAGAAAAAAATGTTGTTTCATCAAGATAACGCGCCGTGTCACAAGTCAATCAAAACAATGGCAAAACTACATGAATTGAACTTAGAATTGCTCCCACATCCACCGTATTCGCCAGATTTGGCTCCCAGCGACTACTGGCTGTTCGCAAACCTCAAAAAATGCTCGCCGGTAAGAAATTTCGCACGAATGAAGAGGTTATCGCTGAAACTGAGGCCTATTTTGAGGCAAAAGATAAATCGTTCTACAAAAGTGGTATTGAAATGTTAGAGCGGCGCTGGAATGATTGCGTTGCTCTTGATGGAGACTACGTTGATGAATAAAGCTAAATTTGAACCAAAAAAACCGTGTTTTCTTTGTTAGGCCCGGGACTTTTCAGCCCATGTGTTAGGTGCTTGATTCCATTAGGCACGTAAATCGGGAAATAACCGGTATCTTAAACTGTTTACATTATTGAGTTGTACGTAGTGCAAGCTTGCTTACATTACCGGGCGTTCCGTTTCTTCCTATAGTAACAATTTTCTGTTTACGTGACCTCGACGTTTCCACTATCGGGTACTTACATGAGCAAGCGTGTACTGTAGTTTGAATATCAGCTATCTTTGTGTTTTTTATATTGTTAATATATTTTGTTCATAAAAAAAAACAAAAAAAACTTATTCTATCTTGTCAATTGATAATAAATATGGTACTATTTTCTTATGAACTGCACAAAAACACATTTTCTTTTGTTAAAAGTTAAATACTCCAAAAGCAGCTTACTGAAGAAGTTTAAAAAGGTAATAACATACAGGATATCAATTTAAAAGATGGCATGATTAAACGATTCTTGCTTTTACTTGAATTAATATGAGATTGAAGACTTCGGAAGCAAATCAAGACAAAAAAAATGAAGCCAACCTGAACTTAATTGTATCAACTTGGATAAAACAGCATTTCAACGTTTTCTCTTTTTAAGAGAATCTTAATAAAAAGGAAGTATCATAAATTCAATAACGAGTATCTTGTAATAATAACATGTTGTAACTTCCTCTTAACAGGCGTTTTTCCAAAAAAGTTTCCCCCGAAGAAGAACGTTGAACTTTAACCTTCCACGAAGTTAAAACTTAAACAGATTACCAATTTCGACCAGCTTCAAAATTTCACGTCCGTTTTCCCTCCGAAAAGTTTACGCTCCCTTAAATTTATAACAAGCTGCCGTTTTCAATGGATAGTCGTTCAATGACGGCACGGCTTATGTTTTTTGACTTTTAGTTTCACCGCACGGCCCTTCATTATTCAACCACAATACATTTGCGCGATTATAAAGTTATCTGGAGAGTCTCATTCGACGCATCGTTGAATAATTTGTTAGTTACTCTTTACGTTTATCTCCTACTTCTCCTGCAGCACTTCCAATACAACTCGCTTTTGTACTCGACGTCTCCGGCTTCTATAACCGTCTCTTTCTCTTATCCCTCTTCGTCTTCGCTGTGCATTAAACAGGTGCACACTTCAGTTTCCTTACGTTAAAGATAAACACGAACTCGGTCTGTGCGCGTTCAATCTTCGTAATTAATTTTAAATAATGAAGTTCGGTGTTCGGGTGGAAAACAAACACGTTTATTAGGATAAATAGAGGCGAAATCGGTTGAGGATCTGTAACCTCGTAATTACATTGCAAAAAGAAATAAAGTAACCGTGGGCAAAAAGGAATTTGTTTAGTTGAAGAGTTATTTCTGGTTAGGCATTTAAAGTTATTTTTATGTACACTACCGCTCATAATAGTATGGACACTTCCTATTGAATTGAAAGTAATAATAAACAAGAGAAAATATAAAGTAAGTTATATTTTCTTCTCATTGCAAGATCCACCTCCCCATTTAATAAGCGTTAGTACCATTTGTGGCATTTTCTCTATCATTTTCCCCAGTGTATCTTGAGGAATATTGTTTGGCTCCCTCTGCAGTACAATCCAGAGATGGAGTTTGTACGTTGGACATTCGTCAGTCCAGTTCGTCCCACAGAAGCTCTATCGGATTTAGATCCGGAGTCTGTAGAGGTCAAGTTATTATTTTTAATATTCCTTCATTCCTGGCATCAGCGGGGTAGTTTCTGCATAATAACGACGTGTGCTTCGGATCGCTATCGTATATCAACTCAAAATTGTTGCCTGTTAAGCGCAATCCGGATGGTAGAGCATTTTCCTCTAATATCTTCCTCCTAATTCCATCAATTTTTAAGGTCCCTCTTACACTTAATGAAAAACAACCCCATACAAGAATGGATCCACCACCTTTCTTTATTGTTGGTGTAATGAATTCGAAACATTTCCTCGTCGTTTGAGCGCTTGATATATATTCTGCGGTTTCGGCCAAACATTTCATATTTGGACTCATCATTCCATAGTACGTTTCTCCATTGTTCTACTGTCCAGTCTTTTTTTGTTTAGTGGTTTTATTTAATTAATATCTATCTCTTATCGTTTATAAGATCCTAGCGATAAGCATACTGTCTGGAACAGTCTATATATGAAAATGGAAACTTTAACGTTTTTCTACTTTTGTACGTTTCTTCCTCAGCTCTCTGTGGTATTTTTTAACATTATTTCTATATACTGACATAATCGCAGCAAAGTCAACGACGGGTAGGTATCTACAATTCTACGTCCTTCCCCTATAGCTGTAACCATGATCTAGTAGGGCGGCAACAGCGAAATACTGCTTACGGCGAATAACTAATGAACTGATTGTAGGGGAATACTGCAGTGAAAAAGAACAACAGTATAACACATGGGCTGAAAAGTCCCGGGCCTAACACATAGATGACGCTAGTTTTATTGCAGTCACCTTTCTCTCAGTTAGTACTAACCTTCAAAAGACAGCTGTTTTCATGATATTCTATTCATTAGTTTATGAGTTATTGTGCTAAGAATCACGCTACTTTTGTTATTTTCAAAACAATGGATCAAAAACAATTTCGTGTTTTAATTTTACACTGCTTCTTGATGGCAAAAAATACCGTTCAAGCGAAGCAATGGCTTGAAAAGTGTTATGGGGACTCCGCTCCATCAGAAACAACAATAAAACGTTGGTTTGCTGACTTCAAATGTGGTCGTAGAGACACCGATGATGCAGAACGCAGTTGACGTCCAAATGAGGCGGTAACACCAGAAAACATAAAAAAAATCCACAAAATCGTTTTGAATGATCTAAAAGTGAAGTTGCGTGAGTTAGCTGACATCATAAAGATATCAAAAGAACGTATTGGGTTTATATTGCATGAGCATTCGACTATGAGGAAGCTCTGTTCAAAGTGGGTGCCGCGTTTGCTCACTATTGACCAAAAACAAGAACGTGTTGATGATTCTGAGCAGTGTTTGGCCATGTTTAAACGTAACAAACCGGAATTTTTGCATCAACATGTGACAATGGATGAAACATGGATCCATCACTTCACCCCGGAATCAAAATGATCGTCATCTGAGTGGACAGCAACTGGTGAACCTCGTCCAAAGCGCCCGAAAGCACAACAATCGGCTGGAAAGGTTATGGCCTCAGTATTTTGGGATGTGCGTGGTGTAATATTCATCGACTATCTTGAGAAAGGAAATACCATCAACAGTGAATATTATATAGCGTTATTGGAGCGTTTGAAGACCGAAATTGCAAAGAAACGACCGCATATGGCAAAGAAAAAAATTTTGTTTCATCAAGACAACGCACCGTGTCGCACAAGTCAATCAAAACAATGGCAAAACTACATGAATTGAACTTCGAATTGCTCCTACATCCACCGTATTCCCGGATTTGGCTCCCAGCGACTACTGGCTGCTCCCAGACCTCAAAAAAATGCTCGCTGGTAAGAAATTTCGCACGAATGAAGAGGTTATCGCTGAAACTGAGGCCTATTTTGAGGCAAAAGATAAATCGTTGTACGAAAGTGGTATTGAAGTGTTAGAGCGGCGCTGGAATGATTGCGTTGCTCTTGATGGAGATTACGTTGATGAATAAAGCTAATCTTGAACCAAAAGAAACGTGTTTTCTTTGTTAGGCCCGGCACTTTTAGCCCATGTGTTACACTCTATACAGTAGGATCACTCTTTGTTGCCGCTTTTGATCTTTTCCCGAAAACAGCAACACGCGCATCCCCCTGCGCAGTTTCGCATGGTGGTAATTTTATGTACTACAATATTTGCAATACACAGTCCTGGTGCAAAATATTGCGTCATGTACAGACCCATATTTATTGGGAGTATATAATGAAAACGAATGAACAGTAGTTTTATTTTGGTTACGAAAATGCAGTTTGGATTTATATGTATCGAAAAATAAAAAATTAGGTAACAGGCAATATTTGCACATATACGCTTGAAATTGGTCGCGTTGGAAAATAAAATGTACCTGTTATATGCATATTACTATATGGCTACAACGTGAAGATGTCCCTATATCTACAATAGAAAGAAAAGAGCAATTTGCTTTTTATTAGGTTGCAGTATTTAGGTAACAGTAATTAAATTAATATTGGAAAAGCATATTCAACATCATACTTCTACATGCATTTATAACAATAAAAATAATAACAGTAAATTTAAAAGCCAAAATAAGTAACTACATACTCTGTAAAATAAGAAGTTTAGGATTTCTTTTCGAAGGATGTTCGGTTTTAAAATTGCGGTTAATGAATTCTAATGTAAAATATATACGTACTCTTATAAAAAGACTTAATGAATAATCTAAAACCTGCGCACGGTGTAGCAAATGGTATATCTTTTAATTCAGTTTTCATTTTCTCAACAATTTACCCTATTTTTATTTTCGTAACTTATAAAATGAGTAAATATAGTGTCCTATCTTAAACTTTAACATAAACTAAGGCATTTCTTTTAGGTAAATCTATATTTTGATAGCCAATACTTTTACAATTGGATACGCAACACTTGTAACTCATACTGTATCTCTTCAGTTAGCTAAGACTATAAAACTTGCCTTAGAGCTCCAACAGATAAGCAATCGATTTCAACATAAACAAGAAGTGTATTACGTTGATGTTGTGGCCGATGTTTTATAGGAGTTATCAATTGTTCACGAATTCCATCTTCAGACAGAAAATTCGAGGAATGATAGTACTGTATAGAATATATACTGTGAAACAACGGGAAACACACATGCGTATTATAAGCTTTAACCTTGCGCAGATTATATCTGTATTTGTAAGTATGTAATCTAATGTAGAATATTTTTTGAAGGTTATCAGTAAACCACCGAACTTTTAAACTTCTCCGGACACTTTTAGACTTTATTAGACTTTAACACCATATATCAATTCAAAAAAAAGACAAAAACATACCTTACCTCCTAGGACCCCACTGATATCCATTAAATTAATATTGAATTCCAACTTCGCAAAAGCTAACATGTCCGGCACGACAGGCAAAACTACCAAGCGCAGATATTAAAGTGCACGTATTGAATATTTAAACCTATTTCCATTTTCACGAACGTATAAAATCCGGAAAAGTATTTTATACGCCAGTATTTTCTTGCTAAGAAGTCCAAACCTACCTACCTACCTGATGGATCAATAGTCCGATGTTCAGGATGTTCACTTCGACGTAGTTACCTATTAGATATCCGAAGCATCGCCCACCGTGTAATGCAATATCATACTTACACACAGGCACGTACCATGGATACATAGATCTATGTATGTGAAGAATTCATCTAAACCGGAGTGCATTTATGTGTAGCCCATTAATATTGAAGCTCACCTTGTTATTTCGCTTCATAAAGCGAACGTACTGTTTCTCTATCAATATATTACAGAAGGCGAACGGGGAAGCTATATGCATAAGGAATAATGCATGAACTTCGTATCGAGTGGATAGAGGTGCATATTCGGCGCTGGATAGAAAGACAAAAAGACGATCGCATGCATCGGGGAGATATTGACGGGAACATGTAAAAAGTTGATGCTAATCTGGCGTTTTAAAATATAGAGTGGTGTTAAAAATAATACAAAAATATGAAAATCAATATCAATTTCTTCGTCTACATAAATACTGCACCTTTCAATCGTATCTTGTACAAGACTCAAATGACGTACTCTGCTCATGCTTGTATATGCTGATGTAAGTGAAGGAAAGCTATCAATTTTGGCGGTTGACAATCTTTAATATATTAAAACAGATCGGGCAAAATTAAGCCAATGAGATACTATTGTTTGCATAAATATGTTTATCTCAAGTACACTTTACATTCTTTAATGAATATTTTCTACATCATCATTTATCAATTAAGAGATCGTGAGCTCTGGATGGACTAGTTAACTCATGTAATGCAAATAGACCAAAACACAAAAATTGCGGCAAATATGTCGTATCTCTTGACTCGTAAAATTGAAAAACAACAAATTCACTTGACCCCAAATCTTTCAGTATCTCATTGTACACATCGGTGGCTAAAGGTTCATCTCACATTTCCAGAGGACTGCTTTCATTAATATGCCTTGTTTGTTCCTTAAAGGTAAACAAATATCTTAACACAAATTCATTACATTCTGAATCTCAAAGAATAAATAACCGTGATACACGAAAGCATTTGCTTCTTCTTTAATTTTACGAGATTGAAGTGGATTCATCGGTCGGCAGGGACAACCTTTTTCATGGCAACTGTCAAAATTTCAGACGTCTACTGTCAATAGTTGCTGTTTAAGAGTATGTTTTGTATAGCAAGTCAGGCGGTTTCGCAAAAATGGATAAAATCGAATTTCGTGAAGTAATCAAACACTTCTGGATGGTTGAGAAAGTGGCTACGGAAATTCGAAATATTTTGCTAGAGGTTCATGGCAGATGTACTCCATCATTTTCTGCGGGAGCGAGTTCAAACGTGGCCTCACAAGCACAAGTGATAAACCACGCAGTGGGTGCCCAAAAACCGCTACCAACGATGAAATGATCAACAAGATTCATGATGTCGTGCTAGGTGATCGCCGATTGAAGCTGAAAAAGATAGCAAGGACAACAGGCATCTCAGAAGAACGCGTTGGTCATATCCTACACGAAATTTTAGGTATGAAAAAGGTTTCGCTACAAAATCGGGTGACCATTTCGGAGTGTCTGGCCAGGATCCAACGCAATCCAAGGGATTTATTCACACGCTTTGTAACCGTGAATGAGACTTGAATCCGCCACTACATACCGGAGACCAAGGGACAGTAGAAGCAGTGGACTTTTCCGGGCGAATCGGCTCCGAAGAAAGCAAAAGTCGTTCCATCGGCCGGAAACATCATGGTGACCATTTGTTGGAATTTCCAAGGGGTGACCCTCATTGACTCTGTGCAGTAGGGAAGGACCATCGCGGGGCAATACTACAGAGATTTATTGACCAGATTCGATGCAGTATTGAAGGAGAAAAAAAATGGAATGGGTTGCGCTACGAATTGTCACCCAACCCCCAGACACTTTTTCCTATTTCCAAACCTAAAAAAAATCACTGGAAGGAAAGAGATTTGCCTCAAATGAGGAGGTCATCGCCGCTACATATGGCTATTTTGCAGACCTCAAAACATCCTACTTTTCCGACGGCTTGAGGAGACTGGAGCACCGTTTGAGAAAGTAGATTGATCCTCCAGAGGACTACATCGAAAAATGAAAATAAAGAACCACACCAATACCGCGTTTCTCTGGTCGATTCCAGAAACATTTCAGGTTGCCCTCGTATAAAAATGGGACGTTTTATATTTGTTTATCTATTATATCTACAAGCGCTTGCCTATATCGAAGTTATTCTAACATACCATGCAGTTGACGTTCAATTATTTCATTAATTAAAGCAATTACCCTCTGCGACAGGCAATAACACAACACTTATATAATAATCCTTCATTTAGGGTTACTGAATATGGATAGAAATCTGTACTTTTAGGCAGTCATCTTAGGTATTCCAGGTAACACGATGCTCCATTTCGACGTAGCAAGATAACAGCAGTAATCCCAGATTAGGTTTACATAAGAGGACGCTGCACGTTCTTAAGCGAGAAAACGTTTTTGTCTAGGTACAAAATGTCACCTACAACGGCTTGCTGGTTCCCACCATTCCTCGGTTTCACCCAAACACAAACCAAATCTGGTTATTTAGTCTGTCAACGGATACTCGTTATCGTCCCTTAAGGAGAACGTGCCGTAACAAATTCACCGCCATCCTCGCCCTCTTACGATTGTCTCCTTCACCTTAATTTATTATTAATTCAATGGAATGGACCAAGAGTAAAGATGCGCGTGTCGTGAACGTACACGATCGCTATCTCTTTCTTTCGTGCGACGTCTAGATAACGCGGTATCGGTCCGTTGAAGATCGATTGCGTCGGTTCCGCAAGTAACGTCCCTTGAACGACGGTACGGTTTATCGTGACAATCTACAAACCCAATTTCCTAGTGAGGGAGAAATCGATCTTCCTAGAACATCTTGCGTAGTATTTGGTAAGACACATGAGACTGGGACTTTTATATGTATGTATAAGCTGCATAGGTCGTGAAGATGATAAGTTCAAATGAATTTGTTTTGTTCCTAGATTAGATTCGTTTATTGTTGTGATTTTTGTACAAACATCAGCACTAAATAGTAATATGGATATTTCCTGAAAAAATGTAATTGCTCCAAAGTCTTATCCCAATCTTGCAGTTCTTATGATGGATGATGCATTCTTGTACATTTTACAATGGAAGAGGTTTCTTAAGGTTTTTTTTTTTAGTGATGTAACGTTTCTCTTTTTTATTCCTGGATGTTAAATTGGTTGAGATGTCTGTAATGCCCATTTGCAGGTGGTGATTTCAGTAGCAATTTAGATTCATTTGGAACCGTTCGAGACTCATAGCTATAAGTAAACATGGATACTATGGCTTGTGTAGAAGGTAGTTGGCTATTAAATCCGGAGCATTTCAAATAAGTTAGAACAAAATTTTATTTAAGAAATCAGTGTTCTGTAACATACTTAAACCGATTTATTACGACAGAAACTGTAATGGTTTGCGATAATCTTAGCTTAACTATAAACCAAGAATATTGTTAAAAGTTCAAAGAATAATAGTACACATAAAATATTTAAGCTTTGGTACAGCTAGCAGTTTTGTAAATACATCTGCAATTTGTTGTGCAGTTGATATGTACATAACTTAACTCTATTTTACCATACAGTTCCTAATAAATCTTTGGGTAATCAAATCTATTTTTTCCTGGTATTTCGAAAACAGAATTATACCATCTACATGCACAATTAGTAATGCATCGATATTGGCATGCAAATATGGGTCTGATTGAGGTCGCTTAAACTCGGCAAAGAGGGTCAAGTTTCAGTGCCGTGCGGAGAACAACGGCATAGTAATAATGTTGTGGTAGTAGGATATTCTCACTTCATAGGAGTCTATTATATCCTCAATTCTTCTTTGCGTTTCGAATAGGTTAGGCTTCAATTTTTGTTAGTTCACTAACAAAAAATGTTTTATTGCTTTGAATCATGATCTTGAGTTTTTTCCAAGGAAAAACCAATTCTTGGTTTGAAGTAAGGTAGTTATTATCACTTGCTGAGAGAAAATAATATCTCTCCATCAAATAAACAACAAAATTCTGTTAAGTAAAAATTAGCCAACTATGAACTGCCTACAAACAAGTAAAATAAACAGTCCACTGCAAAGAAATTATCAACTTGGTGTAGTAAGTAAAAATTCTTTCGAAATATTTCGGATATTTCGCGAAAAGGCAGTTATTGCATTATATATATTTATTTCAATTTCTTAAGCATACTGAATTCATTTTATGTAACGTTGAGAAGAAATTTTCTTGTTTGACTATATTTTTTTGCTGGTTATCTTTGGGTTACATGGTCTGGTCATGGGAAGGCTCTGGAATACATTGTTATTTTGCATTTATTTCGTCTTTATGACCCTAAACTGCCTCATATAATTTAATATCTTATGGCATGTTCTAGGGTGGAGTACCCACACAAAATATTGGAAATTTTTCTGAATTTTCTTGTTGGGCACATTTGCTTGTTAAGTAAAAATATTTCACCTGTTATTAACGTGCAATATTTAAGAGCGAGAATAGTAGTTTACACCGCAAGTGGCTGCTTTTCTTTGTAAATGTATAATATGTGCATACCTGTATTTATTTATGTATATACGTTTTTATACAGGACGTCCAAGAAATAAAACAAAATAGGATAAAAAGTGGAAAGATATGGGCTTAAATCCAAAATATTTTGCGAAAATTTGTTCCCAGACGCGAAAAAGTGATAAATTTATTTAAAATAAAAATTTCTTTATCATTACAGTCGAAATATTCGCACCAGAACGTCTTATTGAACTCTTATAGTATGCCGTTTGAAAGGTAGACAGTGTTATCTTGTTTTTATTACATCGACAACAGTCTATGCGGTCTGCATGTATGTATGCGAGTTTGATTGGATGGATGTATTATATGTACACATTCCCCATCCACAAGCGGCACATATAGGCGGTAATTGATTTAAACTTTTTTGAATTTACGTTCTATATAATTTTTACTTTTAATTTTCGTGCTTTTTTATTTTATTTCAAAGACACCCTGTATATGCATTGTTATAGTAATTTGGGTAACGTTTCTTATTCTTTGTTGTTGAAAACGAAATACGGTTATAATTCTTTCTACTTCCTCATATTTATCGTGTATTATCTTCTCATAAGAACTGTTAGCATTGTTTTAAATAAAGTAGATAATTGCTTAATAGGCAATAAGACACAAGAAAAGCAGATCTATCAATATAGATTATAAGGTAATCATCGGTGAGCTACAGAACGTTCTGGTAATGAAATATGCACGTATCTCAATACATATTTTGAATGCAGTTGATGCTAAAATCTGTGGAGTATGATGTAGAATTTATTACAAACCTTGAAAAAATAGTACATAATTCTTGCTGACAAAAAATTGTTTTCTTCGAACATACCAAGTCGCTTATCAATATTGTAATTCAAATTTAAGACAATGAGTGGTGTTATATTACAAATACTTTATTTTGTGTAGGATTTGGAACAGTAATACGCAAGATATTGCATATTAATATTAACTTTACCCCGCTTCACTTCAATTATAATTTTATAAGATAAAAGGAAATAAACGCAAGAAGACAAAGAGACCTAAACAAGTGCTAGCCAGAGGACGTTGGAGCAAAAGGCCTAAATAGAGTATAGGGCTGATGGAATTTTAACTATTAATTTCAAATAAATTCCGAGCGCTAACAATTCGCCAATTCCAATCAAGAAACAAGGAAAAAAGAAAGGTGGAAGCGCTCTCCAACAAATACTCGGTCATGTATTATAGCGCGCCTTCCGGGACGAACCCGCATTTAAAATTTAAATATTTTTTCCCCGAACGAGCCGCAAATCAGTCGACTCGTGTCGACGTGATCGATATCCGTTTTCCCACGGCGATGAATCCGGGCGGAGGCGGCGGGAAGTAGGGTCGAGGAGGTACAGAAAATACGCTTTTGAGATGAAATAATTTAATATCGACACGTCATACCACCAGCGAGATATCGGCAACGTCTTCAGTTCTCCTTCGGGCAATTCGGCGAATTAAAATAAATCTGAGAAATTACGTATATTTAAAAAATGAAATACTAAATTTAAAATTTTTGAGGTCATATAAACGACGTATGTTTATGGTTAGTTCGCCAAAGGGATATAGAAGAAATTTAGGCAAATTTAAAATGCAAGAAATTACAAACACTTTATAAAAAAAAATAGCCGCAAATATTGCCAAAGAACGTAGGTTAATGGAGGGGAAGTAGAGGGGGTTCAAAAATTACAAAATTCGTTGGAACTTTGCAAAAAATTAAACGAAAGCTATTTTTTCAAACAAAAGTTTTGCAAAAATCTGGCGGGTGGGCTGGTGGCTAGTTGACTAGAATATGCTGACTTTTAATAAACATTCCTTATCTTCTATATTTTATGAAGATTTTTATAATACAGCCTTTGTCCAATTTAATACGGTCTCTTGCTGAAAGATATCCTCCATATCTTGCTTATATTGGTGTTCATTCATAGTGCCTTGGCAAAAATGCAGTGAACCAGTACCTTTGACTGATATACAGGACCATACCATAACTGACGGAGGGCATTTCACTGCTTTTAGTACACTAGCTTCACCAAACCGTTCAGGTGGACGTCGTCTAACAAACTGAGCTCTTTCGGTCATGGCTTCTAGTTTTGACGCATCGCTGACTACGATCTTTAAAAGACATTATCCAAACAAAAAAAATTGCTTGACTTAGACAGGGGCTGTATATAGACATGTTGACGCAGATGCTTTCGTGCACGATCTCGTCGAAACGTCGACCTAGTCGAAATGGTCAACAACATATGTGGTCACAAATCCGCGTTCAGTCGAATTAGTTGTCAATTTAACAGAGTATTTGTTTAGATGCATAGTTGACAGGAACTTGTAACAGGAAATTGTATTACAATTCAAAATTGATTTAAATTGGTTTTTACTGTACAACACAAATCATTCATGGTTGAATCTTACTTTTGAAGCGGACGTAAGGCTGACGGAACTTTTTAGATATAGAATGAAATTCACATTATATTAGTATTGAACATTGTTTTTTATTCGAAATATGTTCCCGTAGACTCAATACAGCGTGTGGCACAGGAGTCGGGTTGTGAGAGGTACTTCAGCATCTGTGTCACGGTTGCTT
The DNA here is from genome assembly GCA_023509865.1 of Trypoxylus dichotomus. Classification (NCBI taxonomy): domain Eukaryota; kingdom Metazoa; phylum Arthropoda; class Insecta; order Coleoptera; family Scarabaeidae; genus Trypoxylus; species Trypoxylus dichotomus. The sequence goes on from CM042077.1 coordinate 10,265,326, forward strand.
GAATGGCTGAAACATTATCATAAAAGTGTCCTTTCATTGCAGTTTTTAGTTTCGGGAACAGTGGGTGGGTGATGGGACAAAAACTCACGAATTTTGACGGTTTTGTAAGGTGATGCATTATCGTGCAATAAAAAAAGATGCTTTCCTGCTGGATATTCGGGTCTAACTCGAACAATTTCCGACCGCAAACGATGTAAAACACCTAGATAGTATTTCCCATTAACAGTTCCACCTTCTGGAATAAGTTCTCTTGTGGACAATACGTCTTGACTTGTAAAAAGTAATCAACACTAATTCTCGATCTCTACAAGCGCAATTTTTGTAGTTTTGACTCGCATTTGGACTTCCTTTGTGTAGATTGGTGCTTAATTTCAGGATCATACTTGAAGTACCATATCTCACTATCAGTTAGAATCAAAAAATCTGGGCAGTTTTCAGCAGTTGGAATGATGTCTCTACAATGCGCTACACGAGCGATTTTTTGGTCTTCATTCAACTGATGTGAGTCAAAACGTGCATACACTTTTTTTTAACCTAAATTTATCGTCAAAATTCAGTGCATTTAATTCAAATTACAGTTTCTCTATTGGTATTTGATTCTTTAACCAACATTCTTACACTAAAATTTTCATCGATAGCAATAATTTCACGAATTCTTTGCACTAATTCAGCGCAATTTTCACCTTGTGGACGTCTAAGACTTGCATCATTTTAACAGTACCCTTCAGTATAAAAGGTTTATTCAACTAATACCAAAACTAAAATGGGTGATGAAAAGTTGACAAGTTAAAGGGAAGAGACCAGACGAAAAAATACTGCATCAAGGATAAATTTAAATGGGTTAGCGTTGATCTCACAAAGGTCAGAGATTCTGTTGAAATTGCACATCAGATATGCTGGGGCAAATGACGATCTAGAAATAAGAAGATTACACTTATTTAAGAGTCAGGGACAATTAATCTTGTTATGGACTAAACAAAATAAAATTTTTAACAAAGAAATCGTTCTCCTGGTAGAAAGAGAAACAAAATTAAATTTCTACAGCAATACACTATATGGTTAAGATCCCTCCGACACAAAATAGTGGAATCTTCTCTGCACCGCCTCAATAGAGTTTATTATTTCATAAATAGAAAACCAGACCAACTCGGCGTACTCCAACCGAAATCGAATGAGAGAAAAGCATAATGTAGATGGAGCTTGTATATTGCGGTAAGTCTCTACAATTACGACAAATAAATCACCTGTAGTGGCATTCCTTCAATGCTATAACTGTCGATAATAGCTTGCTGCCGCTTAGTAAATATCATGGAAGTGCATTTAAATATATTTAAGGACAATCTATTAACTTTACACCAATTAGAAACACAATCGATACTTCTCTGGAGCAAAACACAATCTGCAGTGGAATCAATGCTTTGAAATAGTTCATCAGCGTACATTAGCGTTTAGCATTCAATAGTACCAGCAATGTCGTTTATGAAGAGCAGGAATATTAGAGATCGAACATTAGATCCTTGCGGTATACCAGAGGTAGCGATGTGCTTGGGGGATATGTAGTTCCTGTAGTATACTTGGAATTCTCTATTGATCAGGTACGATTGTAAGAGTGCAGTGGTCTTAAAAATCCGAACGAATTCAGTTTTCGTAGAAGAATATAGTGGTCTATCTGATCAAACGTGTGTCAACTTGGTTTCTACTATCTATTCCTCAGATGCATATTGCGTAAGATAAGCTAGATTAGTGGCGGTTGAACGGTGGGATATAAAACCATCTTGCTTTTGAGGGATCATCCGCGCAACTCTAAGAAAAGATGAGAAAAAGGAATATGTTCCAACGTTTTTGAAAAGTTACAAAGTAAAGAAGTTGGACGATAATTGTGGATTTCAAGGGGTCGCCTTTCTTGAGTACTTGGCATATCTATGCCAACTTCCAAACTCCTGGAAATTTAGGCTACTTCAAAACAAGATTGAAAATGACATGTACAGGCTTCGCAAATACATAAACACAATCACGAACGATAAATTCCGGAATATTATCTGATCCTGACAAAAAATCTTTCGACCGCCTAAGTGCCAACTCAATTTCTTCAAGTGTAATAGACGAAAATATTATCGTCGAATTTGTCATATCGTGAAAGGCAGTGATTATTTTGGGTTTGAGTGTATACGCTACTAAAATATTCCGCAAAAACATTTACTGTTTCAGCAGGTGTAGTAGATTCAATATTGTTATATTTATTATGCAGATGTAAGCGATGAGTGAGATGAAGAGTATCCTCAAGATATAATGCGATGGAATGAAGATATCAGGAAAGAAGGAATGTTAACACGATGGTACTTTTGGATGCTTCATACATGGCGTTTGCAAGAGAAAGAATGGAAGTTATAAAGACTTGATTACTTTTAGATTAAATTTAAATTACTACGTTCGTTTTATTACTTAAACAATAGAAATAAAATTCGAATAGAGTAATTTATCCGTAAGTCTCCAATTGTTCTCAAAGTCGTAAAACCTACTTTAATCTTATCTCCGTCGCAGTAGGCTACGGGTTTTAATTCTCCAGCAGATAATGGCGACATCTTAAGGACTCGCGTATAAATTAGCATTCCGATAAATTAAATAGGCCTATTAAACACCGGGAACAAAAATACCGGAACAGGCATTGCAACATCGGTTGGTAACTTAGAGATCTGTAAATTTCGAATTTGTATTAATTACAAATCGCTCGCTTAAAATCTCTAATGTGACCGTTAAATAGTCCAGTTACGAATACGTATACCTGCCTTTCACTTATATCCGCCCGAATTAATGAAGAAGTCTGGAGTAAATCAGCGACAACGGGCGCAGGTCGGTATTGATTAAAATTTAGTGCTACTATAAGGAGGATTTTATAGTAAACAAATGAAGCATTAAATTTTACAGCTGGGATTTTACGAGCGGCCCGTTTATATGGGATTGTACATCGCCTCTCGCTTCCCCACTCCCGTCCTTTTAACTTCAACGAGCCCATCCCTTATTCGACTTGCCAGCGCCCTCTCTTCGCCGTAATGCTTTTACGGTGCAGTTATATAAAATACTACCACACCACGTGCTGGTCATTATATACGGTTACGTGAGCACCTGTCGGACGGATCGTATAGAACAGCGTTTACTATTAAAGAGTAATTGTCAGCATTTGCGTAATTTACTGCTGTTCGCGATAGTCACTTTAATGGAATCTACTGGAGTTTATGGATGCTGCGGATAATTGCCAATAATTATAAGGCGATTTATTATTGGCGAGATTTTGAAAATCAGGCGGGGTTTACGCGCCGTGAAAGAAGGAAATCAAGACGATTACGATGATATTATTGCTAAGCTAATCCAAGAAAAAAAAAGAAATTCTATCGTGTTGTTCCTTATTTTAAGAGAAGCTGATTGCAAGAAAATAATTCCAATATTTTAAGGAAATAATACACTACTCAAAATAAGCAGTGGATATTCGACATAAATGATAACAGTGGCCACACAATTTTTTCTGACTCCATACGAGAGTTGTCTTTTTATTAATTTGGGTGTGCTAAATCTGAAAATTATATTAGTTTTGCATATCACGTCAAAATTAAACCCTATGCCACACTTTGTCATTAGAAAAGAATGTATTTACTGGCCAGTGTAATAAAAAACAGTATCAGTTAATGTAACACCTACAAAGTAAACTATTGAGATCTAAGTAGTAGATTAGTCTGTTATTTCATATCTTTTTAAGAACTTTAGCAAAGACGAATGTTATCTTTACAGAACCTTATAGGTTTCTTTTATAAATGACTATTGGGAAACACAAGCTGGACGAACGTTTCGTTGAGCTAAGCCATCATTTTCAGCAGTAATACTGAATTAACAAACTAAACTAATGGTCGTCTAACTTGGGTCATGTATGATTCCATAAAGAGTAATATATATAGAATTTAATCTGTATTCATCAAAATATGTTTGTTCTTGTAAATGTCCATAACGATTTAAATAAACATTGTATTTTCAAAATTATGATTACTTTCTAGCATATGTAGGGCAACACTGGATTTATCAAACCTTGCGAATTTAAGATGAGTCAAATATCTTTCTATCTAATGTTAATAGACCTTTTTCTCTGCCTAATCTATACTTGATCACAATCTTTACATATTTTGTAAATTCCTGATTTTTGCATGTTATTTACTCGGACTTTAGGGTGTCCTAAAAACTGTTTGTACTTGGTAGTGTGCTTACATTTCCAATTCTAATTCTATTCTTATGATTCCTAATAGTATTATAGGCTACATCTTCGGAGAATCCGTTAGAATTAATAATTTTGATGCAATTTGTTGATTTCATCAAATGGTTAACTGTCGAAAGTTTATGTTTCAATGAGTGATTAGAATCTCGCAAGATGAATCCACAGTTATTGGTAAGTTTTCTTTTTTTTATCCTACGTCCTTTGTATTTGCGGTGTCGGACTACCATTCTCTTACTTTTGTCTTCCACAGTTTCCTGTTCTGAACTAGTTGTTTGGCTCCAATCCACCCCATAGTTCTTTTTTCTAATGTTCTATACATGTGTTTCGAGGTCTACCTATTCTGTTTTTGCCCACTGCTTCGAAAATCATCTTTGTTATTCGATCTTCTTCCATTCTGTGTATATGTGCAAGCCAGCGCAGTTGTCTCTCCTCTATGATTATTTCTATTGGCTTGATATTTAGACAATTAGTGATTGTGGTGTTTCTGATTTTGTCCCTAATTGTTACTCCTCCTATTCTTCTTAGGAATCTCATTTCTATGGCCGTGATTTTGCTTTTTAATTCTATACCTGGGTTGTCCATGACCCAGTGCTATATGTTAGTGTTGGTCTGACCATTCTTTTATATATTTCTGTCTTTATTTATTTTTTATCTAAAAATGTATTTCTCAATGTGTTATATATTTTTGCGTAGATTAGTAGGTTATCTATATATGTTTATTTCTGGCTTATTCCTACTTCTTATAACTAACATATGAAGGAAAAGCATCTTGTTATCGGTTTCCGTTTTATGGGTAAATTTAATGGATAGAAATTTTGAATTTAGCTGCTCTAAAAATCTCGTTATTGGGCATTTGCTCGTGTCAAAGATGCTAAAAATTTCGTCAACGTATCTAATCGAAAGCCGTGGAAAATAAACCAAAGTATTCCTAATGTCAGTTTCTAATTTACCTAAAAAGGTTAGCCATGAAAGGGAATAGGCTCTTACCCACTGCGGTTCCTTCAGTTTGTTGGTAAAATATCTTATTAATTTGCAAAAAGTTTTGTTTCGTGCAAGATCTAGCTAATGAAATTAAATGCTATATTAAATGGCTATAGTTTTTGAGACTTTTAAAGATTCCCGGACACATAGTCTTCTCCAACTATTTATTGATTGCCTCTGGTAGAGGTACGGGTAATTCAGTTCTGGCACATTTAAGGATATCACAGGGTGGCGGATGATTTGCTACAGCAGCAACTACAAGATAACACTGTCTACCTTCCAAACGGCATGCTAAGACTTCAATAACGTGTTTACGTATGAATATTTGGACTGTGACAAATAAAGAAACCTTTATTTGAAATATCTTTGTCATTTTTATCCACGCGTCTGTGCAGGAATTTTCGCAAAATATTTCGGATTTAAGTAATAAAATTAGATCCTGTATAGGAGATTTATAATGATACATTTATGAGCGTATTACATTACTCGTTCACTACAGTTCTATTTCTTGAAGACGTGTACCTATATAACGATCTCAAATATTAATTCGGGATTTGCCCCATGAAACACACCACAGTTGCTTACCGCAAGCAACTGAACGATACCCGCTTTCATATGTCTGCCGCTGTTGTCGTTGTTGAACGTTTCAGGTATGTAAACTGACCCCCGGCGCGGTCGGACATTGTAGCATACTTTGCATATTATTATGTGGGAATGCCCGGACAGTGCAATTAATAAATTAATTTATTGTTATGGCGTACCGTTGACGTAATTTACAGTTTGCTGTACCGCATATGGTCAGCTCTATGCGGTAAAGGCTCCCCACATTGTCATCGTTAAAATTACCGGAGTAAATAGGTATTGCACGCAAGGTTTTACCATTTGCTTACTATTATTGATTGAGTTTAATGTTGCTTGATAATAATAATATTTATACGTAAAACGCTGTGTGAGGATATGGTCCATAGACGAGTTTGTAGTAATTGAGGTATACATACACTAGGGTGAAAGAATAAAATAGACACCAGGTAAAGTGGTATAAATATGTAAACAGCTAAATTCGAAGAACGAATTAAGAACTTTCTCTTGTCATTAGGGTAGGGGTAGATGTATCGGAAGGAATTCGTCATAGTTTAGTATCGTTACAACTATGCCTCGCTTACAAGGTTCGAGTGATATTAGTGACTTCACCCGAGGTCGCATCGTTGGCCAGAGTGAACGCGGCGCTTCGCAACGTGAAATAAGTAAATTTTTAAATATTCCGTTGTCCACAGTTAACCGTGTGATTACACAATTTAAACGCAAGGATAAAACAACAGTGGAGCCGAGACCAGGTCGTGCCGGACCTTCTGAAAGAAGTAAAAGGGTGCTGGTGCGCGAAGTGTTAAGAGAACCGCGAAAAAGTACAGCTGAGCTTGCGGAAACTTCACAGAAAAGTCAGCGCACCGTTCTGCGATACTTCCACAGTGTGGGGATGTATAAAAGGGTCGCAAAGAAAAAAAGCTTCTCCTTACGGGGTTTCAAAAACGGCGTCGAATGGCTTGGGCAATCGAAATGCGAACGAAGCCCGAAGAGCTTTGGCGGTCTGTCATTTTTTCAGACGAAAGCAGATACTGCCAATTCAGTGATAGTGGTCGTACGTGGGTATGGAGACGTTCGTCACAGCAATTGGAAGACAAATTTTTGCATCAGACGGTGAAATAGAGCGGTGTGAACATCATGGTGTGGGGCGCATGGTATGGTGGAAGATCGCAATTAGTAATCTGCGACGGAAATATAAATGCGGCAAAATATATCCAAATATTAACAGAAGGACTACTATCGATATTCGACAACGCCATTTTATCTAAAGAAGACGCCACTTCTATGGAGGATGGAGCACCCTGCCACAAAGCAAGAACAACAACCACATGGAAAGAGGAACAGGGGGTTCGGATTTTACCATGGCCAGGCCAATCACCAGACATGAATCCGATAAAGAATGTTTGGCATATAATCCAGATAAATATGGCGAAACGACCCCGAAAATCCAGCAATAAGGAAGAACTCGTGGCAGCTGTTACAGAAGAGTGGTTAAATATTCCAGAAGACACTATTAATCATTTAATAGATTCTATACCACGACGACTCGCAGCACTTCACGCAAGTAAAGGTGAATTGACAAAATATTAGTCTAATTTAAAAATTTTAATATATTTTGTATATATAACGAGAATAGAATCTTTTTTTTAATTAGTAGGTGTCTATTTTATTCCGTCACCCTAGTGTATATGGTGGTCAATGCCTCGATGTCATCTTCACTTAGAAAAAATATATCACTTGAAACATGTTAAAACCGTTAGCCAGAACTTTAAAGTAATAGTTCATTACTTTCAAACATAAATACGTATAGTGGGTTTTAATATTTCTGCAATTTATATATACAGTCAAGTGCACGAAAATAGGAATGGTCTCAATTTGGCTGAAGTATCAATTTATACGTTAAATTAAAGGAATTCAAGTTGATTCTTACATGTACATAATTATAATAATAAATAAATAGATTTTTTGATACCAAAGAGAAAATAAAACTATTGTATTGTAGGACACAGGAAATAATTGACCATCAAGATAGCAGTCATTCCTAAATACTATCGAAATTCATTTTTACTTAGGTAATTAAATTGAAAAACGTAATATTTTGTTGCTTGATCTTTATTCTTTGTCACCTGTTGACACCTGTGGGGTAGCGAGTTTACCAGTTGCCTACATGTCTCTACTGAAATTTTTAGCCATTCACCTTGGCATATTCTACACAGATCGTCAATATTTTGACGCTTAGCAGCAGATACACCCTTTTTCAACTCCATCTATAAATTTTCAGTTGGGTCAAGTGCGGCGATTTGCGACGGCCAATCCAAAATGCGAATGTAATTATATCGAAATCATGCTTTCGCTTTACGAGAAACATGTTCCCTAATTATCCTGCATATACAACCGGTTTAGCGGCATTTCTTCCTCTGCATGTGGCAGAAACACAGTTTGTAATATGTTTACATCAACACCCATTATGCTTTCCATCTTATGTAAGGGAGTACGCCATACCACCCCCCACACCCCCACACCTCCACAGCATGGTGCTTGAGCTTTCGAATTTTACCATCTTTTTGATGTTGGGGGGGGGTTAAATGCTATCGATAGTGGTCTTCATACGTATTTGTTGGTATGCACCAGAATAAAATAAAACTATTTTAGTTTCATCTGACTACAGTGCATTACACCATTCTTTTTCGTTCCATTGTGGGTATTCATGAGCAAACGACAATTTATTCTGTATTTGCCTTTTATTTAATAACGGTATTTCTAGGTCTTCTTGTACGCAACATTGCTTGAATCAATCTTCGCCCAATCGTAGAGGTGCTTATAGAAAGGTTTAGCTCATTTTGAATTCCAGTTGAATTTACGGACGGTGTTCTTTTTGCACAAGTTATATTTTTCCAGTGTTCTCTAGGGTTAGTTTTCCTTTTTCCACCATGACTTTCTTTTACTTTTCTCAAGTTCTTAGCGTTTATAATCATTTTCGTAGAACAAGAGATGGTTTCTTGCATAAAGTTGTAACTTTTCCCTCTATTAAGGAGATCGAGTATAGTTGCTAGTACATTCGGTACTTTACCGGAATCATATGTATTCAGGGTTTCTAAATAATTATAGCTGCGTTAGATTGTCTGTTGTAAATGAGATTTGTAAGTATTAATTTAGGGCCGCTATTTTCGTGCACATGATTTTATATCTTACTATTATTGATTCTGTTATTTAGCCCGAGAATAATAAATAAAATTATCTAACAAGATATATAGGGTAAGATAAACATGTTTCTCATTCAGTTATAGTACAGAATTCGAATTCCATAATTCCAACAACGTTCCTAATTCCTAAACAACATCCAGAATGTTTTTATACTGAAGACTAAATTAAATTGTCGAATTCGGAGATACTATAGAGTAGTAGGTATGCGAGTTACGTTCCATTAATTGCGTTATCCAATTAAGCCGGATGAGACCCAGTTTTGATTTTGTCAAAGGTTTATTTCGTTCATTACCTTCGCGTCTTGCGACGAATAGCAATCGACCCGACTGTATCTCGTTATCCTTTAAAGAGAAGTAATTTGATCAAATAAAGTTAGATAAACAAGGAAACGTTACGAATTTTAGGTTTAGGTTGTTTGCAAATTAAATGTTTTCGTTTTGTTCTTGTATGAAAAATTTCGTCAACGTACTATGGGGTGTTTCCACTTTTGTGAGAGTGAAGCTGTACATATGGATTTTTATTCATTTAGCATGCAAGCCCACAACAAAATATAAAATATGACCTCGGATAATGATAAAATCACTGGTCGAATGGAGAAAGTTTGAATTTTGGACGTTAGCAATAGCAGGTGAAGATTTTACCAATTTAGAGTCTATATCGAAGATTCTGTCTAACTTGTCACCCAAGAAAGAAAAGTAAGGAAGAAAAATGGCTATGGACCACCTGAAAAACTTTAAAGAGGGATGAATGAAATATTTTCCGTCTACTTCTGCAGCTGAAATATAATGGATAACGCTCCCTTTTCCATAAACTGGGGAACATCATCTTCAAACTGCCGTCGAACTAACAATTAAGCAGAAACAGAATTTAATGAATAACACTGTGGACTGTATAACACGATATATCAAGAAAACAACTAGAATAACGATTCTAATACTGAGATGGATCTCACATACATGCTAAAAGAATTCATAACAGCGCAAGCGCTCGTGCTTGATTTGCTATGTGTCTCTAGGCGCGAAAATACAATAATTAAATAACATCCTCAAAAGCAATATTCATTGAAGCAGATGTAAGTTAGTTGTGCATAATTTGAGATTTAAGAAGGGATTATCCTTTCATTATAAACAAGACCTTGGGCCTTGTATGTTTTAGTTCTATTTATGACGTTCTACTTATGCGAATCTGGATCTTCTACAATCAAAATAATGAAGTCTTGGCATATAATACTTAAGGAGTTTCTACATGTTCTGGATCCGTGCCATAGTTCAAACGTCGTTTTTATAAGGGCTGCTTATAAGGACTTGTTCTATGTGTTTTACTTCCTCATGTAGCCCGGAGGGTTTGCAGATTTCTCGCGTGCTGTTCAAATTTCCCCATGTAAAAATTAGCTACCACAGCACTCAAGGGGCTACCCATAGCTACTCCGTCTGTTTGTTCATAAAATATGTGGTTCCGTTGAAAATAACAAGTAGTCAAACACATCAGAAATTCCACGACTTTGACATCAACAAACACCGGTAACAAGAAATTTATAACTCTTCCTTTCCACCCAACAGTAAAAGGGTTAAGTAAAATTTTCCGACAACTAAACATGAACGTGTCTTTTGTGTCAAAAACAACTTAAAGAATCTCTTAGGGAATCCCAAAGATAAACCGGAGATGATAAAAAAGTCTGGAATTTACCAAATCGCATGCAATGATTGTGAGAAAGCTTATATTGGACAAACAAAAAGGAGTATCGAAACGAGGTTCAAAGAACATATTAGACACTATCGCTTCGACAAACCTGAACTATCAAGCGTAGCAGAGCATATGGTAAAATCCGGACATAAGATTGATTTAAAAAATCTGACACTACTTAAAAACGTGAACTCGTATAGAGAATTAAACGCGTACGAAACGGTATATATGAAAAAGAACGGAAACTTATTGAACAGAGAACCACCCCCAATTGCACACTCGAGTTTGATGGATTTATTACCATAGACCCTGTTAAAGGATACGGTTCGCTTTCGGTCCATCCTTCCCCGTAAAAGGCATGAGGCCACCTAGATTGTAAATAGTCATATGGTTAGAAATTTTAGAGCCTGCGTAGAAAATAATTTGCATGTGTGATACAGTTTTTACTTTTAGTCGGTAACACGGTTGACAATGGGAGCCCACGTGCTCCCGAAACGCTGCGTTCCGCATAATTAATTAATTTGTGTGAGTGGAGTTTACTGCTATACCTGTGAATTGTACATCCAGACAGTCCTTGCAATCGTCATTAGTCAAACAGTGGTGGAACAATGTAGTAATATCGTCGGGGAAGATATTACCGATATATCGAAGGGCATCGGTTATAGGAACTCTCGTGAAAAGCGACACATCAAAACTCACTAACATGTCGTTGGGATCGAGTTTCGCATTATCCAATATGCTCACAAAATGTGCCAAATTTTGGGTGTATGACGGAATCTGTCCTGTATGCGGTTGTAGCATAGAGGCCAAGTATTTCGATAATTGCTCCGTGGCTGAACCTATCACACTAACTGTGGGTCTAAGAGGGGTTTGTTCTTTGTGGATTTTTGGCAAGCCAATGCTTCGATATTGATAAGCTTTCTCTTTTCATTTTCGTTGATCAAGACATTCTTAATTAAGTTATTTATAAGTCTGTCAAGTCAATCTTGTTAGGTCTTGTATATCGCCTCATATATCGACTGTGGCGTTCCCTGTTAATACTGCAAAACGATAGTAACAAGTGTCTCCTTCGCTCTTTGAATGTTATCGTTTCATATCGTTTACTGTTCTTGTGTATGGTTGCGGCATCGTGGAACGGTAATATGTTCTCAGCTTTATTGTTCATACACAATAAGAGGTTGAGAACTGCGGATTTATTCCTATATTTTACCATACTTTTTAAATCGAGAAAAAGCAGGAACTAGTTTTATTTGTACATGAAATTTTATTGATTTTTATTGCACCACAATTGCACTATAATTTGAATTTATTTAATACTTTACATATTTTTCTTTGTAATTCATCGTCATTTCGTATTTTGAGGGCAACCATTTTGTCACATGCATACTGCATAATATGCCCAGAAATGTAATTTGGCGTTTAGTTTAACGATGAAAAAGAAAGGCCCTAGTACAGAACCTTGTGGCATTTCATAACTTATGCTGTAATGATTGAAATAAGCCTCGTCAATATACTCTAGTAAGAATTTATCTTGCAGATAAGTATTAAATCATATAAGTACCAACTTTCGCTTTGGTCCAGATTTTCATGAAGGGGTATAGCCTATAATGAGCCAAATCCAATCTGTTCCAATAAAGTATGTAAACAAACTTCTTTAGTTTACTCAACTCTATCCAGAAAAATCTTTTTTCCTAAAAAAGATTCTATCTGATGAAAACTATAAGTGAAATTATTTGCATCGCTACGATTTATCAACGTCTGCAAGCATATCTTTAACATGCATAACCCCAACGTAGCATTTCACTTTCCGAAGAGCCATATGCAACGTTCCCGTTTCAAGAGAAATAAATCAAATATGTTAATTTTGTTTTCGACATCCGTTTAAGATCGTGCAATCTAATATTCTTAAAACGAAAATAAATCACGTCCTAACCATAGAGAAAGCAGGGAAAACCAATCTAAAAGGGGAAAAATAACGAAAACTTTCGACTATGATTGAAATCTAGTTAAGTAGATAAATGGTCGTTCATGAACTGGTCCGAAACGGTAAAAACGACATCGCGCAAGGTCCCCTTACTGCCTATATCATTTGTGCGTGGGGTAGAAGAGAGTTTGTCGTCGTTTTCGACGTACACAATGGACTACCGAAAATGCTATACGTCCGAACAATGCAACGCGATCTCTTCGCACGACAATGGAAGTAAAGGAGGCACGGTCATCTGAAATGAATCGGAGTGGATTCGGAAGCGAAACGAATCTGGTCATCGTGAGATCGGAATCTGCGGGAAGGAACCGCATACGTATATATATAGCGATGACGTCGCAAAAGGACGCCTACTTGATCTATTATGGGGTGCTTCAAAGAAATCTTATATATGTGAGGAGAACAATTGACGCGTTCGGAATTTGCGATTGAATGGAGTCCGTGTGGGATGATGCCTCGGCGGTTTATTGTTTTGATAGAACTTAGGTGAATGTGGGCGATGCTGTTATTGATTGAGGATTCAGTGGTGTGTAGGAACAATGACCTTTGCCGGTTTAGCTTCATATACATACCTAAGAATTCGCCATAACTTTAATTACGTTGTTATTCTGCTGGTGTTGTGAGTGACATGTTTTCCAGTGTCTTATTGTGGTGGAAAATCTTACGTTTAACATTGGGTTCATAGTAAAATTGGAGCTTTCATTTGCACGCATACACAAAATGGATATATTTGATGAACTTATTATGTTAGAAAAACAGTAAATATAAACAATTGTTATGGAAAACAATAATTTTAATTATGAGTAAATTATTTATTAATTAATTAGAAATCAATATTAGTTAAATAACTAATTAAAATCAGGGCTGATGAAGAAAAAGAAGGAAAACTGGAAAAAGAGATAAAGATAAGAAGGAGGATGCAGGAAAGAAGAGGGAGGAGAAGAAGTGGAGTATAAGAAAAAAAAAACAAGAAGAGACTGTAGAAAGGAAAAAGAGAAAAAAAGAAAAGATGAAGAAAATAAAAGTGAAGGAAAATAGGAAGGACAAGAAGAGACGGAAGACAATAAAGAAGAGGAGGAAAAGGAAGAAGAGGAAGAGGAGGAAGAAGAGGAAGAAGAGGAAGAAGAGCAAGAAGGGGAAGAAGAGGAAGAAGAGGAAGAAGAGCAAGAAGGGGAAGAAGAGGAAGAAGAGGAAGAAGAGGAAGCAGAGGAAGAAGAGGAAGAAGAGGAAGAAGAGGAAGAAGAGGAAGAAGAGGAAGAAGAGGAAGAAGAGGAAGAGCAATCGAGGGCGAAGGAAGAAGTGGAATAGGAGGCAGAGGAAGAAAGGAAAGAAGGGAAAGAACGGTAAGAAAGACATAAAAGAGTAGTAAAAATTAAAAAGGAGGGAAGGAATAAGTTGAGGAAAAAGAAAAAGCAAAGAGGAAAGTAGGAAAAAGAAAACGAGGAAGAGGAAAAGAAGAAGAACAGAGAGAAGGAAGAGAAGGAGAATAATGGGAAGGAGAAAGAAGAGGCGAAGATAAAAGAAAGAAGGAAAAGGAAAAGAAGAACAAAAGGAAGAAGAAGCAAGAGAAGCAAAAGGACAAGAAGAAGAAAAAAGAAAACAAAAGAAGAAAAAGTAATAAGAAGCAGAAGCAAATGGGAATAGAAGAAATATCCTCGAATGGGAAGATGAAGGGAAAGAAGAAGCATTATGAGAGGAAAGGCGAAAGAAAGAATAGAAGAAAGGTCTAGATTAAATTTTTCCCAACAATAACTGCATCACGTTCCCAGAAAAAAATGACCACAAATCGAGTTCGTATTTTACAGGCATATTTTAAGAACTTCTAAGGCACGATTACATTAAACTATGTCCCAGAATAAGAACTCCAATAATTTGTAATGAGTATGGTAATTTAAAAGAGAGATATTGGGAGAAGTTTAAAATTATATTTAGCTGACAGGAATTGTTTCACAACTTGTTAGCAATGACATGTTCAATTTTGGTCAACTCTCTAACCTAACCTCTAACTCAACCGAACCCTACGAAAGAGGTATTAGGCACCAGAAGCACGGAGGATAATTGACCCGTCCATTTCTAGAAATAACCGAGTCGCCAAATTTCTCTTACAATAAGTGAATTGTTATATTTGCACTATGCCAAGCAGTAGCATATTGAAAGAACATCTCGTCCAAGTCGAGAGTATACAATTCGGACCGAAGAAAAATCTAATCAACATTGAACGACATCGAGTTCTGATCACAACATCGTTGAAAAGAATTCAACGATTTCTGTAGCATGAAATGAACATCAGTCAGAAGTGGGTGCAGTATGCATTGGTTCTGATTGATTCCCAGACCAACTACAGAAATTTTTGAAAGTCTTATTCCGTCAGCCAGAAACTTGCGTTATGACTCTTGGTATGTAGCTTTTGTTCCGTAATGGAAATCCTTTAATTTCCGTTTAAGTGTTGGGAAAAGTAAATAATCACATGAAGCATGAGAGCATGGGAGTATTGAAATGCTTTCTTCTGCCAAAAATTCTCTAACCGACAATGACCTGTGACTGGGGGGCATTATCGGGGTGCAAGATCCACGAGCTGGCAATGTCAAGGCGCACACGCAAAACTGCTTTCGCAAAAGTTCAAGGACCTCGCGTTAAAAGGTTTGATTGACTATTTGGCTTTCCGGTACGGGTTCTTTGTAGACCATTCCAAGAGAATCAAAAGAGACGATAAGCATGGGCTTAATTCGGGATTTGCTTATTTTGTCATTTTAGAGTATGATCCGTTATCTGTTTATTATTCTTTGCATGAAGTTGGATTCCAACCACCATCAGACAAGTTCTTGAGCGCCAGTTGGCACGAATTTTTCGTGTGCCTAGTTCCATTATCACATTTCGATAAACAGTATCCTTGCTTATATTAACCTTATGCGCAATCATCTTGAGTGTCAACCATCCGTTTTGTGCTAAGGAAATGAAGGAAAATAGAAGGAGGAAGAACATGAGGAGAAAGAACAGGTGGAAGAAGATAGGGAGGAGTTCAAAAAATAACACAACCGGTGTTCTAATTTGAAAATTATAAAGTCCCTTCAATTAATTACTTTAGTATTTGACCTGAAATTATTACGCAAAATAACAACACTTCAATGGTCTAAACCTTTCATTAAGGTTACAGTTGACATTGTTCTTATAACAGTAAAAGTAAGCTTTTAGTTATGTACAATTTTTTCTTCGCCTTCATAAAAATAAAAGAAACATCATCACGATTAAACATTGTTCTTCTATAAGAAAATTTTCCACAATAGAACCTACTCGCTAAGGAATGCGAATAATACGGCATCTAAATAGAAGAAAAACGGAAACCTTCCCGAGGAAAATACGCCACGCTTCGCGGAATAAAGAAACCGAAAACGAAATAGGTATTTCGTAATTAATTAAAATCCGCTGCGAGCGACAAAAGTATGCGGGCAGAAGCGAAACTAAAAAAAAAGGAAAAAGGAAACAAAGGCCGAAGCGAAAACCAAGCGATAAATGTCTTAATTAAAGGAACAAAGGTCTGAGGATCGTAATGCGGTTACAAATAAAATTTTAATTCTTTCGGTTGGCTGCGGCGTTCCGTCTGGCGCGCACACAAATGGAGAAACGAAATTTTCCGCTACCGTACTCGGCTCGCGTCTCGACTTCTAAAGGGGAAACGAACGGAGGAGGAAGGGCCGGTTGTACGCGAACGAAAATGCAAGTAACGTTGCGAAACTTTTTAATTGCGTAAGATTGTTTCCTTATTACTATTTTCCCTTTCTCTAAATTCGTAATTAAAATTGCAAAGCGTTGCGTAAAGTTATTTTCGTCCTTTCTTCGTTTGCCTTCCGACTTCGGAAAGAAATGCAATCGCTTAAAGCTGTTGTCTCGTGCTTTGCGAAGAACGAGTCGAAGTGAGCTGGCGTATAATAAACATTAATAAACGACAAACGGGGAGGTATTTGTTGTGGCTTACGCTTAGCTACTACACTCAACAGAATTTCTATAGCTTCGTGTAAGTTCATATAGTTTCTCTATAAACATTTAACAACGGTAAAGATTGGGAATTATACACGTAAAATAAAATTTTTGAACACACTGTAATGGTAGCGGTAATATTTTGGCAATAACGTGCAGAGGTAGAATAAAGTGTCCGGACGGTATTCAAATTATTCCTTACTTATTTACCTTCTAGCCAATGATGATGTTTCTTCTATAATTTTACTAGTTCACCTATTGCAGATATATTTTTCGTCACTGTTTGGTGCACGCCGTTATTATTTATTTTTGTTGATGTTATAATTTTTCTTCATAAAAAAAACAATACTTGCAGAGGAGACGTAAACTTTACTATCGTTTATCATATATGTATATCGCTTTTCGTAAACATATTTATTTTTAGAAATAAATATTTCAAAATTTCATCCAAGAAAGTTCATTTTCACAACAGTATGAAGAAAAGTCCCAAATTCTTTGTCTGATGCTACTCCTTCTTTATATTTGCCCGAGATATGTAAGTATAAACAATTCGAGTAGATTATTATTTTTTCTTATAGGCAATTAATGTATATGTACATAGTTATAATTGATCAAAAATACAAGAGAGAAAGTATTGAGTCTCTGGAAAAAAAATTAGAATTGCATTTCTCCTCTATTGCTTTCTTCTTCATAGGTAAACATAACATTGTTTCGGAACACTTATCCTATATTTCCTTTTTAGCTTTTCATTATGTATGTTACTTTTGTATTCTTTCCTGTCTGACAATCAATCCTTTTATGTTCATATTGTAATGATATAAATTGTTGTCCTTTATTTACCAATGAATTTCTTCTATAATTTTACTAGTTCACCTATTGCAGATATATTTTTCGTCACTGTTTGGTGCACGCCGTTATTTTTATTTTGGTTGATATTAGAAGTTGGAGGCGAAGTACCTCCCTCTTTATGAAATTTTAAACACAGATATTCTTTTAAAAGTTTTGCAGATATCTACTTTGGGTATCCTTTAATAACTAATTATTCACAATTTTCCTTGTTTAAAAAAAGTCCCTTAAACAACTCTTGCAGAGCAGACGTAAACTTTACTATCGTTCATCTTATATATCGCTTTTCGTCAACATACTTCTTATGTAATTAAATTTTTCTAAATTTCATCGTTAAAAGACGTTTAGTATACAATACTCGCACATTTCAATTACATTGTATGAATATGCATTATTCCGAAATTGTACTCATAATCTTTGAAATTTCTCATACGACGAAAGGAAGGCACGACTGGCAGCAATTTCCTTTATAACGTCACACATATCGCGTATATGTGTGTGTACTGAGTGGCCTACCATACAGGCGAACAAATGCGTTGTCATGGAAGTAAAACAAAAGAAGAACAGACAGATGAAGTGAGACATGTTGGCATCTCTTCTCCTGAGAAAGAATAAGTCGTTATTTTTCTCATATAACTCCGTAAATTTATAAATATCTTCGTATTATATCCAATAATAAAGTGTATCTGCTGATACTACATACAAAATTTGGAAGCTTCGGACGTTTACGTTGGAAGCCGAAGGCCAGTTCCATCGTAAAGGCGTGCCAGTGAATACGATTTCAAAGGTTATACACGTCGAATCTTCTTAAGTTCTTCAAAATTAATTCTATTTTTCGATCTCATATTTGGTTTCGTAAATTAATTCGAAAATTTCAAGTTTAGCTAGTCAGGGATTGCCTTGGGTTTTCTGTAAAAAATATTTTCTTTTGTAAAAAAGCGGTATATATAGAGATTTCTTTTATTTGTCAATATATTTGTTTTTTTCAACTTTACATTTGGTATTCTAAAACATTTTCACTTAATTCAAAACAAATAAGTCAAAATTTTAATTCAAAGAACCTAGTTAAAAATTTTTCCACCACAAAAAATATATATATACAGTGCGTTCATTTCAAAACTACCCATCCTAAATTTCTGTTTTTGGAAATTTATAAAAAAATTCCTGAAACACATAAGTAGTATTATCGAGGAGGACAACTTTTTATGCAAAAATTTGACTTACCCACTTTAACCCTCTACTCAAGGGAGCTACTCCCTTGAAAATCTTGAGTGGAAAGGGGTATCGGGTGATGTCTGATTTTAATGGTCTTTTGAAACAGTACATTTTGGGATTTAGTCATTATTATATAGATAGATCGATTCGTTTTTTTTATTTTTGTTTTGGGCTTAAATATCTATTACTCAAACACATTTTAACTACTTAAAATATTATTTTTTTTCAAAGAATATAAATAGCTTCTTGCCGAAAAAATAACCCAACGATTGTCCAAAATGTCCGTTATCTGTTAAACAATGGTATAGCCGTTGCTCAAAACTGCGTACATTTTCAAACATCTTTTTGAATTCTACAACAGGTTTCAGTAATCCTCCGACCTAGTTCTTTTAAATTTTGAGGTTGTGGGGTAAATAGAGAAGACTTTAAATAGCCCTATGAAAAAGAGTATACTGCCATCAAATCCAGCAATTTGGTTGGCCATTCTACTCTAACAACACTGGCTGACTTTGCAACGTGATGTACCATGTTACGAATTTATATATGATTTTATTTATATAAGTTAGTTAAGTGTGTGAAGAATTTCGAAAGTTTTGGGGGAAATTTTTGCACATTATTAAACTTAGCCTCTTAAATTTAGGTCCGCAAGGAACCCAAACAATTTTAGTAAACTAGCGACTAGTTTCAGATACCGAAATCCATACTTAAATAGAGCAAATTCTCGAAAATTGTTGAATTCTTTTAGATACTATTAGCAGATAGTATAGGCCTATTAATAACTCATAAATTGTGTGTGGTTATAAATAAGAATCCCGGTTATCAAACTATAGCGCGTGTAGAAAAGAGTTTACCCGAAAACTAAGGATGCGAATATGATGCAAACGACCCTTTTAAATTCGCGAACACCACATCATTAGACGCAGAACGCTCCTTTTCTAAATACACCATACATATTTTCACTTTGTCGTAGGAGTATGACTAAATCAGTAGTGGAAGGCATGCTAATGATACAACACGAATTTCTGCGTCGCTCTACAACAACAACACAATCAAATTCAAATAGTAAGTAATTACATTAATTATTTTTAATATTGATAGTAACCGAGCTGTACGCTACTGCGAAAGCACTAGTTTCTGTAGCCCTATTTATATCTGATAATTTGCCATCAATTGTAACTATTCAGGATTATCAACAGTTTGTAAACACATTCAATGTAACAATACGCATCTAAATAGTTAAACAAGTGCTTGCAGTAGGATAGCCGCAACCGTAAAGCACTCCAGTGCTAACCTCAAACGCGACCACGGCTTTTACCTACGTGTGCAGCACCTGGGTGATATTTTGTGGGTAGTCGACCGCGCTGGTCGTTTATTAAATAGCACTACAATATAGATGGGTAAATTATAGACGTCTCCGTTTTCATATACATATATATTCGTAAATATTTTCCTTTAGTTGCTCTGTAAACTTTCAGGGAGAAAGTAAGGTAAGGACCGAAATATTTTGCATATGGGATTGACTAATGGTTTTATATATTATTTATATATGTATGTATACATACACACATATGTATATATATATATATATATATACGTCTAGTGTTAACAAATGCATGTAGTAACAAATTTTGCAGTTGAAATGGCGTAAAATAATAAATGTACGTATTAATATTGGAAATTATTTAATGATACTGCTAATGCTTTTGATGTAAATAAATATTGATTACGTTTAAATTAATTACGCGTCAATAAAGATATTTCGAATAAAACATATATTTATTTGAGCATTACTGCGGCTGGACGTTAATGTATTTCTAATGTATGGGTTTAAAATACGAATATAACGTGTTCATTTCATTCGAATATAATTCAGATTTTACAGTATGCAGAAAGCTTTTAGTATTTTATGTATCTATGGTTATTTATTCAAAATGAGCATAATTTGTTGGCATTTATAACTACTCATTACAAACAGATAAAATTATTCACAGGTATAGCAGTAAACTCCACTCACACAAATTAATTAATTATGCGGAACGCAGCGTTTCGGGAGCACGTGGGCTCCCATTGTGAACCGTGTTACCGACTGAAAGTAAAAACTGTATCACACATGCAAATTATTTTCTACGCAGGCTCTAAAATTTTTTTTTTTTTTTTTTTAAAGGAAATAAAATAGTCATTCTGGACAAACCGGATTATTATAATCGCGTCAACACTATGTTAGCGTCAGGACCGTACAGAGAATTAAAGAAAACCCCCCTACCGTCAATGATTAGAATCACTAAAGATACTATTAAGGACTGTCCCAACTTAATCAATAATAACCTGAAATTCAAAATAACAAGTTCAAACCTTACCATTCCAAAAATGTATTGTCTTCCAAAAATCCACAAACCAGGCAATTCCATGAGACCTATAGTATCCGGCATTGATTTTCCAACATACAAATTGTCCAAATGGCTAGTGAATGAATATAAGAACTTGCCCCATAAAGTAGATAACCTATGTGTAGAAAACTCCGTAGATTTTGTAAATAAAATTGAAAATATTGAATTAAAAGATGGAAGTCCTTGTATCATTCGACGTTTGTTCACTTTTCCCAAGCGTACCAATTCCAGAAACGATGGAGTATTTGGTTGAATTTTTGAAATTAAATAACGTAGATGATGTGAAAACTGCGGAATATAAAAGGTTAACTAAATTATGCATGTCACAAAATTGTTTTCAAATAGGCGGAAAATGGTTCGAACAGGTGGAAGGCACGGCGATGGGTAATCCTCTATCGCCTTTTATTGCGAACCTTTTCATGAGCAAATTTGAAACAAACCTGAAAAAAGAAACCAAATATTTCCCGAGAATTTGGCTTAGGTACGTAGATGATATTTTCGCTGTGTTTGACACCAACAAAGGAAACATACAAGATTTTCTAGCAAAATTTACCACGATCAAGTTTACCATTGAAGAAGAAGTGAACAATCGCCTTCCGTTTCTAGATACTCTAGTCATACGCAATAATAATAAATTAGAAATAGACATCTACAGAAAAGAAACTAATTCCAACAGATTCATCACGTTTGATTCGCACCATTGCGAACAACAAAAAATGTCCGCGATTAGTTTTCTGGTCAATAGACTCGTCAGATTTCCGCTAAACAAGAGCAGGTATGACAAAGAATTAAAATATATCAAAGATGTAGCGAGGTACAATGGTTTCTCTTCTATGGATGTCGACCGTATTTTAAGGAAGGTCCAATACAAACAACACATCAGAAATTCCACGACTTTGACATCAACAAACACCGGTAATAAGAAATTTATAACTCTTCCTTTTCACCCAACAGTAAAAGGGTTAAGTAAAATTTTCCGACAACTAAACATGAACGTGTCTTTTGTGTCAAAAACAACTTAAAGAATCTCTTAGGGAATCCCAAAGATAAACCGAAGATGATAAAAAGTCTGGAATATACCAAATCGCATGCAATGATTGTGAGAAAGTTTATATTGGACAAACAAAAAGGAGTATCGAAACGAGGTTCAAAGAACATATTAGACACTATCGTTTCGACAAACCTGAACTATCAAGCGTAGCAGAGCATATGGTAAAATCCGGACATAAGATTGATTTAAAAAATCTGACACTACTTAAAAACGTGAACTCGTATAGAGAATTAGACGCGTACGAAACGGTATATATGAAAAAGAACGGAAACTTATTGAACAGAGAACCACCCCAATTGCACACTCGAGTTTGATGGATTTATTACCATAGACCCTGTTAAATGATACGGTTCGCTTTCGGTCCATCCTTCCCCGTAAAAGGCATGAGGCCACCTAGTAGATTGTAAATAGTCATATGGTTAGAAATTTTAGAGCCTGCGTAGAAAATAATTTGCATGTGTGATACAGTTTTTACTTTCAGTCGGTAACACGGTTGACAATGGGAGCCCACGTGCTCCCGAAACGCTGCGTTCCGCATAATTAATTAATTTGTGTGAGTGGAGTTTACTGCTATACCTGTGAATTGTACATCCACACAGTCCTTGCAATCGTCATTAGATAAAATTATTGCAAAAACTACCAGAAATTTTAATCCAAACGTAATATAACCTGTTTACTTTACTTTCCAGCGTTTCGGTTTGTTGTTATTGTAAGGAATTAAACTATAGGCCGTTCGCACCTTAAAATTCAGTGTAGGGTCTTATCTTATGTTGTCTTCTCTTTCTATTGACAGAAAGTTTATTTTCCACTTGGACAAAGTTGCGTAATTTTGTATTAGTGACTTTTTTGACAACTGCATTACCCGTGATTTCCATGACGTTTAAATTTTCGGTTAATTTAAGAACAATTAGATATGTCACATTCGTAAATTGTATTTTTTAAAAAAAGCCGTTTCATAAAATTTGAAAAATATAAAAATAATTTGCATATTTATATTAAATACTATCATGCAACAATACTGTAGTAAACATATACGAAAAATATTAGTATTTTCCATTTGTCATTTCCTCATATAGTCAACTGTAGTGTTTAAAACATCCTAAGAATATAATTTTGAAATAAAAATAATAAAATTTTGAGTACTAAACTTTAAAGTGCCACTGGACTATACAGACTATACAGAGATGATAAAGACAAAAATTACACTAAAGATTTATTTATAAATTAAGTACTAAAAGCATTTACATATATATATATATATATATATATATAAACGAGGGGAGGTCCAGAAGTTCGTGGAATGAAAGCATGTAGTTACAATTATAACTTTGTTCACTGAGGTTTCTAATCCTTTGCTATTGAAGACAAAGTACTCTTGGAACTCGCTCGAATATTTTCCTAATTACACCTTTTAATTCGATAAAAACATTTATTTTATGTTATTTATTCCTGAAAATAAAGTAAACAAGATTTATCTTTTGTTTATTGTAAGCATAAATTAAAACGTTAGACTCCCACTGTAATCCGTTTAATTTAATGAAGATTAATTTTTGCATTTCACAAGTTTCTCCGCCTAAAATAAAACTTGTGCTCCAGAGATACTAAATTTTCACTAAAATCTTTACTGCTTCTCAGTATTTTCGTGAACACTAAATGGTTGTTTTAAATATCGTAGCGTCAATTTTTCATCAAAAATATACTCCCAATATGTAGAAAATCGAACAAATATAAAAAGAGAAGATTCTAGAAGAAGCAATTTTAACCAATAACAAGTTTTACGTTTCCCAATATTAACATCACGGAACTGAAACGAAGCGCATCATATCAAGCGGAATCTCCATTTTACGCTAAAGGAGTGTTTTGCCCGATAATAAAAGAAGTGCAAATAGAATATGATCGATAGTCATAACTATAAAAGTTGGTATTATGGCGCGCTCGTAAAAGTGGAAGTATATTAAATTTCGTTGAAGCTGCGCCACACACAAACAAGAGTAAACAACGATATAGCTCACATCGATAGTATATTCTTGAAGGAGTGAGAAATAACAAGAAATATAACGGAAATACGAAATTTAAATTGCCTTTAGTTAAGAAGTATATTTCACTTCGTCTCAGTTATCGTTCCTAGAACATAACTCCGTTTACACTTGAATAAACTTCATCAGTCTTCCACGTTCCGCCTTGCTCTGGGGGTTGTTGGGAAGTACTAAACTACATAACTATAATTTTATAAGGAAGTAGGTCGAATGATATCGTTGCGTAGTGATGTTGACGTGGGAAGCGTATGCGGCTGACATAAATATTATCGTGTCAAAGGCAGGCCTATTGTTTGCGTAATTCAGTTTGCGTTTATAGACCGGCAATATTTAAATTTACGTTTGGTTTAACTTCGAACTTCAATGAAATGACACGAATGTACTCAGCAACGAGGGGTGAAATTAATGCAAGCTATGATATCGAAACTGTAAATAAATTTTATTTGATTAAGATTGACAGATAGACTTGATGGGGAAACTTCTTTGTTTTGAGGAGTAACTTAGTACTAATAGTAAATAAAAAAAAATACTGGAAAGGTATAGTAACACCTAGTTTCTATATGTGTAAATGTAATTTGGAGAATAGAGAATTGAGAAAAAAATGTAATTAATGGTTTTCTTTTCAATTAAATGCTTACTTTTGTGAATTACAACTATAAGAAGATAGAAATTAGTTTTTATATTTGCAGCTTCACTCAGAAAGTACTAATGAAGTTAAGTTAGTGCTCACGTTTGAAAGTAATAAAATGTTTGAGGTACTTGTAAGTGTCATAAACATGATTAGCAAAATAGTGGCCCACGGCAGCTCCACATCCGAAGTAAATCTCATACAGCCGAGGTGGTTCTTAAGCTTGGGGAAGAAATGATAGTCCGGAGAGATGCTCAAGTGCTTCGAATTTTAATTTGGCCAATCTTACATCGACAATTCCGCTCTTGTGAATTGGTGCATTGGCTTGGTGGGAAAGGACTCTTTTCTTGCTTTCGCCCGGGTTTCTCTCGACGATAGCTGTCTAATCGGTCTAAAAGTTTAGAATAGTGTTGTCCAGTAATCGTTTGCTCTTTTGGAAGGTAATCGATAAGTAACATTTACTTTCTCATCCCAGAAAACGAAGGCCATCACCTTTTTTGCCGATAGAATGATTTTGGCCTTCTTTGGAGCGGGTTTACCACGTTTAGTCCACTGATTTGATCCGTGTTTACATTCCACTGCGTAGTGGTGGATCTACGTTTTATCGCAAGTCACAATGGCGCAAAAAATCTGTTGGTATTTTGCGGCAAGAGGGTGATTTAGAAATACTGCAAGATAATGCAATACCATCGGGACAAAGTCTAATCGGCGAAAATTTTGTATTTATGTAAGCATAATAACCCCGCACTCAGCAATGGTATGTAAAAATTTCTTCAATAAAGAACAAGATAATGGCACCTTACAAATTAATGATATGGCCGCTGGAAAGCCCCAATCTAAACCCCATCGAGCTGTTATGGTACAAATTGTACAGGGGGGTCTGAAAAGGGTGCCCTACTTCCGTAGGCCACCTGTGGAACATAAAATATGTCAAAATGCGTATGCAACTGAAGATTTTGATGATTAGATTCTGGAAAAATTATCCATCAGGTCGAAATACTTAATACTCTAAGATTAGAGAAGGAGTTAACACTTCACATATTTTCAAATCTTTAGAAATGAATACCGTCTAGATTAGTGCTCTTGCGCCGATTTTGTTTTTAGAATCGTATTCTGTATGATTGGAGATAGCATTCGCTGAGTCTTGAACCAAATCCAAGATGGGCGGACTTTCGACGAAATGTACCCCTTACGTTTTTTGCGAAAGATCGAAATCATCTAAAATATGTCAAAATATCTCGATCACTAGAATGTAGGGAGATTATCCACCATGGCGTAATACGTAATATTCTAAAATTGAAGAAGAATTTAGTAAGAGTTATTGCACAAATGCAGTCTAGATTAGTTCTCTTGTGCTAATTTTGGTTTTAGAAGGGTATTCTGTATGTGGTTGGAGATAGCAATAATAGCAAAGAAGTAAAAGACTAATCAGCTGATAACTTTCCTACGCCATATTTTACTCCTAACTTGTTATGTTCAACAGCAAGTCTACAGTGTTTGGAAATTTATGTTGAATTTAATTTTAACATACAAATCATAACGAGTCTCTTAAATCAACATAGTATGTAAGGGATACACACTTCTAAAATATATTGGTACACACAGCACATGTTAAGGATACATACTTGGTCTGATTGAATGAGACTAAGAATGAAAGCGTGGATTTTTGAGTCAAGTAGTTTATATTTCATGTATTTAAATCAAAACTAAAAAGTAATAAAAAGTTTTTTTTTTGAATAATTGGATGTACCGCAATTTGGAGGGGATACATTTTCGGGCACATATTTATTTAAAAAAGGTTTTATTTTGGACAAGACGCCTCCACAGTCTAACCAGATGTTTTAGATACATTATGTACAGGTGGCGCAGGGGAACGGCATATTTTGAACGTTAGTTGTCAGCACTGTAGAGCTGGCAGTTGTTCGTAACGTCGCACAATTGTTGTGAACGCATTGCCATTTAGTAATCATGGATCCTTGGACTGGTGTGGAACGTGCAGTAGCTGTGAGAGCGTTTTATAAAAATGGTGATAATGCGACTGCCGCGCAGAGAATATTTCGACAGCATTACCAGCTTGGACGTCATGGACGTGTCCCATCTGCGCATGCGATTACAACGTGGGCGCGTAATTTTGAAGAAACAGGATCTGTCTTGAAAAAGAAAGCTCCAGGTGGCATTCGAACGGTACGTACCCCAGAAAACATTGAGGCTGTTAGAGCTGTAATCGAGAGATACTGCACGAATTACATTTGCATCCCTATAAGTTGCAGATTGTGCAACAATTACATGAACGAGACCCAGCGTCACGTATGGAGATTAGTAGGCAGATATTGGCTAAAATTAACGAGGACGCGAATTTCGTTGGTAATGGATATCAGACGAAGCCCATTTTCACCTGAACGGTTTCGTAAACAAACAAAATTTTCGCTATTGGGGCCAGGACAATCCTTGTGAGTTACACCAGCGACCACTACATAGCGACAAGGTCACAATATGGTGTGCTGTATCGTATCATGGTGTTATCGGCCCTTATTTTTTTTCACGTGAGAATGGTAGTGCAGCGACAGTAACATCCGCTCGATATGTTGAAATGCTTCAAACATTCTTTACACCGACACTGTACGAGCTTTAATCTTAACATGGAAAACATGTGGCTTCAGCAGGACGGAGCCACGTCACACACTGCTCGACATTCGATGGCAGCAGTTCGTCAATTGTTTGGAAGACACATTATTTCACGTAACGGTGACATTGAATGGTCTGCGAGATCCCCTGATCTTAGTGTGTGCGACTTCTTCCTGTGGGGGTATCTTAAAGGCAAGGTGTACCGTACACGACCTGCAACAATCCATGAACTGAAGGAGAACATTCAACAAGATTGGCATTCCCCAAGATTTGCAACACCGCGCAGAGTTTTCATAACAGGCTGTTAGAGTGTGAACGCCGAATGGGAGGACATCTTTCTGATGTCATCTTTAAAAAGTAAAGAGACACTTTTGGACATTTTGATTGTAGAAACATAAATGCCATGCTGCATACATGCACTTTCGTTAATAAATTACTAGTTTTATGAATTTATTCGTGGAAATCACGTTATTTCAAAATTTTCCGTTCCCCTGCGCCACCCTGTATAATTATGTATAAGCGCAAAAAAAAATCGAATGTTTATCTATACTT
The DNA here is from genome assembly GCA_023509865.1 of Trypoxylus dichotomus. NCBI lineage: Eukaryota > Metazoa > Arthropoda > Insecta > Coleoptera > Scarabaeidae > Trypoxylus > Trypoxylus dichotomus. Next base: position 10,293,333 of record CM042077.1, read on the forward strand.
CCTTGACCTTTTCTGTTAGTAAATTACATATAAAAAAAACAAAAATAAACTGTTTCATCAAATGCGCAAAGATAATAACCAGCAAAATTGCATATTCTATTTTCTAGAATAACGGTAATATCGAGCTACCATTTTCCATCAGCGAAATTACACCTACCGTCGATATAGATAGATGGATAGGCCATAATCACCGATTTCATGAGCTGGAATCGCTTTTCCGTCACGCCACTCCCATTTTTTCTCTCCTCCGCACGACTGTAATACGCGATATACATGTTACCGGCGCGGATAAGTCAAATTCGAGAAAGACGAGAACGGGTAGAGGGCGCTGCGCGTACGCGGAAGCGGGAAAGGGCCTAATCGGAAGATTATGCAAATGTAATTTTGTTTGGAATATTGGATTTTTGACGGGAGTACGCGCGTATATTGATGGAAGCGAATACAACCCTATAAATATGGTAACAAGTTTTTGCTTGACATCGGATTATCGCTATTATTATAGCGTTATTAAATTGCGCTATATAAACGTTATTGGAATATAAACGATATAATTTTTATGTCACGCGTTAATATACCGAACCGCAAATCCATGGAAATTGAGGCCATTTGGAGGATATGCATGCATATAGTAGAAATTCTCTAAAAGTACAGATGTACGTTATTCAAAATTTATGAAGAAAATGGTGTTGAAAGTTTGCTCATAATTTTCGACAAACAGCACTAATCTAACACATGGGCTGAAAAGTCCCGGACCTAACAAAGAAAACACGGTTTTTTTGGTTCAAAATTAGCTTTATTCATCAACGTAATCTCCATCGAGAGCAAGAGCAACGCAATCATTCCAGCGCCGCTCTAACATTTCAATACCACTTTTGTAGAACCATTTATCTTTTGCCTCAAAATAGGCCTCAGTTTCAGCGATAACCTCTTCATTCGTGCGAAATTTCTTACCGGCGAGCATTTTTTTGAGGTCTGCGAACAGCCAGTAGTCGCATAGAACCAAATCTGGCGAATACGGTGGATGTGGGAGCAATTCGAAGTTCAATTCATGTAGTTTTGCCATTGTTTTGATTGATTTGTGACACGGTGCGTTGTCTTGATGAAACAAAATTTTTTCTTTGCCATATGCGGTCGTTTCTTTGCAATTTCGGCTTTCAAACGCTCCAATAACGCTATATAATATTCACTGTTGATGGTATTTCCTTTCTCAAGATAGTCGATGAATATTACACCACGCACATCCCAAAATACCGAGGCCATAACCTTTCCAGCCGTTGTGCTTTCGGGCGCTTTGGACGAGGTTCACCAGTTGCTGTTCCACTCAGATGACGATCGTTTTGATTCTGGAGTGAAGTGATGGATCCATGTTTCATCCATTGTCACATATCGACGAAAAAATTCCAGTTTGTTACGTTTAAACATGGCCAAACACTGCTGAGAATCATTAACACGTTCTTGTTTTTGGTCAACAGTGAGCAAACGCGGCACCCACTTTGAACAGAGCTTTCTCATAGTCAACTGCTCAAGCAATATAAAGCCAATACGTTCTTTTGATATCTTTACGATGTCAGCTAACTCACGCAACTTCACTTTTCGATCATTCAAAACGATTTTGTGGTTTTTTTTTGATGTTTTCTGTTGTTACCGCCTCAGTTGGATGTCAGTTCTTCTGCATCATTGGTGTCTCTACGACCACGTTTGAAGTCAGCACACCAACGTTTTATTGTTGTTTCTGATGGAGCGGAGTCCTCATAACACTTTTCAAGCCATTGCTTCGCTTGAACGGTATTTTTTCCCATCAAGAAGCAGTGTAAAATTAAAACACGAAATTGTTTTTGATCCATTGTTTTGAAAATAACAAAAGTAGCGTAACTCTTAGCATAATAACTCACAAACTAATGAATAGAATATCATGAAATTTTAACAGCTGTCTTTTGAAGGTTAGTACTAACTGAGAGAAAGGTGACTGCAATAAAACTAGCGTCATCTATGTGTTAGGCCCGGGACTTTTCAGCCCATGTGTTATGTTATAATGTCATTCTGAAGTAGCCGTTGAAATTTCCCTCGTCTTTCTTTTAGTTAGGGTGAAAAGTATATAGCGGCGCTGATGCAAACTTGTTCTTAACAATTTAACATTGTACTTATCCTCCTTATATTATCAAAGTGAAACACATCAATTTAACAATATTTGAAGAATTCTCGTGCAGACATGCTTCCTAAAAACCATCACCAACATCTCCGATTTGCACGTAAATACGCTGCTTATAAATTTATTTATTAATCTCTCGAAGCAAGACAAATATCTAAACTAGTTATACGCGTTCCAGTGTAGTTTCTTTTGTTTTCCTAATAACTCTACAGAATTCGGCGTACTGCGTTATTTCTACTCCGGATTACGCTCGATAGTAAGGGCGAGCTCTAAAACGGTTCGTTTGTATTTAAATCACTTCGCCGGTTAATTTAACGAGTTTACTTTCGGCCATAACTCAAAAACTTCAGTAATAACCCGGGTACATATATCAAAAAAACATTCGGTTGACTCTCGAACGGGCATAAATCACGGCGAACGTTGTGCGAAAATTGAACGTACTTTAAATATTAATTGCGGAAATGAATCCCGAAACGTCAAAAAATGCTGCATTACGGCCCTATTAATTATGGTCTGTCACGAAGGACGGTTAGAATAATACGTGTATAATTGAATTTTGTAGAGTTTGGATACAATCACGATGCGTTCGTTTGAGCGATAATTCGGTTTAATAATACGTTTCATTGTTGAGAAGAAACGCTATTGACGTGTATACGTACACTGTAATTATGTATGCGGGGATTAATACAAAATGAATACTGTGTAATTATAATTTTTAGAAATAACGCCAATATTGAAAATATTTAATTCCTTTAAAGGGAAATATTAGAATATTTCAAAATGCTCTAACCTACAGAACACCAATCATAGGACAAAACAATAGTAAAAAGCCATACATACGTTGTGCAAATATATGCACTTAACTAAGAAACAAAATACCCAAGAAAGAACGCAAAAAATAACTTCAATAAGGCGTGTCCAAATTATGCCAAACCAAATTTAATATATTGAATATTCACTTGGATTCAAAGAAAATGTCAAGTTTTAGGAATAGATGGTGCAGGACAAATGAGGTACGTAAAAGTGCAACTTAGATACTAAACCATCGCAATCGATAAATCCATTTGTTAATTTCCAAACAAATTCGCAACAATAAGTTTCTCTGCGTTCTTTATGGGAACGCATACTATGACGCACAAGCAAAGAATGGTAATCAATTCTTTTATGAGGGTATTGACCACCAATTTTGCATGAAAGATATTTAAGGAAACGATGCTCAACTAGTTCCACTGTAAACCGATGGTAAGTACTATATGATTATATAAGTTTACCCTTTAGCAAGCAATGAAATAATTTCCTCAAAACATCTTGCTGGTAGCGTATAGTGAATTCACAGTGAAAAATAAAATACACTTGTCATGTGTGCTGCGTTGGTTTATTGATATAAAAATGTTTACAATAAATCACGAAGTTTTCATTATCGATTGATACAGAAATGGAAAATTAGAAAATAAGGAACGGTCGTATTCCTTACAAACATGTATAGATGAATTTGTGGCGGAATTTCTAAATTTTCCAGGGATATATGATTCAATGGCAAAATTTCGTGAAGCAGGATCGGTATCCCGAAAACCAGGTAGTGGTGGACCATCAAAACCACAGCTGAAAATATAGCAAATGTTGAGGAACGAATAACTTAATCACCTTAGAAATCTATTCGCAAGTTTTCAGAGCAAGCGCAGCTTTCATATTTTTCATATGGAACATACTAATCCTTAAGGAATCCTCTACAAAAATTTCCATACAAGTTTAATTATTTTCAACGGTATTTAGGCACGATGAATGTTCTTAACAAATCCCTCTTCTTGTTAATACATCGTTAACTTCCGCAGTTTTTCCTTAGGAGCGAAAATGTTCTTTGATAAGACCGATTCAAAAAATAAAGTATAATTTTGTAAGACTGGACTCAGAGAACAGATTCATGAATGGCTGAGCTTATATTTAAGGAACCAGCTACAAAAAGTAAGATTCAATAATAATATTTCTAATTAGCAAACGGTTTAATTATGGGATACCGTAGGGTACAGTCTCAGCGCTACGTTTGTTTTGTAATTCTGACATAAAAATGATTGCCACTTGAGGCAATAATTTAAATCATATGGTGTATAAAGTACACTTGGGTGACAGAATAAAATAGACACCATACTAATTAAAAAATAGATTCTATTCTCGTTATATATACAAAATATTTTAAAATTTTTAAATTAGATTAATATTATGTCGATCCACCTTTACTTGCGTGAAGTGCTGCGAGTCGTCGTGGCATAGAATCTATTAAATGATTAATGGTGTCTTCTGGAATATTTAACCACTCTTCTGTAACAGCTGCCACGAGTTCTTCCTTATTGCTGGGTTTTCGGGGTCGTTTCGCCATATTTGTCTGGATTATGTGCCAAACATTCTCTATCGGATTCATGTCTAGTGATGGCCTGGCCATGGTAAAATCCGAATCCCCTGTTCCTCTTTCCATGTGGTTGTTGTTCTTGCTTTGTGGCACGGTGCTCCATCCTCCATAAAAGTGGCGTCTTCTTTAGATAAAATGGCGTTGTCGAATATCGGTAGTAGTCCTTCTGTTAATATTTGGATATATTTTGCCGCATTTATATTTCCGTCGCAGATTACTAATTGCGATCTTCCACCATACCATATCGCGCCCCACACCATGATGTTCACACCGCCGTATTTCACCGTCTGATGCAAAAATTTGTCGTCCAATTGCTGTGACGAACGTCTCCATACCCACGTACGACCACTATCACTGAATTGGCAGTATCTGCTTTCGTCTGAAACAATGACAGACCGCCAAAACTCTTCGGGCTTCGTTCGCATTTCGATTGCCCAAGCCATTCGGCGCCGTTTTTGAAACGCCGTAAGGAGAGGTTTTTCCTTTGCCACCCTTTTATACATGCCCACACTGTGGAGGTATCGCACAACGATCCGCTGACTTTTCTGTGAAGTTGCCGCAAGCTCAGCTGTACTTTTTCGCGGTTCTCTTAACACTTCGCGCACAAGCCTCTTTTAGTTCTTTCAGAAGGTCCGGCACGACCTGGTCTCGGCTCCACTGTTGTTTTTTCCTTGCGTTTAAATTGTGTAATCACACGGTTAACTGTGTGGACAACGGAATATTTAAAAATTTACTTATTTCACGTTGCGAAGCGCCGCGTTCACTCTGGCCAACGATGCGACCCCGGGTGAAGTCGCTAATATCACTCGAACTTTATAAGCGAGGCATAGTTGTAACGATACTAAACTATGACGAATTCCTTCCGATACATCTACCCTTACCCTAATGACAAGAGAAAGTTCTTAATTCGTTCTTAGAATTTAGCTGTTTACATATATATACCGCTTACCTGGTGTCTATTTTATACTGTCACCCTAGTGTAAATACAGATCTCGTTGCAATTCGGTTGTGTGACAACAGTATTGTAGTGTAAATGCGAATGTTTAACATATATAGATCTCTCTATTCAGAATTCTTTATTTAACATTCAATTTTTACATTTATTTATACAAAAAAACCTTATCTAGAGTACTCATAGCAAAAATTGCATTTATTCTTATTGACTTGTCTGAAATTTTACTTGTTTCATTGTCTCTACAATTTTAATGTATTGTTTTTTAAATCAATTTTGCAATCACGATGATAATGATAAGTAACTCTATTTGATTCTATAGTCCTTTTCTGCAGTGGTAAGTGTGGTAAATATTCATGTTTTACTATATTCTTAGTTATTCGCTATCACTTACTATTATAGTCTTGACCTGAGAATACATAGAGTAGCTACACGAAACCCTTTTTCCCAGATATTTAAAAATTAATTTGAAGAAATTTTTACGCAACAAATTTTTACAAATCGTTTATAGGAATTTTAAACCGAAGAGTTGTATTTAAGAAACTCATACGGTAACCACCCCTCATTGTTTACTTATTTTTTTCTTAACAGGAATGCATTACAATAGAAGATACGTTAATAGAATAAATAACTTAGTTATCTTCTATATTAAATAAAGATAATCCTGCAACCCTTAACCAAATGTTTCCCTTTTCATTTGTTTCTAATACATCTACATAACAATAATAGACCTATTGCATGATGCGTGTCTAATGTCAAGGTTATATCCCCGCAAGTAAGTAGAGAGTGAACAATGAATATTAAAATGACTGATTATTAAAGTAGCGCATCAATTTTAAAAAGATGAAGTGATTTTCAAATTGACACTTCGAAATATTGGAGAAAGGAAGATAAATAAATAAAAATGCGACACTATATTACGTAATTTTGTCTTTTATATTTCTTCTCCGTATATTTAAGACTTATGATTAAGACTTGCAGGTGCTGTTTTTTTTTTAACATCCGATAGCTCATACAAACAATACAAGTGTAAATAATAAAATGAATTTATTATCAAAAGTTATGTACAAATATGGTTACTTTTCCACACAATCTCCGTGAAAATTTATGAATTTGTCGTATCTATGGACGAGCCTTCCAATCCCCTTTGCATAGAATGTTGTCGCCAGTAAGTTGAGATGGCATGTGTTTTGAAGTTTCTCTGTACTTTGGAAGTTCTGCTCTTCTAGGCCCTCCTACACAGTTGATATTAAAACTTCAGGAAATTTCATACTCAACTCACTGCCGATAAACCTCCGTGTTTCTCGTACTATTTTGTCACTTAGTTGAACAATATCTTCTGATGGCTCGGCCACCTTTAAATTTCCTACACCACTCACGCACAACACCGTCCGTCATATACTCGGATAATTCTTCGATGAATTTCAGCTGCACTATTCCCTTCTGCTTGAAGGAATCGAATTACACTACGCCAATCGTATTTGGCGGGAGAATCAATTGCAGCATGATTATGTGCCTGTAACTAAGATGACAACGGCGTAATTATGTTGCAAGTGATAGATATTATAGTGGGGGAGATGCGTAGTCACCTTCTGGGCATCTCCGTCCTTTTCAGTGACTGTTTACAGGTACGAATGCAGGTTAAAAAGACAGCCCTCGTACAATAACAATAATAATAAAATTCCTGTACTTTGTTTCCAAAAAGCTAAGCTTCTCATTTAATTTCAAACTTAAGTTTACTCGAATTTTTCGCGGTGTATGAATGAATTAATACTTGACAAATAGATGATTCTGCTTAAAGAGATCAATATTGAGATCGCCGTAATACTAAATTTAAACTACAATTACACTACCTTGCATTAACCTCTTTCTTCCTCTTTTCTATCTTTTAGATTATCTAAGGAATACTTACAACCTGACAGCAAAGGACTTTATATACTGCACATTTTTCACCGTTCGTGCCTAACTCAACTGGATTATAATAACTATAGTTGTTGTTTGGGCTATTTCGATCATTATTTGAACTTATATAGTCCGACATTTCGGCAGTTCGTCTACTGCCGTCTTCAGGCTAGGCCTAAGAGGGGCTGTTGCTTCCCAGATCAATCATGCTTCGATGATTTTTTGTCTGACGTGAATGGGAATCGAACACGATTTATTTTTCGTCGATTTCCGTATGAAGTTGGCAGTAGACAAGTTGTTGAAACGTCGGACTATATAAGTCCAACGAACGACGGAAATAACCCAAACAACAACTCTAGTTATTATGAGAATCCGTCGTCAATAGTATCACGTTAAGAGTCAATTGGATTATTTAACGCATATAACAAAATGTTCCCATTACAGTCGATTTAAAAAATTCCCTTTTATGATTTACAAACCGTATAACTTCTACTATTTTCCCAATGAATGCAGTAAAGACCTTAAATCTCCTACCTCTAAGGCGATATTCCTGAAAGTTCGTGAAAGCTCACCGGTTTCGCAACGCTCGGATAAGAGAGTAAACTAAAGGATGATGATAGGTGCGAGGGGAGGACGTGTTTCCATTTTCCTTTTGCACACACGTCGAAGTCAAAGCCTCTTTACGTCTTGTCGCCTCATGCGAAAACCGTCGGCTTAAATAATATCACATCGTAGACACATTTCTAAATCAATACTACCACTAGGTAGTCTAAGAGCGTCGTCTTAATTTATCTCGCGGCATAACATCGTTTCGATCAAATTAACATCACAAGGAACCACACTACGACCGCCTAGTAGCGTGAAATCGAGTAAATAATTGGTCCGCCGCTTGTATACAGTACGTATAACGATAACGACAAAGGAATTGCTGGATGTTTATTTTCCATTACCTGAACGGTGACCAAGTCGAACGTGTCTCAGTGGCACTTTTTAAGCGCTATATCGCTCACATTGTTTGCGTTCAGCAGGTGATACACCTATTTACAAGGGTTATAAAGTATGTTCTTTGTAGGTTAATAGCGTAATAATATTGTTTAGCGTATAATCCATTAAAAGAGCACGTGTTATTAAGTTGTTTAAACGAATTTCGTTAATATTTACCTCTCAATGCTTGTGAACAATTTTTGATTGCCTTCAGAAGATCTTTTGAAGTCGATATTTAATTCCTGACATATTACGTTTGCTACGAATTAAACTGCGAAAGTGTAATACGATCTGATGTGGCCCCATAAAGAGAATAATAGCAGCTGTGGTCTTTGTTAGAATTGTATTTTTAGTTTGGTACAAGAAAAATAATTTCGTGCAATCTAGGAAAGCAATCTATTCAGTAGAAACATGAGATATACTTTTTCTTTCAATTGTTTAATATTTATCAACGGTAAAAGTTAGAAATCGTCTAAATTTGCGTTTCTGAACGTATTGAAGTAATAGGCATGATTTTGTTAATTTCTTTAATAATAAATAGGAAAGTACCTATAAAATACGAACGAAATTTTTATAATTCCAGAGATAGACATGGCACGAAGTCAGGCATTGCATTTTAACCCAAAAAATGTACTAAATTTCTATTTCTAAAGATATATAAAGCAAAATCAAAAGATGTTAGATATCAACGAATGAAGATAAAATTATTATTCGGAACAGACTCTATAAGAAAAGACAATTACGCACTTGCCGTTTAATAACATAGTGTCCGTGAGATATTACAAGATATCTACTAGCATCGTGACATCTAAGGGGATTTAAGCCGACTTGAATTCATTGATCTTGTGGTGCAAGGGTTTAGCATGCTACACCGGAGATATAGAGATGTTGGGTTCAAGTCCGCTCCGAGACCCATATTTTTTCGGAAATTTAATTACGTTGGAAATTGCAAGAAAATTGTAATTTTATCAATGAAGAAATTACTTTGGAGGATCTGAATGGATTCCATGGAAATGAAGCATATTGGAGAATAGGGTTAGGCTGACATACTTAACTGGTTAAATTGTAACCTCCACACCCCAGGTCAACTAGAGGATTAAAATTATGATTATGAGTGTCCACATACGACAAGAGGTAAATTACTCACAGGTATCGTAGTAAACTTCATACCACAAGTCAGTTGGTAACTCGGTTGACAATGAGAGTTCACGTGCGGTTAAAATGTTGCATTCCGAATAAATTATAAATGTTTGTGGTGTGGAGTTTATTGCGGTATCTGTAAATTATACAACCACAGTCCTTCCAATCGTTGAGGTAAATTGCTAACGAGAAGAAACTAAGATAAATTGTTGCAAAGGAGACGACTTTTCAAATTGCAAGCTCTGATTCCTAAAAATATATGGCAATTTAAGCTCATACGTAAGGGTTAATCAATTACTATGTTTAAGAGTTTAGTGCCACTCAATTTGCGTAATATCCGTAAATACGTTTAGCAGCTCTATTTAATTACTTTTTTGTGTGCAATAATAATTAAGCAAATAGGATATTTCAAATACTGCACGCTCCTTCTTTTAAAATTTTCCGATAAATATTATACTAAACTTGTTAAACGCCATTAAAAATTTAAAATAAATGCTTTCTTCAAAGTGTTACAAAACACTGCTTTTATAACACTTATACCGTTTCATTTGGTGCTTAGTTCTTACTTTATCAAATGCGGATAATAAATACAGGAGTTATCACTTGTGGTGTTTCTATAAAACAGTATGAATTATTAGGGAAAGAAATGAGCTTCTCAATTCTTGCCTGTATATTGAATGAAGTTTTTTTCTTACATGCATTTCAACAACTATGAAACAGTTAATTGAGAAGAGAAATGCAGTTTTCAGAGTATAATTAAAAGGTACTTCTGTTTGATAAAAATGAGAGGCATTCTAGATATTTAGAAAAAAAAATTAAAATATTTTTTTAATATAAGCTCTTTCTTTTGATAGTTAAATGTTGAATTTAGAGAGAAAGTATTCGTACGCTGCCAGCATTTAGTTTAGCTTATACTTTCTAGGCTGTAACACAATGGAAACAATAGTTGGTATAAAATACGGTTACTACACAAAGCAAAGAAACTATCAACGAAAGTTAGTCTTTTTAAAATAAATATCACAGTTAGCTATGACTTCCTACTGATGCTTATTATTTAACTGATTACTTAGTAAAGCAGATGTTTAATTTAAGCAGAGAAAAAACAAGCTCAAGGATTTAATATATAAATATGCAAAGTCTATCTTTGTCCGACACCGCAAGGTATGAAGGACACAGGATTAAAAAATATATATATATGCAAAAATCTATAGTTTTGGTATAAAACAAACAAGAAAGGAATTATTGTGAAAAACGGAGGTCTATTATTTTTCTTCTATTTATAATAATAGAATAAATATAAATGAATATATATTTTGTAAATGTTCTCTCATCTTATGTGGTCTTGAAGACCCTTATACCAAAACAAGAAATTTTTTTTCTGATATGTCAATTGGAAATTGAATAATACAAATAAAAAAATAGTCATTCACAGAAACTAATACTTTCAAAGAATTCTTGTCGCTTTTCTAAAAAAAAAATAATAATAATAAACGAAACTCCCCGGTTTTGGGTTGCGGATTTACATTGTACTTTACATAGACCATATAGGTGGATAATGTTTTTGGTATCCTATCTACGTATAACATTGTATTATAGTATTACTACTATTTCCAATTAGAACAATGCCTATTAAACAATAACGTCACATTTAACGCTGTAATTGGTTGATTAAGGGACGGCACGGTTGCGCTAGTCTAACCCAAGTTAATACTATTACCGATTCTGTCATAGGAAAGATATATAACGTTGTTCCCTATTATAATTCCATTATAGCGATCTGCCAACGTTTCGCATTAGTTAAAATCAGTGGCGTAGTTCCCCCAGGGAGACCTGGGAGCTTAAACCAGTCGCATTATGGATCCAGAGATTCAACATATGATTATTTACATATTACAATAAATATATATATATATATATATATATATATATATTAGAAAATTTTTCTTCCTGACAACTTCTGCTGTACATTTGGTTAGTTTGATTCCTTGAAAGGAAATTGATCTTTAAGTCGTAATCTCAGCGTTATAATAACGGAATTTACCTGGTAGAGTTAAGATAATTTTAATAGATTGCGGTCTTTGAATGAAACATCACATATAAATGTATATGTATGGGGTGCTACTTTAATCTAACTTTCCAATATACGGTAATAGACATCCTCCCAAAAAATTTTTTTTGTATATGGTTCCTATTCGGACACTAACAGAATATTTGGATTTTAACATTTGTTCCTTTGCGTGAATATGTATTTAATTATACAATAACAATTATAGTAATAATAATAATATCTTTATCCAACAGTACAAGTACCAAATTAAGGATAACGTTACAATATCATTTTAATAGTATCTCAGACTTTCACGGCCGTTTGACATAGTTGTAACGGTTGCCAGTTTCCGCTTACGAATATGCGTCTTCGGGTTCCGAACAGCTCAAATTTGGCCTCATCCGTCCATAGGACGTTGTTCCACTCTTCTGTGGTCCAGTGTTGGTGTTCACGAGCCCGTTTAAGTCGCTTTTGCTTGTTTTGTTTGCATAGTAATGGCTTTTTCATCACAATACGTCCATGGAGCCCGGCTTTCTATATGCGACGTTTGACTGTAGAAACACTGACCAACATTTAATTCTGCCGTGATTTTCGGGGCTGGTTTGCGTCTATTTAACTTGCTGGTAACCAATATTCTGCGATCATCTGCAGATGTCGCTTTTAGCCTTCCACGCCGTCTTTTATTAAGAAAACTGCCAGTTTCCCGATATTTTTTTACGTTATAGTCAACCGTAGCGTGGTGTATTTTCATTTTTTGGCAATTTGTCGATTACTTATGCCACTTTTATGGTAAGCTATCATAAGCGCACGTGTTTCCGTACTAATTTCTCTTCGCGGAGGCATTTTAAAAAATTGTTACACGATATTTCTCTCACGACGTGAATAGGGTAAATACCACACTGCATCTGACCATAGGTTACAGATTTCACTATAATCTTCTAGGAAGGTAATTTAAACATTATTACCTACAATCTAACGGATGACTAAATTTACCCAGTAAATTCAGAGGGATTGTTATTGTGATTGCACCGCAACAAACAGTTTATGGTAATCCGACCAAGTGCAGGTAAATGATAGTAAACCTTATGCGATATAATGGGTGTTTATCTTACTGAACTACATTTTAAATACGTATTTCATTTTATTATAATGTTTTTTTGGTAAACATAATACTACATGAATAATCCATGAAAACAGGGGTGCCTAAACACTTTTGAACGGTAGCGTACATACATATTTGCAGCGTTCGCAATAAATAAATATTTACAGATTAACAATGAACCGAACTTCATATTCAAATTAGCTGACAAACGACATTATAATTTAGAAATATTACAAACGACACGTCATATGCAAGCGCCCAAAAGCGCGCGCAGTTTAGAAATACAAAGGAAACGTACGCTAAATCGTAATTAATACTAATTCCGAGTTTAACCCGTTTGATATTAGCGCGCCAAATACAGATATGATCATAATTAAACGGTATAATTAACTATAACTGTCAATAGAGCACGCGACTACTGACCGCTCTTCGAACTACTCCGGTATATTACTATTTGTGTTGTGATATCAATATCCAACCCCGTGGCTCTACATATATTCCAGCGTGCTGTGCTGTATGTTGGCCGTTTCGCTGGAACTATGGTGTATTGCGTTCAAATATCGTATTCGGTTTACTCGTGTATACATATGTATCTCTACACATATACAGTGGATGTGCCGGTGCTATAATTAAAAACGATAACATCCTGACTAAACAAGGAAGCTTGTTAAACGGGAATTCACAAACCGGAAATGTCGGTTCGATCAGGTAAATTTCGATATTAAATGATTGCCGTTTTGGTTGTCCGGAAATGCGCAGCAGCCAAGTTATGTGTACAACATACTTTCGAAGAGATAATTTTGCACTGCTGTGTAACTGAAAGTAAACTCACAACTATTTTGAATCTTAAAATTTTTCCCATTTAAGCGTATATGCTTATTATTATTAATGTTATTAAAGTTAGTTTTTATTAGTTCTTTTTTATATTTTGTTTATTTATTCCATTCAATTTGCTTACTTAATTATATGGGATATTTACCCTTCATTCAATTTAATCCAGTTGTTTAAAATCCAAATGATAAAGGGCCTTTCCCAATTTTAAAATGTTGCAAGTCACCTCTAGTTTTATTTTGCTGACTGTAAGCTAAGGCTTTCAGATATCTCTACTGTTTTTTCCTTTAGAATTCAAGAAACCTATAAACTAATTGAAAAACATTTATCATTATAATACGACCAATAAAGTAAACAGCAAATAGTGTTAACATAGTATTTCATTAGACACCAGAGAAAAACAGAGCTGGCAGGAATAATAGATTTATTGTAAGGATGCCATTAGTGTTGTCAGAACAGTCCATGGCTTTCAAGCACTAGTCTGGCATCCTGGTTCTTTAGTTTAGGAGATGTTCTTTCGTTTTTAGGTATTCATGGCATAGACTGCAGAGTTGGTCTTTAACTTTTCCAAATATGTATAAATGAAGTTTCAAATGGTGTTCTGCCATTACTCATGCCAGTAGTCTGAAGCGACCCACCAACAATTTTAGGCGGAAACTAGACCCTTTGGTATTTAGTCAATATTGGTTGCCAGGGGTCCTCTTCTGTGTCGAAATGCACCAAATGCTTACGCAATTTGGTCTTAGTTACATTGCAGTGGGCTTACATCCTTAGAAATATACGTTAGATTGTTGTGATTAGGCTTTCTGGGGCACTTCTTATAGTGTCTTCTTGTATGTAACCGTGAAGTGGTGTTGATCCCAAGCATTTCTAGAGCTGCTGTGACACATGACACCTACGATGTTGTGAAGCCGCTGGATTTGTGGAAGCTAGTGTTTGAGCAGTTAATGGCCACAATACCAAAAGATCTGGATTTGTTGAAGCTGTTGTTTGGGCAGTTATTGACCACCATACCAAAAGATCTGAATTTGTTGGAGCTGTTGTTTGAGTAGTTATAGACCACGAGCAAAAGATCACTTGCGGCTTATAGCAAATTTGTAAAGTTATGATGTCGTTTTCCGCAAGTGAACAGTGTAGAGGTTCCACGTTAACTATTTTGCCAAGTGTTCCTTCTAAATGTTTACGTCGATCGGTAAAACTAATTACCTTGCTGTTTATATAGATTGGTGTTGGACAGATTCGTCTTCTAATAAAAGGAACCATTAATACTTTTTGGGCTTCATACGTTCATGGAGCATAACTTTAGCCTATTCGGGAGACTACGTGTACATATCTTTGGCAAAAGCCACTCTCTTTATATATTTGATGTGGTTTGACCTAATACCTTTTCTATTCTTTTAATCAGGTATGAGGAGAAACTGATGGCTCTGTATGTGATCGCCTTCCTTTTTTATTTTCTTCCTGGCTTTAGTCATTTAGCCACGTACAAAATCTAAAATACAAACGTCAAAAAGAAGATTCGATACGAAAGGAACAACACAAGAATACACACTTTACGACTCGAGGTAGATCGTGCCGACTTGAATCAAAACAAAGGAAAAGGAATGATATCCACAAAGAGAATGAAATAAACTAAGAGAACGAAGCTAAATTACAGAACTAAAAGCATAAGAAAGACAAAAACCAGTCCCATAAACGTATTTTATTGTGAATTAAAAATTCCATAATAATGTTATAAACGTCTATATTATTTTGTGCCAGAATCAAAGAGGTATTAACTGGGGGGTAAAAGATGAATTTACATAAATTTTGAAAGAATTCATCTCGGTATCTGGCAAAATTATAACGTCCAAATAAAATATAGTTAATATCACCTAATGCCCCATTATCACATGAGTAGTAAGGGTTTATCAAGAACACCAATGTGAGTGTAACGCATAATACGTTCTAGATCTCTAGGTAAACTCATGTCAGTCAGTAGCAACCTTCTTTATAAATACTACATTTAAATCTCCAGGTTATTGGAAGGCGTAGCTATATTATATTCAATACGTTGACATTAATTCCACCGCTCTTTCAATAAACTGTTTTGATATCTTTCTCAGATGACATATCTTTAATTTCTCAATGTTTCTTATTCCTTCCCAAATAGTTTGAAAAATATCGCTTGGTTTTACTAGAATTTTGTAAATTTGAGTTTCTTTTATGAGAAACTTTAAGAAATTGTAAACAAATTTTGACAAGACGGTGTGTCCGATCTCTAACAGGCAGAGTATTTTGTAGGTTATTAGATATTCGATGTACAAATACGAATAATGCTAATTTGCTGCCTCTTAGATTAAAATTGGTGTAACAACAACAAAGTCAAATCGAAATGTAACTAATGTTTTTGGGGGAAACAACAGCACGTAATCAACAGTGCGCTGGCAATATATAACGTCGTAACAGCCAGCCATAGGATGAGCTTTAAAAATGTGAACACCTTATGAATTGAGGACAATTCACTGTGAGACTCTCTTTTGAAATTATATGTATAGTCTATATTATTTTCGTTGCTTTTCTCTTTAGTTCTATAAATTACATTTTAAATATTTTAAATTTTCGTCGTAATCCCTTCATTTGCACTGGTTATGTCTATGTAATAATTATTTTTGTCGTTGCAATTCGGTCGTAATGAGGCTTTGAATATTAGCAGCGAAGCTTTTCTCTTTAAAATCCTGTCACTTAGTTTTTATCACGATTTTTAACGACCCCCATGTCCCTTGCTACAGCGAGTAGTTATTCTCCCAATAAATTCACCTCCAATTAATTTGTCGCCTCTCTCTCACTTTCCTTTACGATAGCACTGATATTCAACTTACTGGCTGTACACGGGTAAAGCTACAAATCACCGGTTACGATACCTCGTTAACGAGAAAACAAACGGTTCGCTAATCCATCTTACTAGCGGGCAACCTGTTAAGGCTCAGCTCGCCTGCGTCAACGCCTACTGAACATCTTAATTTGAATCTGGTTCTTTTTTTGGCCATCGAAAAAGATAATTTGTTTTTTGCTGGAAGGGTACACGGCCGATATTATCAGATTTAGGGTCCTGGGCTTTTTCATCTCTTTCTTCTATACGACTATTCCCTCCGATACGTTCAAAGGACGTGGGGGGATTCTTTCCAGCTACGTTTGGCGAAAGAAATTTGGAACGAATGATTTCCAATTGATAGCGTATGTTTTATTTTGTAAATAAATGTGTTATTGGTTTAGAACTTCTTACAAGCCTGTAGGTTACTGCGACATAGACTAGCAGGACAGAGAGGATACATTAGCAATATTAATTCTGAACACGTTTTATTGTAATTATATAGAAGTTAAATTAATTTTTGCAATTACCGCTATGAGACATGCATATTGATACAGGTTAATCGTATACATAGAGGATAGATGGATTTACTTTGTTTGTCGCAGCGAAATGCCCAATTTATCTATAGAAACAGAAATAAACGACCGTAACACAATAGACCAAAATCTCCACAGCGTGTTCCTTATGAAATTTAAGCTATATACAGAATGTGAAGGGATGTTTCTCCAGTTGTATAGACAATCCTCATAAAGGCACTAAATGAAACTCTCCCATTCGAAGTGTCAAAAGCAACCAAGTACTCTTCCGTATTATCGGAACTGAACGGAACCCGTCGCTCTGTTTCACAATAAATCCGGGATGAATTATTGATGATCAATTCTGCGGACCGTTTACAAGTAAGGGGCGTAAACGTAACAGTAAGCAGAAATAACGCGGATTGCATATGCTCCCCGTACTTTATGCATTGATTCGTTGCTCTCTTCCGAGGCGCCGGGGGGTGTTTTATGACCTTCCGCGCTCCGAAACCATTACTTTTTACGCCCTCCCTTTCTTTCGCAGAATATTTATCGGCGACATATGGTTTTTCTTTTGTATTTCTCTGAGCACCCAACGACGGAAACCGATGCAAATTTATCGTTGGGCATAAATTTGCGAGTTATATATGGATATAAGAGGTATATGTTGTTTTTTTAAGGGAATCTACTACGTATGATATTTGATCATTCTTACTAAAATAATGGAAAATGTTAAAAATAAGTTGTAGGAGGTGAATAGAGTAAACGTGATACTATGATACCAAGGATAGTATAATTACCAGTATTCACTTATACACTCACAAATATCTGGTATATACATTAACATGTAAAGTGAAACAAAAGGTAATATTACCATGATAGAAGTTTTATTGGTAATAGTTCCATAAGAAGGATTACACAAAGCGACACTGGAGACTGTGATCAGTTTCATTTTCTTGAATAATGGATAGTTAAATTTGAGAGGGCTCTATTCAAATTTGATTAATAATTTGCAGTGAATACTTCATTAAATTAATTTAAACACGTATCTTACCATGAATTAGTCTTCTTTGAAATCCGTTTGTTTGTGTACTACCATAGCAAATTTAACACATGGGCTGAAAAGTCCCGGGCCTAACAAAGAAAATACGATTTTTTTGGTTCAAAATTAGTTTTATTCATCAACGTAATCTCCATTAAGAGCAACGCAATCATTCCAGCGCCGCTCTAACATTTCAATACCACTTTTGTAGAACGATTTATCTTTTGCCTCAAAATAAGCCTCAGTTTCAGCGATAACCTCTTCATTCGTGCGAAATTTCTTACCGGGCGCTTTGGACGAGGTTCACCAGTTGCTGTCCACTCAAATGACGATCGTTTTGATTCCGGAGTGAAGTGATGGATCCATGTTTCATCCATTGTCACATATCGACGCAAAAATTCCAGTTTGTTATGTTTAAACATGGCCAAACACTGCTCAGAATCATCAACACGTTCTTGTTTTTGGTCAACAGTGAGCAAACGCGGCAACCACTTTGAACAGAGCTTTCTCATAGTCAAATGCTCATGCAATATAACGCCAATATGTTATGTTGATATCTTTACGATGTCAGCTAACCCACGCAACTTCACTTTTCGATCATTCAAAACGATTTTGTGGATTTTTTTGATGTTTTCTGGTGTTACCGCCTCATTTGCACGTGCACTGCGTTCTGCATCATCGGTGTCTCTACAACCACGTTTGAAGTCAGCAAGCGAACGTTTTATTGTTGTTTCTGATGGAGCGGAGTCCCCATAACACTTCTCAAACCATTGCTTCGCTTGAACGGTATTTTTTCCCATCAAGAAGCAGTGTAAAATTAAAACACGAAATTGTTTTTGATCCATTGTTTTGAAAATAACAAAAGTAGCGTGACTCTTAGCACAATAAATTACAAACTAATGAATAGAATATCATGAAATTTTAACAGCTGTCTTTTGAAGGTTAGTACTAGCTGAGAGAAAGGTGACTGCAATAAAACTAGCGTCATCTATGTGTTAGGCCCGGGACTTTTCAGCCCATGTGTTATCTTCTGTATTTTGTTTTTTTTTTAACGACACCTGAATAGGTAGAATGAAGAAAAAGAAACGTTGTGACTAGGTGTAAATTCATATGAAAATATAGGAAAAAGGAAAGAAAACGGGTCCAATCTCGCAGTATCTAAGACAATTTAATCAGTCAATAGTTACCGGTTCCGTGCGCAATTGCACATTATCAGGCCAAGCCTGGAATTGCAAATAAAAGCGACAATAAAAAATTAAAATAAGAAACTGAAAAAATCGCACACTTACAACTCAAGAAAAGGAGTACAGAGTTAAAACAGATGCACAAAACAATATCAAAAGTATCACGGTGGCAGAACAAACTTTTTAAGGAAGCATAAATTAAAATTGTATAAGGGAGGTACACAAAAAATTAAAATTCCAAAAGGTTGCAAGTCAAAAATAAATTTCTTTCAAATAAATATTATAAATATAGAGACCTCCATATGTCAAGAGGCTAGATGAAATCAAACCAGAAAATTTAGAATATTATGGTAAGTGGAATCAAATAGGTCAAATGGTGATCTACTGCAATGGTTGAATAATTTCTGAAAGGTAGGAGTAGAATCAAAAGTGATCTGCGCATTAAACGATTTTAAATCTCTGAAATATCCGCAGTTTTAATATTTCCAAGTTATTTAAACGTAAACCCTTGTAGCGAAGTAGAAAATTTTAAAGTTAGATGTTTTATCGAAAGACTGGTTTCTTTGTAATAAATGTAATGCGAATTGAAGGAAACCGATTGTGGAAGGTTTGCACCTGTTCCAGAAGATGTATCTAATAGGTAGGTGACCAAACCAAGGATACATACTCCAATCTAGATCGAGTAAAAGCAAAACAAAATCTTTTGTTAGGTCAGTATATACAACGTCTACACCATCAGATAAATATTGGGTAATAGTAACATGATTAGTTACTGCAGATCGGAACAACAAAACGGTGGTGGTTACCTGAAATACAAGGTTTAACTTGAGCATGTATGTACTTCTGTAAACATTTCTGAAGCACTTTAGCAAAATTATTTAGCAAAGCTATAGGTCGGTAACTGGAAAAAATACACTTCTCCACGCTTTTGTAAATAGGTACCACTTTGGCAATTTTCCATGCAGATGGGAAGGTGGATGTTGTAAGACTAAGACTAAACAAGTAGCAAAGACGAGAAGGAAACATATGCTCGCAGTCCATAACCAGAAAGGCCGGTATATTATCGCTACCTGCTATGCAATTACCTTTAGCGATTTAAGAGCATACAGCACGTTTATCTCACTCACAGAAACGAGATCAACCATACCAGCATCTTGAGAAATAGAAGCAGCAGGTACCGAGCACCTTCAGAAATCGAAGCAGCAGGCATCGGAGTTAATATAGACGAAAGGTAGGATCGTTCACTATGGAAGGTGGATCGTTATACGCATTGCCGTAATCATACTTTATCGTTTTAGAAATACTTCTCCAATCCCTCCGGGAATGCAGAAATTGCTAAAGATGTCTGTGATCGGTTGAAATAAAGAATTCAGTTTCCTTCTCATACTCTTAAAAGCATTTAAGTCACTTCGGCAACCTGTTCGGCTGTACATGGATCGATAATGATTCTTAAGTTTAATATTATTAATGTGATCACGTATGAGACACAAAGGATAGTTAGCGTGTGCACTGGTTTTTACTGGGACAACGTGTGTTTATAAATTTCAGCATAAAATGCAGAACAAGCATCTATATTTGAATAATTGTAAATAAATGTATAATCAGTAGATAATAATGAATTGCGCAAATTAATAAAATCCGCGTGCTTAAAGTTATACTTTCTCATCTTTATTACCACACATAAAGTTTGTGGAATTAAAGATTTTTCATTTCTATCTTTTTGACAATAAATACATCAACTTGAAATACACTATTTTTATATTATTATGTTTGTTCGATTTGTACGAGATGCCCAGTTTACATATACCCTTGGTCGGTATATTTCTGGCTAGTGTTCAAATTTACCAACAAGATTGAGATTTTAGGTAAATTAGTGCCCGATTTACACTTGCCCGGCTTTAGATTGCAATAGTGTTATAACTCTGGTGTTCTGATACGCAGTTCATAACGTGACAATTGAAGGCAACCACGCCAACACAATTATGAAGACGATACTCAGAAAGGAAGTCGAACGAAGAAACGAGCAAAACAAACGCTAACTGAAACAATACGAAATTTAAAAGGAAGTCGGCGGAAATCAGTTGTTTGCCGTCAAAGTTGCTTCCGCCTTTTCATTGTTAACTACAGCTAATTGCAACGCGGCTGTCGTCTCCGAATCGAAGCGATATCTCGATTTCAGCCGTCCGCAGAAATCTTACGCGAAGGCGGCGAAGGAGTCGAATAACCGAACCATCTATCGTTCATTCCTCCGCCGTCGCTCGCCGGTCTTAACGGTAATGTCTCATTAAAGAAAGGAATTAGTGCCGGTTACCCGGCGCGCCGCAGTCCCAATTTGATAATTCGGTTCCGGTATGGGCTCGCTTAAGGAGGGACGACGGGCGAGAGGCGCTTGGTCGATGGACGGGGAAAAGGAATATCGACGCGCAATGTGACGTGGCGAGTTGCTATTGTTTTATACCCGGATCCGATGTTAATTAACTGAAAAGACGAATTTACCGCCCTGCGGATTTATCTACAGGCCGTACGGTTTACGTGTATGCGACGACGAGTTGGCCGACCGTTTATTTTATGTGTGTTTGTGTGCGTGTTCGTATATGCATTGTCCCGGCTTGGATTTTACTACCGTAACGAAACGATCCCCTTTCGTTAATGAGTTTGCGAGGATATCTCTAAGCGAGACTGCTTCTAGCTATTTTCTCATGCATTAACCTTGTGAAGATGCTTGTTGATACCTCTGTTGCGCGTTTCGAAATAATCGTAATTGAAGTCGGCCCTATGCAATAAGATGCAAAGATGCTCTGATTATGCCGGAAGAGACGGAAAACTTACACATAAAATTCTCCATAATTAAGAGGTAATAAGTACACGTCTTTCAATGTTCTACCTTACCCAAGCACCAACATTATTCCCAGCAAACTCAGGTATGCGTGTATTATACAGTGTTGAAATTTCCAGATGAATAACTAATAGCAATATATGTTGTTGTAGACTTCCGCGGTTGTAACTACATTATAAAATTTACCATGTAATATGTCAAATATACCGGGTTCTTTTTTATCATTACACATATATTTTTCCTATATATAACTTTAAAAAGATAATTGACAACGCATTAGAGGTATGGTAGGCAACCAGTTATACACCAATGAAGGGTTTACCTAAAGCTTAATGATTAAATTAGGTTACCTTGGAGAGAGCAATTATTTCTGATTTTTTATTTATACATAACTCAAATTAAATACATTTTATTGAAAGGTAGACAACTAATTTAAATAGTGAATAAGTATAACAAAGACGAAAAGGTGGCAATGATAATGTAGTAGTAGAGAAATACTAGTTAAAGACATGTTTTTAATTAATTATCCTGACGAAAACATTTCTAAATACTTTCAACAAATTTAGAGAAGATCGTTGGGTTCCAAATTCTCACAGAAATAAAACCAAGCACGTTTTAACAGAAGACATGTAGTTGAATATCATGTGTTATGTAGAGGAACGGTTTATGGGATCGTAATAAAAAAAAATAATTTTTACTGATGAAGCTACATTTACCATAAACGACGAAGTAAACTTTCAGAACTTTTATCCATTCATCCATTGAAAAATATAAAATTTTCTTTCCATTAATCCGTTAGATATTGGTCTCGTACAAACTCTTATACTCAAAATTTGACCCGCATGACTGGTTGCCTACTATACTGCTATATGATTGACAATTATTTTAGTACAATAGGAAAAATGTATGTGGAATGATAAAAAGAGAACCCGGTATATGTGTATGCACTGTTAGTTTTCCTTTTGCAGATGTAACAGCGTGTAAACAAAAAGAGTACATGCCATTGTACACTAGGGTGACAAAATAAAATAGACACCAGGTAAAGCGGTATAAATATGTAAACCGCTAAATTCTAAGATCGAATTAAGAACTTCCTCTGGTCATTAGGGTAGGGGTAGATGTATCGGAGGGAATTCGTCATAGTTTAGTATCGTTACGACTATGCCTCGCTTACTAGGTTCGAGTGATATTAGCGACTTTACCCGGGGTCGTAAATTTTTAAATATTCCGTTGTCCACAGTTAACCGTGTGATTACACAATTTAAACGCAAGGAAAAACAACAGTGGAGCCGAGACCAGGTCGTGCCGGATCTTCTGAAAGAAGTGAAAGGGTGCTTGTGCGCGAAGTGTTAAGAGAACCGCGAAAAAGTACAGCTGAGCTTGCGGCAACTTCACAGAAAAGTCA
The DNA here is from genome assembly GCA_023509865.1 of Trypoxylus dichotomus. Lineage (NCBI taxonomy): Eukaryota > Metazoa > Arthropoda > Insecta > Coleoptera > Scarabaeidae > Trypoxylus > Trypoxylus dichotomus. The sequence continues at coordinate 10,316,677 of CM042077.1, forward strand.
GCGCACCGTTCGGCGATACCTTCATAGTGTGGGGATGTATAAAAGGGTGACAAAGAAAAAACCTCTCCTTACGGCGTTTGAAAAACGGCGCCGAATGGCTTGGGCAGTCGAAATGCGAACGAAGCCCGAAGGGTTTTGGCGGTCTGTCATTTTTTCAGACGAAAGCAGATACTGCCAATTCAGTGATAGTGGCCGTACGTGGCTATGGAGGCGTTCGCAACAGCAACTGGACGACAAATTTTTACATCAGACGGTGAAATACGGCGGTGTGAACATCATGGTGTGGGGCGCGATATGGTACGGTGGAAGATCGCAAATAGTAATCTGCGACGGAAATATAAATGCGCCAAAATATATCCAAATATTAACAGAAGGACTACTACCGATATTCGACAACGCCATTTTATCTAAAGAAGACACCACTTTTATGGAGGATGCAGCACCCTGCCACAAAGCAAGAACAACAACCACATGGAAAGAGGAACAGGGGATTCGGCCAATCACCAGACATGAATCCGATAGAGAATGTTTGGCACATAATCCAGACAAATATGGCGAAACGACCCCGAAAACCCAGCAATAAGGAAGAACTCGTGGCAGCTGTTACAGAAGAGTGGTTAAATATTCCAGAAGACACCATTAATCATTTAATAGATTCTATGCCACAACGACTCGCAGGACTTCACGCAAGTAAAGGTGGATCGACAAAATATTAGTCTAATTAAAAATTTTAAAATATTTTGCATATATAACGAGAATAGAATCTTTTTTTAATTAGTATGTGTCTATTTTATTCTGTCACCCTAGTGTATATATAAATATATTTGGAAAAAACACAAGTCAATATGCATAATGCACAATAAAGAACTTACAAAACTATACACGTACTTTTACTAAATTCGGAACACATGAACGAACTTAACGTTCAACAACAACAACTATATTTATTACAGTTCTACCATCCAGTACTATATCTAACATACATAGCGGGAAATACAAGTTTGAATTGCAATCCAAACATGCACATATCGTATATATTGAAGGCAATAAATAGTTACTATCCAGACATCGAGGTGTACTGTACATATTCTTGCGAAAATCCCAGACTTAAGCCAAAAGTATCAATCACATGGTGCAGTCAATTGAACGCATAAAACCATACAAATAGAAGAATTTTTCTTGATACGGGCGGGTCTCTGAAATCGATTATTAATCATCTTGTTCACCTTTTAAAGTTGATTTTTAGTACAAAATAAGCGTTTCTTTTAGCTGAAGGTAGCTGATAGATGTGAATATTTTACATTTCTTCCCAGAACAGTTTTGATTCTGAAATTACAGATTGAGGAATATGATGGCATATGGAACTGGACTCCAACGGAGAGATATTTACCAGGAAGGCCAAGGCAGACATGGGTGAAGAGTGTGAAGGCCGAAATTAGGGTCTGAAACTTGATAACTGGAACGATTTTATAGATTTTGCGGTTAGAGTTGAATTTAATCCAAAGTCACTCAATATAAACTGTAAAAGAGCTCTTAATAATTTCAAATCGTAACGTAGTATGTATACATAGCTACACCATCTCCCCTACAGCAGCTATCCATACGTATGAAGCTAAAATTATGTAGAAGAAACGAATCGCTACACACATTTTCATTCAACTCATGTTTTGGACAAAGCATATACACGAAGTCTGGAATGCACGATGAACTTACTTAATATTACAAATTGGTTTGTTAAAGATCATCGGTTGATATGAAAAACGCTTAGTTTACTCAAGTCATCAAACATATTGTTTGAATTTTTGCTACCATTGAGAAGTCTCGGACTAGGTTACCGACGTTATTGCCTCCTCTCTTGGTATGAATTTAGTAAGCGATAAGCTCTTGGAGCTCCAAAAAAGAGTTGCCATCGACTTCCCTGTGATTAGATTTGGTTGTTCTATTGTGGGTCTTTATATGGTACTTTTCCACTGGTGGGTGCTTGGATTCAGATATTTTGTAGAAAGCTCATGACTTATTTCTCGTTACAAAGTTATTAAGAACTTCGTCAGAATTTCCATGATATCGCGCAGGACAATCATCAGTAAAAATGTTGGGTTGTGTGCTGGTTACAGTTTGAATGTCTAGTTTTCAACATTACCATATTCTAGTTTCCTTCTGACGAGTTCGCATTTGCCGCAAATAAGTTCAAGTTGCAAAAGCGATAAAGAGGTTTTGATATATTTAGAAACTTCGTTGTAAGTGTTGAAAAATTTTTCGGAAATTTGATGAAACTGCAATCGGTTGATAGTTGTTTATTTGGCGTAATTTTGGTAACTTTCCAATGTTTTTGTGTTAGACGGTCGAAGATTAAATAACGAATATAGTAAGAGAAAATATAAAGCAACAAGTATTTTATAGAATTAGACACTTACAATAGTATGTGCATATAATGAAGAAATTAACTTCCTATTTTGTTTACAAATTTTTTTACCTCCAGGAACTTCTGATACAAGCATCCCTATACGAAGAAAGGAAAACTTGTTCCAGATACACAAGCGCTTTATTGACCCACTACGGAATGTCTAACTGCGTAATACAGGAACTCGGGTACAGGTAGGTAGGCAGCCGGCAGGTATCAACCCCGATATTTCAACGTTACACGCGTCGCTGAGTCAATTTCTTGCGACCCGAGGCTGTCGGCTGTCAAACACCGCAGCGAGTCGTGCGTTCGCCGGGCGCGACGTCCGCGATGCCTGCAGAACGAAAACTTTCTTCTTCTCGCATCCGCAAGATTCGGCTAACGTTAGGTTAACTTTAATCACAATTTCTTGGTTTCCGAGCCGCGGGCCGAATCCATATTCCATTAAGGTTCGTTTAGCGGTTGGATATTGGATTTTGCGCGAAAATTTTCGCGATTTCGATTTCGACGATGATGGAAGGAAAGGCGGACGAATGCAGGCGGCATTACGCGTTTGACGAGAGTCAATTAGAAGAAGGGACACGACGGAACGCAGATAGGGAAAAGTGAGGGAGAGAGGAGGTTGAAAGGGGTTCTGGGAAAGAAGGAGGAAAGTGGGAAGGAAGATGGAATAGGTACTACCGGGATGATTTTTGCAGCGAATGTCTTAAATTGGAAGCGGGAGTTAGCGGTCTGACGATGATATAATGTAATTATCGATCTGAACAAATCGAATTAGCCGCGTAATTAAATTATTTAATTATGCGGGGATTGTAATTGGAACATAATTTGTTAATTATTTTCAATTCAATTTTCTGTTACCTTTGCGTTAGCTTCACATTATTAATGAGCGTTATAAGGTAAAATGACTCTGAAAGAAGCAAAAACATTGACATGTCAAACAATACACGTAGGTACTATCATGGACAACTTAAAACATCACCTCTGTATTACAGTCTTAGCGTTGAACCTGCATTTAGATGTACTTAACTATACAGTTCCTATCCATTTCATGGGCCACCTTAGAAATTTAAGCTTTTATCTGTTTCTAACGTGATAATTTACAAATACGAGTATAAAATTCAAGAATAGGATTTACAATACCTATCTAAATGCGTTCCCTAAATGTTTTCCTAAGAAATTGAGAAAATGCCGCTTAATGACGCCTTCATTCCTTAAATAATTAGACTATAATAAGGCTTTTATCAACAGAAAAATACCCAATTAAAAAATTAAGTTACCATATAAATTTTTGTCACCGTTAACGTAACGAAATGTTTTACTTGTCAAATTTGACAGTTGACATACAACAAGCGAAGCTAAGTAATCAAATATACATTTTTCTCGTAAAAATTTAGACCGTTTCCAGTTTAACCTGTGTACTTATCGAAAACTTTATTAATATGGGACACCATGGCTTCGGCAACCTTTATAAGTTGCGTGGTATCGTTACCTACTCGCTATCACCCTTTGAACAGAGAGCGTTTCCGAAATTCTTTAGCCACGCCGTACCAAACACAATCCGAAGAATAACAGAATCGATACCGTACGTTGTTCCACCGTTTGCACTGGGTTACGGACTATACGTAATACTCGAGCAGAGACATGACAAAGTAATTCGCAAGGATCCTAGAGAGTATGAAAACGATGTATAACAAAATACTGTTTTCTGTATTACTACTAATGTTTTAAAGTATCCTTTAATATTTTGTATGCATTGTTTGTCTGAGGAAATATACGTTTCATATACCATCCCTTCAATTAAATCTTCATTTAGAGTAGCATATGATTTTTATTTAAATTTGGGAACACTGTGGAGCAATAACATTTTTCGGAAATGAAACTTTCAAATTTGGTTGTGAACGTTTTGAATAAAGAAAGATGTTTGAAATGTTGTACTCTTGTATAGATGGATGCACGAACTCTGCCTTCCATGTTTTCAACTGCGTTTGACAAATATTCAAGAGTTATATTATTAGAAAATTCTGTAATACTACTGCAAAGTTCTTCCATAGTGTGTTGTGGTGTTCTAAATATCGTGTTAATACATCTACATATAAATGTAAAATATATGCACTTTGCATATAATCCGGCCTCTACTTATAAGATTTGGTTATGATTGACTAAAGGGTATATACAGGTTTATATGAGATGCAAATTATTACGGCTAAATTACTAAGTTTTGGTAGTTTTACTTTTGTGAGTGGATAAGGCTTACTAAAGATACATTTCGAAATTATTTTCATAGGGTACAGGGTGTCCTAAAACTACAAAACATCAAAGTCGGATTCTTTTAAATAAAACATGCTTTGTATTAATCTATTTTATGTTTCTAGGATCGAGAATAAAAATTATATTTTGCCCAGCAATTTCGAGAGTTTTACAATAAATTATCGTAAATTAAAATAATTTGTCCACTTCTTAAAGTAAGAAGTCTTTAAATTTATATAAGCGGACAATGATACGTCAGATAACGTATTCGCAAAATAAAATTAAGATGTGATCCGTGAAAATTGCTCCAACCAAGAAGCTTTTCAGAATGCGATGTTCACATGACTATAGACGCTGCTTAATCCGTCTTGTCGTATTTTCCGCGCGATTTTAGCAAATGAAAGATAGCATTCAATCCAAAATCTCGCATATATATTCGGGAAATCTTGTAAGACGTAAATCAAGGCGAGGAAATCCGCTTTCGGCGGGGTTAGACGCCCTCTTATTTAAAGCGTTCACCGTTCCCGAAACTCTCAGGTGTGCAGCAGGAGATGAACAGGAAGATAGGATTTAATTCGTTCTTCTCGAAGTTGCGTTTTCTTTTTGATAATACGATGTGCTCATGTAGGCCAAAACAATTTCTGACTCATTCCAATTTTTGTTTTAAAAGAATTATCAATAAAAAGCAAATATTCCTTGGATCATTACCTAATTTAAATTACGAATAGTAAGGGTCCTAAAACTGCGTCACACCTGACTTAGATATACAGATCCCAGATATAATATATGAGCCCTGTCTCAGTGAAATTGGCCTAGCTAATAAAAATATCTTTTTTTGAAAAAAAAATATCATGTAATCGGAAAATTTCTTAAAATGAACACAGTTTTTTAATTACATGGGTAAGTTCCTGATACTATCAATCAACACAAAATGAATGAAAATCAAATAAAGAACTACCACTGTGTTACATCGCTTTTTCTATTAACCATTGCGTCGATGTATCTCGACATACTGTCCACTAATGTTTGACAATCATCTGGAGCAATTTTTTTTCAAATTTCGCGGAATGGTTTTTGCAAGTTTTATTAGAAACTCCTTTTTCACGTTATGCTACAAAGATTCGATCGGTGAAATTTCTGGGCTGCTAAAAACTTAATTTAAGGGTGAAATACTGTTTTTTGACATCCGATTTTTCACTTGTTAGCGGTATGATAAGCGGTACCATTCTGTTGGCAAAAACATTCGATTTTATTCAAACGCATTTTCTCAATCTGTGGATTTGCATTAGTTTGAAGGACGTTAATATATTTTTCAGCCTTAATGATGGCATATACAAAGTGCAAATTGCCGACTTCTTTAGCTACCATGGATTTCCATTCATAATGGAAGCTGAAAATTTAAGTATGTTTGAAGGCAGTCAGTCTGAAAGACTTCGTCTTGGGTTCTTGTTACTCTGCTTGGACTATCATCAATGCAAAGTTCTTCTTCATTACTCCACATAATTGACCCTGTAACCAAGCTCTGTGCTCTTTTGCCCATATAAGTCTATATCTCCTTTGCGCTTTTGTTAGTAAAGACTTTCCTTTTGTCTGCGAATTGTAAAATTGCAAATCGAAAAAAAGTGGAAACAGTTTGAGTTTCGATTTTTTAAGTTTTAAACTATAGTTTTCGGGCAATTCTGTGACAAGTTGCTCTTCAAAAGCTTTCACCTGTTGCCTGATTCCATAAAATTCTAAATTCACCATAAGCCTGACGATTTTCCATGATAATTCTTCACAGAGTCCTTATATTAGTACAAGAATAGTGTAGCCGGTTTCCATATCTGAGTCATGGATCCGATACCTTTGTAGAGTTTAATAATATTTCGTATTGCTTATCTTCAATATTGGTTTGTCTATAATTATTGAAACAATAAATATTATCATATACTTCAAAGCTTCAAGTATATGCGTTATTCTATCCTGATGTGAGAGGGCAATCACATTGATTACATCCATAAGTGTAGTGTTACCAGATACTTTAGTTCTACGATATACCATTTAAAGTTCAATTATGTATGCTCCCCTGCACATCTGAATAGGATTGGTGCTCTTGATAGCCCTTGCTGCTCATGTGTCAGTGAAAGATTAGATGATTTCTATACTATAGAATTTTTAATTCGTAATAGAATATGTTTATGAAACTTGTTTCCGTTTTTCTTTCGGTTTTAGTTCTGTAATTTTGCTTCGTCTCTTTTCCCTCTTTTTCCGCGGCGCTGTATGTATTGTTTTGATTCAACTCGGCACGATTGGCCACGTGTCGTGAAGTGTATCCTTGTTCCTCTCGCATCAATTCTTTTTTTTCGTGTTTGTATTTTTAGATTTTTTACGTGGCCGAATGAGTATTTGTCAAGGCTAAGAAAAAAGATGCTAAAGCAATGAACGTAATATGTATTAAGCTATTGTTGTTTATTTTGTTGAAATCGAAATATTTTATAAAATGGTCAAGTTGGAGATTAATTTATTTTAACATTTCTTCTTCCGTTCTTTTTCATATATACCGTTTCGTACGCGTCTAATTCTCTATACGAGTTCACGTTTTTAAGTAGTGTCAGATTTTTTAGAAAATAATTTGCATGTGCGATACAGTTTTTACTTTCAGTCGGTAACCCGGTTGACAATGGGAGCCCACGTGCTCTCGAAACGCTGTGTTCCACATAATTAATTAATTTGTGTGAGTGGAGTTTACTGCTATACCTGTGAATCGGATATCAACTTGAAGATTATGAAAAAGAATTTCCGATTGATGCCGAGAAAATTAAATAAATACGGTTCGTATGAGCATAAACACATTTACAAATCTATACCTTCAAATATTTCCGCAAAAATCTACATGACAAAATAGATATGCTATTGATTAAAATATTGTCCTCGGTTTTTGGTAAACATTTTTGGGAAAAATGTTAAATAGTTCCCGTTTCTAGTGGCTTCATTAAAACTTCAGAATAGTCTTGTACACATCGTTTAACATGTCTCATCGTATTCTTGTTAAGTTTCTATCCATTGCAAAATTTGGTATTATTATCTACTCCTATGGAACAGTTTGCGTTATATAAAATATCTTCAAGTGTCGGCTTCGCTTTTTTACTTGACACATTAAAGCCACGTATACGATAATAGCAAGGATACAACGCCGGAAGACACTTTTAAAAGCAAAACATTAGATTCGTTACAAACATTACATGAACAATTTAAAAATAGTTTCCATCTACTTAGGCATTATAAGGCACATAAAGAAGCGTTTACAAAAAGTCATCAAAAGTAAGCCATATGTGCGTCTATTCTAAGTGATTATGCGTTTGTCATCTGTTCGTTTTATATCTTCCTTCGACAAAAAAAATACGTTTTTTTCCTTTTAAATACGTTCTAATTGCGTTAAAGTTTATAATTATCTTTTTGAACTATGCGTATATGCAGTAAACAGATGTGTTTTTGTTTTTTTTAAGGAAACTCAAAAGTAACCGTTTTAAGTGACGACTTCAAAATTTGGTAGAACTTAAAAATAAAACTATACATACACGATAGGCAGTTTGTACTATTCCTCTATTATAGGCTGATCTACTCTCATGACGTATGTATCATCGGCATATGCACAGATGTCGTCTGTTATTAATTCAAGTATGTTATTTTTGTGTATATAATATATACACCAGGTTCTCACCATGAGATATTCCACATCCCGGGTAGCATTCGCTATTATGGCACCTGTTTGCGACTGTTATTGGTTTTCTATGAAATAATCGCGTTTGACATACGTCATTTTTATTCTCTTCAATGTGTCGAATGCTTTTGTAGATGTGTATTTTAATTTCTCTTATAATGGACTCGTTTACAACGGACTTTCGGTTAAAATGGACTATAAAATCATAACAAATCCACTATAAACTGAGCGTTTTGGTAATTCCCTTAAATATATATACAATAAAATTAGCTTTTTCGTTTTGAAATTTTTATTAATTTATTTTTTAATCCTATGTCCTTTATACCTTGCGGTGTCGGACTATTTATTTATTTATTTATTATTTTTATCTTCCACAGGCTCCTATTCTGAGCCTGTTATTTGGCTTCAATCCATCCCATATTTCTCTTTTCCAATGTTCTATACACCTGCTCCTTCCAGGTGTTTCGGGGTCTACCTATTCTGTTTTTGCCCTCTGTTTTGGCTTCAAATACCCTCTTTGTGATTCGATCTTCTTCCATTCTGTGTAGATGTCCAAGCCATCCCAGTTGTCTCTCTTCTACTTGTTTGATACCCAGACTATTAGTGATTGTCGTGTTTTTGATTCTGTCTCTTCTAGTTACTCCTTCTATTCTTCTTAGGAATCTCATTTCCATGGCCGCAACTCTGCTTTTGATTCTATTCATGATTATCCATGACTCACTATCATATGTTAATGATGGTCTGACCACTCTTTTATACACCTCTGTCTTCATTTTTTTGGTATTTCCTTTTTATCCAGAAACGAATTTCTCAATATGTTATATATTTTTGCGGATTTCCCTATCCTCTCATTTACCTCTATCTCTATTCTCCCATTGTCTTCAATGATTGTTCCTAAGTAGATGTAACTTTTAACTTGTTCCAATGCTTTTTCCCAGATTTTGATGCTATGTTTTCTTTCTTCTGCTGCTATTATCATTGTGTTTATTTTCCTCGTGTTTATCTCCATGTTTATCTTTGTTAGTTCTTCTTGGTATATCTTCAAGTTTTGCTGTAATGTCTCTTCCGTTTTGAAATTCAAACCATTATTTGAGCTGGTGCTCCGTCAAACCCTGTTGTGGTAGGCGTTTTTCTTGAGGTCCTCACTTGTGTCTTATTTACTAGTTTCTTTCTAGCGGCGAAATGATTTATCATCTAATCTTTCCATCTTCCACCTGAATTTCTTCTATTGGAAATAAATTTTTTATTCAGTGGTTTACTCACTGTTCTTAAAAAAGCTGAAAACGTATCGCTTACAGAGTAACACTGAAAGATAAGTTGAAGCGTACTATCTCAAGGATACATAATTGAAGTGAATTGTGTACGATCCAAAACATATTTTTAGGCGGCGAGAAGACAGGGATCGATAATAGACTATATAATTACAAATAACAAATTAGCTGGACAAGTAAAAAACACAACGGTATATAGAGGACCAGACATAGGATCATTTCCTGGTAGTAGCAACGAAAAAAACATAAAAAGCGGAAAAAAATCAAAAATGCAACGAATTCAAATCAAGAAGTCCTTGGGGTATATCTGCACAGCAAAACTGTACCCGTTTTTTTTGGCAGTGTCTGACTTTGCAGACAAGCGTTTCATTCTTTTGGCATGCCACGAATAATCACTTGTATTGTAGAGTTAGATATAGCGATTGTAGCAGAGAGGGAATTACATGTGTTGAGCATAAAACTGCTAGAAATCATGCTGATGATGTCGGGTAAGCAGAAATATGTCCGTGTGTTAGCGCTTTATGTCTCCTCACTTGTTTTTCTCGTGAATGATTTCACCAATAACATGAGAAAAGCTGTATTTACAGCGATTTTGTTTTTGGAATCAGCAGAACGTTAGAAAACAAAACAAAAAGGGATACACAAATAAAATTTTACAAGACGATAGCAGTGCCAACCATCTTATACGGTAGTGAAACATGGAGAACAATGAAAAAAACAAGAAAGGATACAGGTACAAAAGATGAAATTTTTAAGAAGAGTGAAAGGTTGTACATGGAATAAGAAATGTAGATATAAGAACAGAACTAAACATCTTTGACATAAGTGAGAGAATAAACGAACACCAAAGTAAGTGGAAGGAACACATAGAATGGATGCAAGTAACAAGATTGCCAACCAGAGTGAGATTTTCTAGATGTTTGACAGGCAAAGTGCCTAAAACCTGAAGTGAAGAAGAAGAGGAAGAAGAAGTCTAGAGTGCTTTAGAGCTGCATACTGGGACCTGTAATGTTTGTACTTTCCACTAATACTGCACCTAATTATAACAGTATTATTATTACTATGTTTCCCAGTAATAATTTTGCTGCAGTATTTTTTATTATCATAATTATCATCATTATAAAATATAGTTGTCTCCATAAGTCGCCGTACAAAAAGAAAATGCTTTCCAACACCTACGTATATGCAACACATTTACGGAAAATATTAAAATTCCCTGCACTACACGAGATGTCCAAAACGAAGAACGCCACATACAGAAGACGTAGTAATTAGTTTCGAAAAGCGACAATAACTTTTGAAAATAAACATCTCCTTGTCTTCCTCTTCCTTTTAAGTTTCAAGTTCGCCCGAGTTGTAGACGTACAATATACACTTCACGACTATCCATTAAGAATAACAGCACACAACAGCTCGAAGACGTCAGAATCGGAGGGGGGAAAGAGAAGACGCAAGCAACTTGTCAAAACTCACTTCGCGAAACTTATTGTCGGAATTATTCACGTATACACGAACTAGTATACACACATAGCCGCAAGCCTGCTCGGAACGAAGGGTGAACTTGCATACTTTCCACTCTCGCTGTTCAAATATAGAATCTACCGCTCTACTACGCCACCAGAGTATACGTGACAGTTTTGTCGGGACGTCGCGTACCCATCCGACGATATTAACGTCTAATCTCGTGTCATACACGCTTCTCTACCCTCATATAAGTCGCTCATGTCCCTCGTACCCAAATTTTAATTCATAATTAATATTTTCCGACCTATGTTTATTTATTTAGGGGTCCGTCAAGTCGCGTAAGTCGTCCGGAGCTGAAATGTTAACCATTGCGGTGTGGATTATGAGAATCTGTCGGATTTAACGTTTGATAATGTTATTTCATTCACTTTGCGGTTGGGAGACGCTTTAGGAGGTACATCTGATATACGAAAATGACAACGTCGTTTCTATATTGTGTAAAACATGTTACGTAATTTCGTTATGTAATTTATTGTAACAATAAATAGATATACAAGGATGGACCTCTATGGTGTACCTCTGACCTCCCTACAGTCTCTAATGCACTTGATTCATCGGTGCTCCAACGTGTCAATAGTCTCCTGGAAAAATTTTTGTCCGACCTCTGCAAACCACCTCTCTACATGCATCACTTCATAGATACTGGAAAATTTTGCGCGACATAGGATTTCTTTCAATTTGGGGAACAGCCTGTAATCACCAGGGGCCATATCCGGCAAATATGGCGGGTTCTCTATTAATTCAAAGCCTGCTTAGCGTATAGCAGCCATAGCAATACCAGATGTACATCTGGTAGCATTATCCTAATGGAACAGCATGCCGTGCCTTAACTTTTCTCGGCGTTTCTCTTTTATAGCGTTTCGCTATTTAGAATTCAATTGTGCGTAGTAAGCCCCTGTGATGATCTGTCTCTTTTGCAAATAGTCAGTTATGATGAATCCTTGAGCATCCCGGCACACAGATAGCAAAACCTTTCCAGCAGACGGCGCGACCTTAAATTTGCGTGGAGGAGGGAAATCGTCATGTTTCCACTCTCCACTTTACACTTTGGTCTCGGGATCATAATTGTGCACCCATGACGCATCTATGGTCACATACCGACTAACAAAGTTCTGATGCGTACACATCGGTTTTGCGGTATGATATCGCGCATCTTTTTAATGTCTTTCTCTATTGTTACTGTTATCGGAGGACAAGCGTCATGTTGGTTTTCACAGGATGTTCATCCGCATTTAAAATCTCGACGCTAACGTTTGGTTATATCATAGAAAACTGCAGACTCACCAATAGCTGCACCATAATGCCTTTATGAATTTGAGTTGGTGTCATACCCTTTTCCTGGAGATATTTCATTACGGTTTTGTTCTACATGATTCACTGCATTTTTATGAACAATGGTGACACGCAATTCAAGAATTACCCACAGTACAACGACACTTTCAGATACAAACTTGATATTATGTAGATATGATCTACAAATGTCACTTAACTAAATCTCAAAAGCATTAATCAAACAACCAATTACAAGCAGATCCGCCCTTTTCTTTGCAATTCAGTAAAGGTTGCGCAAGAAAATTTTACCAACACATCTGAAGCCCTACAACCAAATTTTATGCCAAATTCAAAACCACCCATCAAAATTAAATAAAGATGTTAAGAGTTCTTAAAATATCTGCTGATGTAGACTATGTACAAACAAACCATTTATATGCATCGCTTTGGACTACTGTACGAAATAGGAAGAAACTCAAGCTTTCTGAAGAATCCAGGCATGTATGTGCCTGAAAACCCTTGGACATGTTTGGTACTAACTCTAAACTTTCAATCAAGTAGTGAACTACCAGGTCCAAGTTTTGATCCCATTGTGGTAGAAATTGACTACGGTAATAGGTGTCCCGAAAGCTAAACAATAGTTCTACTGATTATACTACTGAATTAGTAAAATAAACCCTGTTCCGTAGGTATCGCAGGAAATTCCACAATTCAGCAGCATTTTCCCGCTCGCATTGGATAGATTTATTGTAAGTATATGTGCTCCGGATCCTTTTAGTTTTCTCATTTTAGAAGAGATACAGTATATCTGGAATCCAGTAGGTTGCAGAAAGTTGGTAATTTAAGAACTCCTAGAATCTATGCATTCCATGATCATATATTTCTACAAACTACTCAACACAATGAGAGTTCACGCGCTCTTGAAATGCTGCGTTCCGAGTAAACAATTAATTTGTATGGCGTGGGGCTTACTGCAATAGCTACAAACTATACAACTGTACAAATTGCACAGTCCTTGCAATAGTTGTAAAATTCTGTTTGTTTTCTAGAAATTTAAATAAAGTTATGTCAGAGTTCTTGTGTTTTTTGTTATCTCCTAAAGCTTCTTTCAAAGAGAAGCAAGGTCGCGTCTATGCAAATGAAGGAAAATGAATAGCATTTCAAAATTAAGCTATTTAGTAACGTTATAGCTAAGCATGAATTGAAATGACCGCAATAAAATATTTACAATATACACAAATTTGGACTACTGCTTTTTTTGGAAGGAACACCTCAATTGATATTCTAAAACTTTCATTATGAATAATATAAGGATAATTACTAATATCTGCACATTTTAATCGTAAATCCGTTAAATCAAAGGTTATTTGTCTAAATTACTAAACCAGATTTAATCCAACATTCCTTTGTATGATAAAATTACAATTTTTCTTGCAATTTCCAACGTAATTAAATTTCCGAAAAAATCGGTCTCAGAGGGGACTTGAACCCAACATCTCTATATCTCCGGTATAGCGTGCTGACCAATTGTACCACGAGGCCGTTGAATCCAAGTCACCTTAAATCCCCCTAGATGTTACGATGCCAGTAGATATCTTATAATATCTCACGGACACTATGTTTATTGAACGGCAAGTGCGTAATAGTCATATCATTTAGTATAAATACTAAACTACCGTTGGCATTAGTAATAATAAAATTGTAATTTTTCTTGCAATTTCCAACGTAATTAAATTTCCGAGACCGATTTTTTCGGAAATTTAATTACGTTCGAAATTGCAAGCAAAATTGTAATTTTATCGTTACTAATGCCAACGGTAGTTTAGTATTTACATTCATATTAATATTAGTATTAATATGGATGTTAGTTTATCACTTTGTATATACAACAAATCAAACAAATCAATACGATAATATTAAAGGAATGTATAGTGACTATAGCGTTTTGTTTTCTTAGCTTATGCCTTGAAAATGCTCAAGGATTTCGTACGACACCTTGTCAGTGGAGTTAGGGGTGACATATGGACCCGCAATAGTACAGGTACCACTCACACCGTCCTTAATTAAAAATTATACCGGGAATAATGAAAAGCGAAATATTATCGCGAATAAACATAATTAAAAGTTCTATTGCTACCCCAGCGACTACCACTCTTTAATTATGAATTAGTTAAAGGGAAAGGCGTGATGCGACGGTACAGATAAAAGCAAACTGCTAGCAATAGTATCTGTTTCTTTATTGGAAGAAAGCAGCTCAAAGGACATTAATGTGAACATATCATGCGTTCGGTCGTGCAAATAATCTAGTGTAAAATACATGTTAGCGTAGAAGATTTGACAGGATTATCGCGTGGTCTAGACTCCACTTAGAATTTATTACGTTTGTTCGCAGTTTTGAAAAAAAAAAATTAAAAATCGTAAAACCGTTGCAAATTACAATGGGAATTGAACGCGACAGCTTTCGAAGACATGCCAGTTATCATCTGTGGCTAACGCCTGTGTACAGACTATCGTTTAAATTAATTTTGATAGTATTAATCAAAGTTATATTTGCGCTGTCATTTATAATCTTGTTAATGTGTGTATGTGTTATAATGGTAGATAATAAAATTTACGCGCTACGGGTTAAACACGTATAAAACGGTGTTATACACCTCTCTCCTCTATGTTTTAGGATACATATAACCAGATGTTTTCTAAAATAGTTTGAAATATTGAATATTCAAAGAATTCTACATTCTTTCGTGATTTCATTTTTATGAAAAAACTGATTCAATTCTTAATGAATCATTATTAAATTTATTACCATCTAGATTGCTTATACCCGATACTCTATCAGTTTAAAATTGCTCATATGCTTCATTATCAGATATAGTAAATTTGTGTAGATAAAAGGAAGCTAAGTTAACTTGAACTACTTTAGATACATGTAAATGAATTCATTACTACTTTACAGCTGTTGGTAAGGATTCCAAATTTATTTTCCAGCACTCTTCGAGCCCTTGACTAACGGTAATTAGAAGTTCTTTGTTCCTATGGCATGACACGATTTGTACGTGGCTTTACTAAATATGTCTATAACACGTGAATTCTGGCATTTTCTAGAAGTTCGTCGCCTATTCAGACGTCCAATCACGTTAGTAATTATCATCTTTTGTGTCTTTTTAGAATGCGATCTTTGACATTTGGCGCACATACGAATTTCACCAGTCTGTGTTTGATGCCTGTGTAAAGATATTTGTACGGAGATATGTGAGCTTACCAGCTGTGTAGCACAATTTTTTCCTGTTTTTTTGCTGAAAAGAAACACGTAATTTTCAAGAGAAATTATTGTTTTTTATTCAAAATATTAGCCATCGGCTTCTACACATTTCATCCACCTTTCTGGTAATTTATGGATACCATGCCAGAAAAACGGCTTGCCTTTTGCGGCGAACCATTCGCCGAGCCACTTCCTCAAAATTGCTCAAGTGCTGCTCTGAGAGCGAGTGCCCCATTGATGCGGAGAGGCGATAGTCAGATAGCATCAGGTCTGGGGAGTACGACGGGTGCAGAAGGATGCTCTATCCAAGCGATTTCAAGATGTGTTTCACTGGTTTTGCTGTGTGAGACGGTACATAGTCGTGTAGCAAAATCACTTTGCCATGTCTTCTGTCTTAATAATTTGTTGGCGATAGCGTTGTGCATTAACGGTCTCGCCGGGCTTCAAGAGTTTGTAATACACAATACCGCACTGGTCCCACCAGACACAGAGCATGGTCTTCTTGCTGCTTCTTATTTTCGAAATAAATCCACTTTTTGTCACCTGAACACAATTCGATACAAGAATGATTTCTTTTCGTGACGTTGAAGCAGCATTTCACAGGCGAGTTTGCGATTATCTATTTGACGTTCATTCAAATCGTGTGGGACCCATTTATCCTGTTTATTGATCTTTCCCATTGCTCATAAAATGTCTGATTATTTCTTGCGACATATGCATACTTCTGCTAATTTCCGTTGAGTTTGAGTTGGGTCATCGTCCAATAACTCCTGCAATTACTCGCATTTTTGTGGTCTACCAAAGCGCTCACTATCTTTCACATTCAAATCACTAACAACAACAACAACACTTTTAAATGGTCGAAACCATATGTTGTATTCACTATATGTGTCTACTAATAAAGAATGACTTTCAACAGCCTTTCAACGTCCAAATGAGGCGGTAACATCAGAAAACATAAAAAAAATCCACAAAATCGTTTTGAATGATCGAAAAGTAAAGTTGCGTGAGTTAGCTGACATCGTAAAGATATCAAAAGAACGTATTGGCTTTATATTGTATGAGCATTTGACTATGAGAAAGCTCTGTTCAAAGTGGGTGCCGCGTTTGCTCACTGTTGACCAAAAACAAGAACGTGTTGATGATTCTGAGCAGTGTTTGGCCATGTTTAAACGTAACAAACCGGAATATTTGCGTCGATATGTGACAATAGATGAAACATGGATCCATCACTTCACTCCGGAACAGAACGATCGTCATCTGAGTGGACAGCAACTGGTGAACCTCGTCCAAAGCGCCCGAAAGCACAACAATCGGCTGGAAAGGTTATGGCCTCGGTATTTTGGGATGTGCGTGGTGTAATATTCATCGACTATCTTGAGAAAGGAAATACCATCAATAGTGAATATTATATAGCGTTATTGGAGCGTTTGAAGGCCGAAATTGCAAAGAAACGACCGCATATGGCAAAGAAAAAGATGTTGTTTCATCAAGACAACGCACGGTGTCACAAGTCAATCAAAACAATGGCAAAACTACATGAATTAAACTTCGAATTGCTCCCACATCCACCGTATTCGCCAGATTTGGTTCCCAGCGACTACTGGCTGTTCGCAGACCTCAAAAAAATGCTCGCCGGTAAGAAATTTCGCACGAATGAAACTGAGGCCTATTTTGAGGCAAAAGATAAATCGTTCTACAAAAGTGGTATTGAAATGTTACAGCGGCGGTGGAATGATTGCGTTGCTCTTGATGGAGATTACGTTGAGGAATAAAGCTAATTTTGAACCAAAAAAACCGTATTTTCTTTGTTAGGCCCGGGACTTTTCAGCCCATGTGTTATGTTTGCGTGTTGACAAAAACGTTAGCGTAAATTGTAGTCCAAGAAATATTTTCGTACTGTAGATAAGCATTTTTCATACATTTTAAACTATAAGCGCACCTGTGCCTCGCAGATATACATATTATCATATTTATATTCTGCTTCCTTACGTTAGCTTGAATGTTAAGCAAAAGTACTTGAAATTGTTCATTATCTAATCTATTTTACATATAATAAACTTCCTTATAAACTGCTTTCTATCAAAAATTCATTACTTATCATTATATTTAATACTTCTTTACCATCCTCCCTCTTTTGTATCCGATATTTCGATCAAATTCAGCACCTCTTTTTTGAGTTGAGTTTTGCTTTTTGTATGATAAGAGTCACGGGCAATTGAATGACTGCTACAGCAGTTAATAATAGTTAATTTGGTTGTAAACGATTATCCTCAATAATAACAGCCAAGAGCGTATAGCTAATTTATGTTCTTTGTCTACCATAAACTGCATAAATATTTAAACAACCATTTAAACGTATATTAAAAATTAAACATTAAAATGTAACCATGACATGCATATACATACCTTCACACTCTATCGCTATCATCAGCTTATGACCAACAAACATATATCAAGAGATATCCCTTAGTAGGTCATCACGATCTCCAACGTTGCACCCGGTCTTTGTGGATGTGCACGAGCAACGGGCGCGATGACTTTCGGTTAGCGTTATTCGCCACTGTAAATCTAGCGTTTCGCGTGCCAGCCGCATCTAAACAATCCGAAAAGTGCGTGAAATTAACTCGTAAAAAAGGCGCCGTCGCTTTTTTCCTCGTTGACCTGGGCGCGTTCCCCGTTTCGAATATCTATTGCGGTGTTATCTTCGATGGCTTATTGTATATTACGGTGTCGTTTACATATTTTTGAAATGATTTAAAACCGGCCGGAGGAAAAAAGGAGGTAATGGAATTTATCGGAGGGAAAAAGAGGTGGAATAATTGTAATCCGTTTTCTTTACGGCGTAAGTATATATGTAAATCAAATGCAGCTTTTGGGAAAGAATTGGGAAAAACGTGTATGCTATTATATTGCGTATTCTTGATTGGTGTTTGAGATAAAATAAATAAATTGAATATTTTCCTTTGTATTTTATTGTATTTATTAGTTTTGGTTTATATATGATTTTGAAGGGGGTTCTGTAAAGAAATGCGGAACGAACATAGCCTTTTTATTTTTGTAATTTTTGAGAATATCATTTATTGTTTCCGATTACCTTTATATACGAAGGGTGATAGTGGGGCCTTATTTTTCACTAAAAATGAATAAATAGAGAAACAGACATAGGGTTTATAGACTTCGAGAGGGCTTTCGATAATGTAAACAGATGTAAATTAAGGGATACTATGAAAGAGCAGGACTTATACATTGACACCAAAATTATGGTAGAAATAGGTGGATGATTAACTAGGAAAATACCAACAAACAAGGGAATTAGATAAGGCTGCTGTGTGTCGATAGCATTATTTAACATATATATTGATGCTTTTATAAAGGAACGGAAAAAGAAATGCTCTAAAGTAAGTATGGGCAACCTTTGACATGTTATGGGCCAAACTTTAGAATGCAAATACGTTCGTGGGCTGCGTTTAAAAGTAGTGCATTTTAAAGTAGTGTTCATAATTTTTAGCGATAGATCTTAGACATGAAATGATACGACAACGTTATTATAATGCAATTTATTAACCCCCATATCACTCAATCTTCCTCATTTGAAGTAAGTAGTGTAATATTCTTTTTAATTGGGTTTTTCAAAATGTTTCGCTTGCCGGATCAAATTTTACAGCGGGCCGGTTGTTGCCCACATATGCTCTAAAGGAATACGCTTAGACGTCACCCTAAATTCTTATACGCTGATGACGTAGTACTCCTAACAGAAACATAGGATGGCCCACAGAAAGGGATATATACATTACAAAAAATTTGCCAAAATAATGAGGTGAAAATATCCGCAAGTAACACCAAAACTATGGCAAACACATAGAAGAATAAATTCACACGTATCGGTGGAACAATCAGTACAACATTAAGAAACAAAGGAAGAAAGGATATACAAATAAAATTTTACAAGACGATAGCAACGCCAACCTTCTTATACGGTAGTGAAACATGCACAACGAAAAAACAAGAAAGCAGGATGCAGACACAAGAGATGAAATTTTTGAGAAGAGTGAAATGATGCGCAAGATCTGATAGAATAGGAAATGTGGATATAAGAGCAGAACTAAACATCTTGGACGTAAATGAGAGAATAAAGGAAAACAAAAATAAATGGAAGGAACACGTAGAATGGATGCAAGTGACAAGGTTGCCAGCCAGATCGAGATTTTATAGATGTTTAGGGGGAAGAGGTGTAGGCACACCAAATAAAAGATGGGTATCGTAACAGGCAAAGTACCAAAAATTTGCAGCGAAGCAGAAGTAGAAATGAATAAATAAAATACTTATAGCAAAAGAAAGCTATGTCTTTAATAGTAAACAATTGTTTATGTACTACACAAGCTGTATGAGTTTTGGTTAGCAGAATATAGAAAAACAGTATATATGAACCTCACATTAATTTAATTAATATGAACCTGGTATTAAGAGTAATATAGTGCTTGCTGAGATGTCTACGTTATATCTATAGATATGACAACATTTAAACTTATAAGGTGCCGTGATCTAATAATAAGACATTCGCCCGAAAAGCGAGAGGGCGTAGGTTCAAATCCTATCCAGATCCATATTTTTTCGGAAAATTGAGAACGAAAGTCTCATATTAATTTAAAGATAATATGAGTTTGTATTTCGAAATTTAACAAGTAGTAGTTTTGGGTCTTTTGATTTCAAAATTCTTATACTTACACCGGAAGTACACATCATTGATAATCGAAAGGAAGGGTTTTCACACCATCAATATTCTTTTCCGCAGTGTAAAAAATAATTTTGAGCATGTTTAGGGTAGACTACACATTGATTTATTCATTCATACTCTTGAAGTTTGACTCCATAGATTCAGGCACTTGAGCCTAAAGGTCTTCTAACCTTCCGCTCTAGAATTGTCACTTCACCTTGAGCAATTTGGTATTCTCTATAATGGCCACCATCTTGCCAAGAAAAATTTGAGTATTCCTGAAGACCTCAATAGCTCCTTTCCGAAGAAGTTCTGCCTGAGTGCTTTTAATTTCTCACATGTGCAGATTATACGCAAGCTCCTTTCATCTTACAACCCGAATCTACTGCACCAAGGCTCGCTTACATGATCTAGGATATATGGATGCTTACGCAGAAGTGTTGTTGAAAGCATCATCTCTATCTAAAAATACTGCAAGGGCAACTTCTTCTTTATGTAGGTTAATTTCGAGTCCTGTCACCAAACTCTACAGGGCAGCTTCTATTAATTTCCCCATTTGGTATGCCTACTACAGAGGATGCAGAGGAGATTTGGTAAGTGTTTCTTGTTTAATAACCAAATAAAATATATTTTCCATAATCTTTAACATAAAAGGTATGAGATTAATTGGTCTAAATGATTTTGGTTGGGTGTAAGATCCTCTTTTGGGTTTCGAAATCTAGGCAATCCTTGCGTCTCTCCATGCTTTTGGGATATATACATGGCTCATAATTCCTTTAATCCTTTCCCGCAATACCCTTAGAAACACTCTATTTGGTTTTGAATCTTGGCTTGCTTTAAATGACTTCACTGCCCACCATACAATATGTGGTCTGAAAATATCGTTCGATAATGTTTAATCGCATTCCACGGTTTATCCTTGTTGTTAATTTCAGTTGCTGTTCATCTTTGGGGCTGTTTTTCGAAACAGGCATGTGGAACATTACATCTGTTGACATCCGATTTAAATGCTTAAAATGTATGAGAAGTCCTTCTTGCCGACTGTTTTGAGTGATAGTATTATAGTTTTTAGACTTTAATAATAAAAGAAATACACAAAAGAATATTGAAATATTGTAAAAAGCAAAAGCGCCACATCTGTCTTATTCTAGTTTTGTCTTAGTTGTGTCGTACTTCTTTCTTCCTTTTCCTCGTCCCCTTTTTCCCCTCAGCAGGTGTATGTCTAGCTGCCTATCTTCAGACGGATACACAAAGACAATGTTTTAAAATACGGTAACATACACCGACTGAATGACGCTTCATAAAAAAATGAGGACTAGATCTTATAGGAAGATAATTTCCGAAAATACCGGAGCAACCTTTCTACCGAGTTGAAAGAGTAGTCTAGGATCGTCACACATGATTGGCCATCCCACACGTCAGATGCAAATTCCATTGAAATGTGTAAGCATATCTCAGGCACATGCTTCGACGAAAAAGAGTGTGCACTTCTCATTTCGACGTCTTTACCTTATTGTTAGTAGAAAGTATGCCTTTGAGATGCCAATTATCAATGCCGCTGGTGACTAGTCCCATTATTAATAGTACAGCATTTTTCTCCTCATTCAGCACAAGAAATCCATGTGCTCAAAAATCCCTAAAAATAATTTTTCTATAAATTAAACGCTATACTTACTTTGCGGACTATACATTATATTTATTATATTATAATTTGCTTGACATTCTCAATTAAAACGATAGTAACAATCCTTTATCATTCCCCAATTTTCGAGAAGCATAAGAGGATAAAATTTTATTCCGAGAATATTAGCGTCGTTTCCATATCAGCGTGTAATTACCTACTACTTTGTTTAAGGCGAACGTCAACGTTTCATGCTCGTACCCGACATTATTTCGTATTGGCATTACGACCGTAATTCTAATTTAGCGTTCTCGTTTTATTGCTGCTAATTGCGATTTTATTGCCGCTTTACTTCAACAATATTAAAAAATGTATGTATCACGCGGTTTACGATCCGCCTACGTGCGCGAGTCCATCCGCACGAAACTCAAAACGCTTTTATTACCGTCACCGCGAGTCGTAAAAAAAGTAACCGGCAAAAGGCAAACGGTAAAGTAGGTAGGTAGGTACATATGCGCGTATAAAATATGAAAGGCGAACGAGCAGAAAGAAACGAATGGAACGAAGAGGAAGGTATGTAATTTAATCGACTCAATCTTGAATTGAATATCAAGCGCGGGATAGGGCCCGTATATATGGGAGTAATACGGAATAAAGTGCAATAAACAACTATTAGCGTTGAGGGAGTCGTATTCGCTGCGTAATTTCTGTAATTAAAATTTATCTATTCCAGTTCTACCGGTTATACTTTTATTAATAGCTTTTTTTTTCTTTGAGATAAACTAGTCTGCTGTTAGGGCGATATTGCGACTGGTAATATGGTTGTATAAACTAGTACTAATGATAAATTTCAGTCAACATACATGAAACGTAATTAAACTTTATAATTAAGTCACTGTTATTAATGATATGTAAATTAGTGAAATAATGAACACACAACAAATGCCAAGCAATAAAATTACAAAGTAGTTACCATACGTAACTACAACGAAGGTGGTGCATATATCTGGAGAATATATAGCAGGGTGAATCTTCATGCCCCATCCCTCACCTACTTCTAATTGGTTGTTTGATTAATGTTTTTGACATTTAGCTAACTGAGATTTGTAGATGATATCTACATAATCTCAAGTCATCCTGATGGACCAAGTGCACTAGTGTAAAGGAAGACTAGGTCGAAAAATAAAAAAATATAATGCCACTGTAGTTTTACTGTAAGGGGCTCAGTGGTATATCATAGGGATCCACCCTCGTAGTTTAACTTGCTATTATTGGATGTAATTTCTTATTACATTTCGATTGTGGTGGGAAAATATTTTTGTGATATAATTTACCTCATCTAGAGTGCAATGATTTTTTTCTAAATCTCCACTACATTGTTAAATATTCTTCCTCATATTGCTAGGTTCACGTCCTTATTATATGTATTTTGTTGTTGTTGGAAGTCCTTGACTAATTTTCAATTTAAATTTTTAAATATTTATTCCATACAATTCTCTTTCTCTGCATTGTATATTGCAGTTATCTACTTTAGTTACTTGGACAACGTGTATAATTCAGAAAAGATGTGACACATACTATAGTTACACGCACTTTATTGAATTATAAGAAACTTATTGTCTCAAATGAACAAACACACTATTTTCGAAAATTCTTGTACGTGGAAAGGGTGGTACGCCTGATAGTTTTGTTAGTAACTAATTTAATTCCATCAAGGGTCTAAGCTGCGTAGCCTATCGCCCAGGCAAATAAGTTTAGTAGACCATGAATGTGACATTGCCTCCGGGAACAACGGGTTTTTAAATGACAACAGCGTCAATCTAAGTGATATTCAAGTTGCCTCTTCAAAGAAAAAAATAAATTTATTTTCGAATAAAGTAGAAAGCATGTGAGTCTGCAAAGTATATATAAGAAAACAGAGTCTCAGTTGCTAGACATCCATTTAATTCGAAGTTGCCGATATACCTGCAGAGTTCCAGTTCAGGATATCTCAAATTCAACGCGTAGTTAGAGATTTCGAGTATTTAGGAATTACAATACACGAGAAGGGAAGACAAGAAGAAGAACTTAATGACAGAATACAGAAAGCCAACTAGGTATACTATGTTATGAAATCAGGATTTATAAACAAACAAGATATAACAACACAGAATAGTATTCAAACCAATTCTCAGATTTGTATGTGAAACCTGGGTATGCAATCGTCAAAAAGGAAGCAAGATCTAAGCTCTAAAGATGGAATATTTAAGAAGAGTGAGAAATGTAATTAGAAAAGATGAGAAAAGAAATTGACAAATCAAAAGAGAGTTATAAACGGAATCGATAGAAAGTTATGTCGTACAAAGACCATTAGCATGGTGAATACATCTATAAAGGATGGATAATACAATTTCATTTAAGCAGGTCTGGGAAGCAAAGATACAGAATAAAAGAACAAGAGGGAGGTCAAAAGTAAGTTGGGATAAAGAACTAGGCAAATTTTTAAACAAGAAAGGAAAAGACTTGGAATGAACCTCAGAGAATTGCAAAGATTAGAATTTAATCTAACCCATCATCCAAAGAGTAAAATGGTTATTGTTTATATATATATAAATATATGGATGAATACAACAAATGAATTGCTACGGATTGCTTAATTAACTTGGTCATTGCTTTCGAGGTTGAGTTTCATTGGTGGTTTCCTATCAAATTTGGGAGGATTAAACTTGTCTAAATCGATAAGTTTTTACGGACCAATAAACACAACATCCAGAGTTGACAATAATCCTGCAGATGATTGTGTCTGTCATCACATAATAGTTTCGATAACCACATATTTTTCCGGGTATAATAAGAAATATAACGTTCTCCTTTCTACTGTCCCTATTCATTTCCTTCCTGTCAATTAAGTTCTTGCCCATTCCCGATGCAATCTTTTCTTACATTTAGTGCCATATAGTTTTATTAAAGCGAAGTGCGATAATTGCGCCTGGAATGGAACGGGTTATCAAGTCGAAATATGTTTCCTTTTGGGACTGTAGCACTATCTTTAGTGTTAACGATTTGCTAGTAATTTTCTAAATGTTGATTTTAAAAGACAACTAAAACCCAATATAACATGTGTTAAGAATATAACAAATTCCAAGAGTAGTAAAGTAGTCTTCAATATATTTAATGTTGGATTTAAGAGCAAAGTTTTCTATATCTACAGCTTCGTAACTGATTCTAAACTAAATACATAGCACATACATGCAGAATACAGGGAAGAGCAGCTGCACCAATAAACAATAAATAAAATCGAAGCCATATGCACAGCATCCCGGCGACACTAACTACGAGGATCCATTTAAAAAGCCATATTCCCACCTTCCTCCCTATGAAACGGCCGCACTTCCCGTATCGTTTCAGCGCATTTGCATTTCCGGTTCTCCGATATTGCAGGCGCGCTTGTTTACCGAACTCCCGAAGTACTACGCCATCTCCTTGTTTAATTTCTTACGAGTTTGTTTGTATCGAACATATATTAGGCGGCCGTGGGTGGGGCGGTTTACCACTCCTCGGAAGAACTCCACCGATCCCGTCTCGGCGGCACCCTCTCTCCCGCATACGAAGTTAAACTTGGCAGTTTCGGTGAGAGATTGCGGAGTGTAGGACAATTCGGGCCGCAATTTGAATACGAATAGGATTAGATTTGGAATTCGGCGCTTGTAGTCGAATGAATAAAATAAAAGAAGCGGCCGTGTAACGGAGGTATCCTGTTCTATGGGGGAGAAGGGTCGATGCGTCCTCTTGCGTCGGGGGGAAAGGGATTTTCGCGCGGATATTTCTTATTTCCCATCGGTAAGCGGTTTTCGTTGCGCTCGAATCTGTCCCCAAGTTTGGTGGAGGAGCCGGTTTGCATGCATAACATGCAGCTCTAATTACGGAACGTTGGGATTTTGGGTAACATGCCCGTGCTACTTGTGCTTAAGCTTTCAAATATTGTTTATTTATATTCTAGAGATGTTTTGGTTTTATCGCATATACGAGAGATGTATTTAAAATGATTTTTATGAAACTTTAGAGACTGAAAGAGTACGTTGGTATAAGAACAACACAATTTCTCTTAGCGACTGAATCTGACGATTTTGGGGCACAACCAAAAATTTGCGTGATTTTTATTTTTTTTTATATATCGGAAACTATAAAAGATACAAATTCTACTTTGAACATAATTTAATGGTTTTGCTAATCATAGTATGAGGGATGTCCTTTAAGTTTTGCATACTGCAACATAGACATCCACCTTTACCTAACCTAATTTCAACGTTTCACTACGATACGCATAGTATTGTAGCTACGAACTGTCAACAAGTTAGTCGAAAATGGAATTAAACTAAGAACATTTTCGCGCAATAATTTTTTATAGTTTTCGAAGATAATTATCTCAACAAGAATGCCTCGGCAAGTTGGTTTCTATTTGCAGTAATGAAGTATCACATTGGTCAACAATTTCTCAGTGGTACATGAAGAAATGTGTGTAAAAAATTAGCTTTCTGTTGAATACTGCATGTGTTGACTGATGAACAGAAAACAGCTTGGGTGTTGTCAAAAAACTCTATACCGCTTCGACGGCGGAAACTTTGCAAATTCATGGATGTTTTCGCGACTTTGTCTTCTAAGTTTAGTCCAATGTTGAAGATACAAATATTTACAAAAATAGGTACGTTAAATGAATTTGGATTGATGAATGTTCAATATCATTTCAGTTCAGTTCGTTGCGAATAAGTAAAATTGAAAACTCCTAAGTCCTAAAGAATCTATCTATCCTAATCTACAGGAATTACATTGGATTTATTTGATATAACTTTTTAAACTAAGATTGGAGATACAAATATTTCAGGGATAGCAACATTGACTGTCAAATGCTTAATTTGCTAGACGTTCTAAATCTAAAATAACTTATAACTTTTAAATTATCCTTGAAGTAGCATTTTTGACCTCGATAACATAGAAGATAAAGCCAATTTTTTGACTGCTAGCTTACTTTATATTTTAGATATGCATGCCTCTGTAGTTTATTGCTCAGTCATCTAGACCTTAGAAGCCTAGGATTACTGATAATATTAAATTACTCATTAATTTGCGAAATAAAGCGTTGGTTAAATTTAAACGAACTTCTTCCATTAATGATTGGAATTACTATAAATTATTGTAAAATTATACCACCCCCGCTATGAGGTAGGAAAAGAAGGCATTTTTTGATTATAAGGCTCGCACATGTAACACTAAGGATTTATGGAATGTAATGAAAACGTGTAATGCATATAATGTTGCTAACCGAAGTGAATTACTACCAGCAAATCTCGAAGATCTAAACAAAATCAATGAATATTTTATTAACTCAGTTAACAATATAACTTGTTTGGATGGTGAGTTGACGTTCTTGATGCTATTGTTTCTATTAAAACGCACGCTGCAGGTTTTGGTCAACATCATAAAGATATGATAAAACTAAACTATGACCCATATAGTAAATACATGAATAAATGATGGTGTCTTTCCTAACATCTGTTATTCCGATTCCCAAATTGCCCATCCAGCACAATTTAGTGAGCTGCGGCCAGTAAGTATTTTATTCGTCTTATCTAACATTTTTGGAAAGTTCTAGAGCCACAATTGCAGGAATATTTGGAATCTTTGCGTATACTTCCTATTTGTCAGCCTGGTTTTGAGCCGAAGTACATTGTGCAACAGCTTTGTTGAATTTAGTCGATGAAATCGTTAAATCTAGAGATAAAAATTAAATAAATTTGATTATGTTGTTGGATTCTACGGACGTTGCTAGCAATTGTACATTTTATAGGATTGGATCATGCAGCTGTAAAACTTTTTTGCGATTATCTTTGCGACTGTCAGCAATGTGTCAAAATTGGCAATAATATATATAACACAATGTTAATCCCCAGTGGAGTCCCTCAAGGATCTATTCTAGGTCCAATTCCTTTTACCATATATACATTAAGTTTTTTATAGTAATTTAAAATATTGTGAGTTCTATTTATACGCAAATGATACACAACCCCTTGATAAATTCAATGAAGCCATAAAAAATATTCAAATGGAGATGGGCGTCTTAGTGAAACGCAGTCATTCTCACTCATTAAAACTCAACCCATCTAAATCATCTACAATAATCTTTGACAAACTGCACTTTAGAGTGATAATGTTCACAATACTATTAATGATATTCCGGTGCCTGTGGTTCGGTGTGTTAGGAGCCTTGGATTGTATATTGATACAGATTTAAATTTTAAAACACATATATGTCACCTGCTATGAAAATCTTATAATGTATTAAAAACCTGTTTTATATACGGACATGTATTAAACCAAAAAATTAAGTTACTACTATGGGTCTAATACTTTCTAGTCTTAATTATTGCGATTCTGTTTACCATCCACGTATACTTTCTGTGGATGTTAGGAGAATACACAGAGTTCAGAATTCGTGTTTACGTTTGATTTTCGATATAAGAAAGTTCCACATATCACTCATTCATTGAAGTGGACAAATCGGCTGGACATGTTGTCTCGTCGAAGACTTCTTAGCTTAATTCTTTCCCTCCCACTCTGCTAGACTTACATCCTGTTGCCTTGAGATCTATTGTACGTCGGTTACTTAGGGAACGCAAAATTTGAATTTGGTTTGAAAAACGTTCATTTCACGATTGCTTCGTGTAGGAGTGTGGAATGGTTTTGTGTGGTCGGGCTGAATGTAGCGCCTAATTAGGTTATTTTTAGCTTGATGTCTGAGCTTGATACAGAATAACGCTATGGCAACATTATATTAAATTAAGATATTTTAATGTAAATTGATTGTAAGATTAAATCTTGCTTATGTTCTGCACATTGCATGCTTATGAAAAACAATAGATTCTGTGTGGCGTTGGGTTCGGCTTGTTCTCAATCGGTAGGGATCCCCCGATAATGTAATTTTTTTTTATCAGTGGTAAGTGAGTGACCCAACGGAGTTATAAGCTCTTTTTGGCTTGTCATAACCTCAGGAGTCTTAAGGTGTAGGAAAGTGTATGTAAAGTGTTCCATCCAATAGAATGTATTTATGTTAGCTGCTTTGTAATTGGATTAGTTTTATCTAGATGTGGGTAATAATTATAACAGATGGGCACATTTTATATGCCCAATCTGACGTTATCCCTTTTGGATACTCCACTAAAACTTTAAGGTACACATATTTTTTTTCTCTTTATATTTGTTGCTTAGATTGTCTAATAGATATTATAATTATTCATTTGAAAATTCTAATAGCGTGTAAACTGCAATGATTATATAGGTACTGTATTACGGAGAATCGAGTAAAGCTTTCTACTAAAGAAGAAACATCTGTGGGCGTATGAGAAACTGAAATATAGGTTTTAAATTGAGTCATACAACGCAATCATTTCTATGATCAATAAGATTACAATTCTTTTTGCAGATACCTATCGTAATTAAGTCGTAATCATGAGAACGATTAAGCAACTAAAAAGAATGTTTGGAGGGAAATAGAAATAGCCAAAATTGAAGAAATTATCTCGCAAAAATAATACAGAAAATGATCATTCTCTTACACATTAGAGTCAATACTTAAAATTCTTGCAAAACCTCAACAAAGGAAATAGAACGGAACGTTCTATCCTCGACGTGTCAAAGAACTCTCATTGTATATGTCCAACATGTTGCTCTGTCATTACGAATTCCAACCGAAATTGAATAAACCGCCCATCACCCACACTTCGACGTTCTTCCACCTTCCCTTTCTCGCCCGTCACCCGCTTTCTCCCCACTCTCCTCACCTACCGTTGTCGCGTTGCACAGCTCGCCTCGTAAAATGTTTACTACTGCCGCCTTCCGTGCTCGGCTCTTTTCTCCCCCCCATTCATAATAGCCATTATATATGCGCAAAAGTGATTTGAATATTTTAATTGTTTCGCGTCTTCTTTACGAAACGGCGGCCGTACTCGCGCTGACGACGAACGACGTGACGGAAGAAACGTTGTCGGACGTCGCTGATGGGAGGTATCGTCGTTTCGCGTAGATGGCGTTGTTGCGCCGTGGAGCGGGAAGAGTTGCGATGCCGCGGCATCGTAAAAAGTCGAGGCTGTACAGCTGCGAAAGCTACGTCTAAATTAAATTCTAATTGACGTTCTTTTCGCGTTTTATTAATCGCGATGTCGGGTTGTTGTGATGGCCGTTGCTGAGATTAAATAAAGTCCCAGCGATTTTAGTAGCACTTCAACGTGATGCTGTAAGGATTATCTCCTTAAAATAAAAACGTGGAGATAAGAGATGGTTTTTTGAGATATTCCTTGGGATTTATGTTATTATTTAGATGATAATTTTAAAGTGTTGCAACTGTATTGCGAATGCGAAGAGCGAACTACAAAATAAGTTTCAACATATTGACATGCTGCTTTGTTGTAATTTAAGATAGAATAGAAGAATAAAATGTTTCACAATTAAACTTCAAGTTTCGAGAGACTGAAGTTTCCGGTTTTTATACACGCACGAAACTAGAGAAGTTAGAGCTGCCAACATTGTATTTCTAAATATCACCATCGTCAAGTAGTAAGCTCTGGCTGTCAGTTGAGCCACCACTATCATAGAGCAAATGTGGTATATTCGATTTGTCATCGAACTTGTCAAGAGAACATGTGCACGCATATGCTATGGTTTAAATGAACAACAAAGTCTTGAACGATTCCAACTCGCATTTAATGACGAAACTCCTTCACGCGCAACTGTATTTCGCTGGTATAGCGAATTTAAAAGAGGGCGTATATCACTTGGTGATGCAGCATGTGCTGGTAGGCCCTGTTCTTCAGTTACCGCTGAAATCATTGAGAGAGTAAAACGTATGATCGACGAAGACCCAAGAGGCACCTATCAAGCGACTGAGGCAACTCGTGGTGTTGGATCGACAAGAGTAAATTCAATTTTACATGATCATATTGGGTTGAAAAAAAATGTTATTCATTTGGTGCCACACACGCTTAACCATTTCCAAAAGGCAGTAAGAGTAAGAATCGCTCGGGAAACGTTAGAATAGTTAAATAATGGTGGACATCGTATTCTATATAAAATATCTAACAGGTGATGGAACAAAAAGCAAAGAGCTACCAATAATGTCATGTACGCAGTTTTCCCTAGTAAGAGCAATTAGGTTGGAAAATCAACGTACAGCCACAGCAAACTGGTACACCACAAAGTGTTTATCTGCAGTTCTTAAGTTCATCACGTTAATGCATCGTCTCACAGTGCACAGCAGACGGTTGAATTTTACGTAAAAATAATGTAAAAGTCATTGAACATCCACCCTATTCGCCTGACTTATCTATGTGTGATTTCTGCTTGTTCTTTAACCTAAAGAAACATTTACGTGGTCGTCGTTTCACGACGGAGGATGTGGTAGATGAAGCAATTCATCAACTTTTTGAGAGCATTCCAAAAGATGACTGGCTTCAAGGTTTTACGGAGTGGAAGCTTCGGTTACATTGCATTAATACATGGGATGATTATTTTGAACATAAATGAAATCATTTTCGTGAAAAAACTTCATTTCAACCTCTTCATTTCGTCATTTCTCTGACTTACTAAGACACCAATATATAGAACATTTGAAGCATTTTCTTTCTTTTGATAGGAGTTAGTAGACAAAATTAACTATAATAATGGTAATAACAGTGTTCAAGATTTAAATACTTTATTTTACGGAATACAATATGTTACTATATTTATCCATTCAGCATTAAAACATTCACGTATGTCAAATTGAATATACGCATAAGGAATTACCGTTGAAGATTAAAATTAACTTCGTCGGAGCGGTGAAGGAACCCGGTGGGTTCACAACGCAATCGGTAATATTAACGAACACGACCTACAAAATTTGGCGGTGACAATGTCGTCATACACGGGTCCGATTGTGCCGCGGAAGTTCGTCGAAGGAATGGATAATCCGACACAGCTGCTTCGCATAATCGAGGCGACTTAGGAGTAATAACCTAATTTGCCTAATTGGAATAGTATTTTTAATTTCCATCGACTCAGTATAATGCGCTACTGTAATATAATTTAGGTATTTGCCAAGCCACAAGTTCGGCTGTTGATATGTTGACAGAGTTGAATATTAACAACAGAGAATAAATGCAATATTATTATAAGTGTATAAGTTTTCATTGCTCGCGATTACATCTCGGGATCTCAGGGCGCTGTTTGATGCACAGCTATCTCTTCTTCGGTTTTTTCGTCGCTTGGTTTTTTGTTTCGAAGTTGTAAATATTTTTTCAATGAAGATGCGTTAAAGCTTGTGTATTTCTCGTTTGTACGCACTAAAGTAGAATATGAATCATCCGTTTGGTACCTATATTATCTTTATCAGCAATTGTTAATTGAACATGTTCAGAAAGGGTTTCCGAAATATTTATCTTTGAAGTCAGATGGTACTTATCCTACACGTGTAACGGATTATAGAAGTTTACTTGATAGACACAAGGTAGAATCGTTATCTTGTCGTAGAGAGTGGGAAAATTTTCTTCAAGGTTATACACCATTTTGTTGATTCTCCCGCTCTACTTTCGCGTATTCCGTATTTCCGTCGCTCAGTATTACCATAGATCTTGTGACACGTTCAATTTGCCTACTGCATATACCAATATCTTACTAAAAGCACCCTTAACATATATGTGTAGGAATGCAAACACTATGTATCCGGATCCATTTCTTCAATTTTAAATAAACCTATGAAGTTGTTAACAAGTGTCTGTTACTATGTTTTTCTGGAAGAATTTAACTTAATTGTTTTTGTTTTCTTGTTTCTTTTCTCTTTCTTTTATACATATCGCAATTACCGATTACACCACATATTATTTATTTACTTCACATATTGTCCTATAATTAAATGTAGAAATATGTGTTAGGCAATAAAGATTATTATTATTAAAATTGGTAGATTTTGCTTCCAGTAGTAAAGATAACTGAGTTAATCTCAATAAGCTTTGGTAAAAGAAAGGCCATTTGCTGTATGGAATTTAGAAAACTCTAACTGGAAAACAACAATTAACAATTCAAATTACAGTGGAATGAAAGATGTTTGGTTGGGATTTAGGCATGGGAAGATCTACGACCTGGGCTTGTACTAGGTAATTTTCGAAGTGCAAAAGTAAATTCCGGCTAATGGAGGGTAAACATCGCGAATAATTAATTAAAAAGATGAATCCAATTGCAACGATATTAACCGATCTTCAATTACGACGCCGTAAACACGACGGACGAATGATAAAATTTCATCGCATCGCCTGACGCCCAGCCGTTTCCATTTCACGCTAGACAATGAGACAACGGCAAAAGTGCATATAACTCGAATAACGGTAATAAACTCCTAAATGTAATGGAATCTCTTAATGGAAGAAGTATAAACGTAATTCGTGCTACTGTTGCCGTTTCTTCACGCGCTCGATTTCCAGGTAGGTACGTGGATATGAACACATCGCCCGGTAGGAAGTACCACCTTTCACGTCGCGCACATCACGTTGTCGCTTATACGAGCGGGCATCGCATAAATAAAACCCGGTCTATACGGCCTTAATTAAATTAGTCGTCTCGAATAATCAGCTAATGTTTTTCGTTCTTTTATTTCAGGCGAGTACATTACGGTTGTGGAATTTTCGATGCTTTACTGGAAAGTGCTTTACTGTCTGGAATGCTGAAATTTTACTACCTTTGATAATAAGGTTGTTGGGTTCCATTTTTGTTTTTCTTTCGTGTATTATGATGTTGGTTTAAAAAGGACCATGGATTCCTTAATGCGGAAATTTTGAGGCTCAGATTTTAATTCCTAGTTACTTTTGTTTTATTTTCTTTTCTTGGACATTTAGTACTGATAATTTTCAACGTAATGCGTCGTGGAGAGAACAGTTTTTTGGCATGGAAACGAATCTATTAGCACATCAACTGGTAAGTTGTTGCTGATACTCGTCGGGGTTCGGCGTGCATGTCTCTCGCCTTCCACTGACTCTTAGCCATTGGAAATTTTTTTTGCCAATTGTAGTCCTTGAAAGCGTCTTTTCAGCGAACTGCGTAGCTGGTCGACGCAAAATTTCAACAGGTTTTGCGCCCTCCCACGCGAAAAATTTAATAATAATACGTTGCTCAACAGACTTGTGGGTCTCTTGCTCAGACATGATGCTAGTAACAGCTCATCCGATGTGACCAACCGAGCCGGATTACTCCCTTCCAACTTGCATCCCCCCTCCCCTCCAACGCATATCAAACCGGCACGCCACTTACTTCACCAAGAGGGCGTTAAAAAGAAATGTCCGGTTCATATTTGATTCGCCCTCGTAGGTATGATGCTTTTGTCTTTTCCAGAAGTTTTTATTTTCTACCTTTTCATTTTATCTCTGCTATCTTATTTGCTGGATCAACACTATTGAGCTGATAAATTCTCTTCTGTTGAGTAATCGACTTCCTGCAGGTACCTACGACTGGGAACGCTATCTATTCTTGTACAGGATTGGTTCTTCTTTTTGAATGAATATGTGTTAGTTCTTTTTAAGTCGTTCTAGGATATGACAGCTTAGGACAGATTATGGTTGGCTTATTACTATATATACTACCACCTTAAACCTTCTTCAAAACAAACTAAAATTTACTTACAAAGTTGATATTACTTTCTTTATTAATTATAATGAGCGTGTAATTACGTTAAATTATTTTATAACATTTAAACACAGTTCTTTTCGGCCAGAAAAAGCGTTTTGATTTATATTGTGCCATAAAATTTACATTATTACATGCTGCTTATTTTACTTTATAATTCTTGTTTTGAATTTCCTACAATCTACATATACCTGCATTTGCATAGGTTGATCTAGATTTTCAGCATTTTCGCATGAGTACCTTATTTGTTACAGATGCAGCTTTTATAGCTTTTATTAGATAAGACGAATTACTCGTTAGTGTCAAATGATTAGCTGTTTTCTTATTTCACAAAAGTCCATGTACTTCAGGATTTATAACAAAAAAGAAAAAGTGTCTTCCGCACTTCAATACCTTTCAATACCTTAAATCATTTTTTTAATAAAATTCCAATTCTCATTTTAATGTCGGAGCACATGAATAAACACTAAATAAACTATAATATTATTTTAAAAAGTTCTTCAAAAGAACATCAATGGTCTCGATCTCCACACACCAGAGTATAAATTAGCTCAAATTCTGAAAGTTCTATTGCGATGGTAATTGATCACTAAAATGAAAAATAGTCACATCAGTTATAAAAACGAACAATGACTGAAGATATCTTACGTTGTTAGGTAGTTCCTAATCTTTTTAATTGCGTTCTTGTCAATGAAACTAAACTTGATGATGCTTATGAAAGTGGTTTTTTAGTCTGCACCCGACAATGGGACAGTAAAAAGCAGGAAGCAAAAATGTTACAATAAATTCCTTATTTCTGACTATATATCTGTACCAAATTCAAAAGAAAAAAATAAATACTTTTCAAATAACAAAGTTGTTCGATCATCCCATAAGTTTGTATTAACATTGTGCACAACAGGTACTTGAACAAGTGGCTATTACACTTGATAACGCCTTATTGCTATAATTGCACTACGTAGGCTACACGGGTTGATACTTCTGGAACTGATTAAAGCTGTTCAACGATTGCAAATCCTCGCATACGATTTTGTTAAAGCAAAATAAACGGACCAGCAAACAGCTAGTCACTCTAAAATACAGTAAAAGAGAATTTAAATATGTATTTACTCAGATAGGTACTGAGATTAGTGATACAAGATAAGGAAATTTGGAATAAAAAACAAATGGATGCCAAGCAGGTATAAATTACTTTCAAAAAAGGTTACAGAACTACGAAAACATTAATAAAACAAATTCGTTTGCAATTAATTAACGAACTGTTTCCGAGATTTGATCTACTATAATAGAAAATGAAAAGTAAAAAAATGAAAATGGAATCTCAACGCCTACGGAATTAATGTCAAGGAAGGTAGATTTTTAGTTAAAACAAGAGCGGACATCTGCAACTTACTTAATTCAAGTAGCGATACGTATTGATTCACTGAAAAAACTAAAAAATAAACAAAAGATCCTTCTATACTAAACGTAAATAAATAACATCACATAATTGGACGATATTCAAACGTTAACTAAAAATTCCTATGTTTATGCACGTTAATAAAACGTATGATAAGAACTACCGTGCATACCAGTGTGCTTTCTACTGCTTTTATTAATGCAGCACCTTTCGCAGAGTTTCGTGTCGAGATCGCTATATAATTGAGACATACACGTCGAAGAAAAAATCCACTCCATGCAGTCCATTCGTTTCCTCTCTTTCGCCTGTAACAGCTCAATATCGAGCAGCAAATCATCCAAGCAGAACCGTATAATGCGCGTTTCCAAGAAGTTCGTGTTGCACAACATTATAGAACATAATAGATTAAAAGAATAAGTCAACATTATCTGAAGAGTAGGGGAGAAGAGAGAGCAAAGTGTTATGGATCCAAGCACGCAACGGTGAAACAACGTCCGAACAGTTTACACGAATTAGATGCAAAGTAAACATATAGTTGATGCCTGTTCGCCTCTTTCTTATTATTTGCTATTCGAGAAGCCATAAAGGTGTAGGGTGTTGAAAAAACCCTATGCGACATTCCGTTTATTCTTATTGGGTATATATTAAAGTCACAACTGGATATACAAAGCTTAATAATGGCTTCTAGACATGAAGAAAGTTATTCAGTATCTTGTTGTTGTTCGGTGGTAAGTGCTGCTTGCAATGGAAAGTAAATACGGAAATTAAATACGAAGTCGTTTGGGTGTAATTTATGCTGTTTGAGAAATAAACGTGACTTATTGCATTTTGAATTATATCACATATGCTATGACTATACTGCAAAGCAAATATATGTTTACTGCAAGTGACCGTGTAATTTTTTATTTCTTGTTTAATTACATAATTTTGCTGCGCAAATAAATAGGATTCGTCGTCATAGAAGTGAAATATAATGTTATTACAAGGAATAAAGACTGTTGCTTTTAACTATAAAAGATTGGCAATGAGAGGTGCATGACGTCAATTCCAGGAACGGGTGAACTGTCATACTCCTATTTTATAATGGCTTTAACTATACGCCATGATCAGCAACTCTGATCTTATACACCTATATTATGGATGGCATTTTTGACTAACACAAACCAAACAGAACCACAGCAGAAAAGAACCCATATGTGGTTTTAAACAAAGCATAAACAGGCATTTCGTTACACATACACTCAAACAATAGTTTTGCTTTTAACTACGAATTAATACATTTCCTTATAGATTTCCATATTACGAGAACTTACTAAACTAAAATAATTAAACGGATTAATTATCAACCTTGACACGTTTTTGAAAAAATCGAGCGATAATTATTTTACTTGACACGTTACATAATTAGATGTACTAGTGACCCTATTTCCCCACACTCATATGTATCATTATCTCGTAGTTTAATTTTCAACAAACATAGCAACACTCATGATGACTATTAAGTTGACATAAAATTCTTAGATGATAGCCCATTAAACCAATGTGTTTTGGTGGGAGTAGGTTGCAAGGTTTTATAGAAGTTGCCCGTGTCAATAAGGTATTTTTTGAACTCCGAATAATGGAGCTTTAATGCAAATTGAACCAAATAAAGTTGCCTTTTTAACGGAATCGTAATTGTCCTTGTTTAACAAATATGATCCTTTTTTACATCTTGGTTGTCCAGTAGCTTTAAACCTTGGACAACCGAAACCATCAGACCGATGATGAGCCTCAGAGATAGTGCGAGGAAGCGATATGTTCTGATAAAACTTCTCTCACATTTTGATAACTATAGAACTCTACGTAATCTTACTAATGTACAAATAAAAGCTAGTTTTCAGTATAAATTTCAATTTTGCAGTCAAAAAAAAGCTTTAAGTATATAACATCTAAATAATTCCGCCTTACATCAACAGCTGAATTACGCTGACAATATTAATTTCTTTATTCATTGGTCAGCTGCATATTGCTTCAGAAACATCTAACTTCTATTTGAATGCTAAATTAAAATCTAATCCAAAATTGTTCATTTGCTACTACTGACATTTCTACAGTACAAAAATACATTGATGAATTCAAAAGTAATGCTTATGGATGTGACAATCTTTCTTTGCAATTAATAGAACTTTGCTGTACCTATATTTTACCTCATATCACTCACATAATGAATTCTTGCATTCTATCTTGTACTTTGGCAAATTCTGGGAAACAAGCTATTGTTATCCTTATTCCTAAAAGACTGATCCTAAACATTACTCAGACTTGCGGTCTCTCAGCTTATTACCTGCATTATACAAAGTTTTAGAGAAGCTCGTTAACTTCCAGCTACGATCTTACCTGGATTTAAATAACATTATTCCAGATATTCAATCCAGATTTCGCTCGGGCCATAGTTGCACGACTTTCTTCAATATTTATCTTATAAAATAAAATCTGAGTTACCCGAGTCCATAGTTCCGTCACAATTCAATTATTGTTCAATATATTACATAGAATTCAGTGTCCTCACAACTCATGTATTCGTTTGATATTTGGTGTTCGCAAGTTCGAACATGTAACTCATAACTTGACTGATTTGAATTGGTTGAATATGGTAAATTGATTACATTTGAGAGGATGTATGTATTTCAGTGTCGTTGCCTCCAAAGCTCCAACAAACTAAGTTTTCAAACTGACGTTCACCACCTGGGTTTGCGACATAGTCATTTTCGTCTAATATTTCTACATTTTACAATAACTTAACTGCGTTATTCGCGTCCTAAATTCAAAGCATGGTTGCGATCATCCATGTTTGTTAGACAGCGATGAGCACTATCCCAACTGTATCTTTGATGTTTCATGAAGTGTGGTAGTGAATATGTTGTTCAATTGCTTTGTTGTAAGAGCTATACTTTTGTGCTTAATCCATGAGTGACAGAATTCAAGTTGTAAGCTAGAATTAGGCATGCTCTCCCTTTCAAATTTTCTTTCGCCGTATCATAAAGCTGAATGGAAGACTAAACGCAGTTTTGCTGTATTTTGAATTCAGCCTTTTGATTTTCTCTGTAATTAAGTGTTTTTTTTTTTGGTTTGTAACTTCTACATTTAGTAATAATTTGGTGCAGAAGAAAATAAACTTTATTATTATTATTAAAAGTTATTGGGAATTTACAGCTAACTCTGGAAAATGTTCTCCAAAATTATCCAAACATGCAGGTTGACTGCACACCCAAATTCCATCAATTCCCATTCTAGTTCGAAAATAGGTTTCAATCGTGCTTGTTTTTTACACTGTTAATTCAAATTCGTCTTCAGCACTTCTGACACATTAATTAGTGACAGACAATGTTACTGTCAAAATAATTTTCACTGTTAAGTTATAATACCTGGCTTAAATTCAGACACATATTTTCTATTTCAATGCTATCTTTGCCCTGGAAACTTGATTAAATACAATTTAAAATTAATAAACGAACTACTTCCGGAATTGGACTGTGTCATGATGAGATACATATATATAAAAAGAACTAAAAGTAAGAGGGGAAAGAAAAATAAGAAGAAAGAGAGATAAAGAAAAAATAATAAAGGGTGGGAGACGTGAAATAGAAAGAAAAGAGGGAGGGGGGAGGGAGGGCGAGTACGAGAGAAAAGAAAAAGGAAAAGGAAAGAGACCAAAAGAGAAAGGTGGGATCTCAAAAAATTGTTTACTTCTTATATCCCGTATATCAATACCTACAAAAATAATTCTATACTCATTTATTTAAAATCTCTATCGTTTCAAAGCACCCTCTTTCAGTATTTGTCCTTTCTATTCTTCCTCCCAACTGATCTGCGCTGAACCGAATATGTTAAGATTTATTATTGCATCAACGAGCCCCAAAAGCTATAAGTTCGTACGTCGATCGTATATATAGTCGGATCAGTGCCTCTGTGTCGTAAAAGTTTGTACTTTTAATATAAACGATAATTAAAAATTTTATGCGAACAATAAACGTTGACAATAGTCGGAATTTATTATGGCGGCACGCGAGTACTACCGTATATTGTTGAAAGTTTTAGTTTACGACTTCGAGCGGACCAAGTAATGGTGATTGTAGTAGCTAGAGCATCAACAATAACACGTACGTGATGCGGAATTGAGGAAATGACTGTAATAAAAGACGTAGTGTGTAATAACGATGGTTGAAGGTGATCTATCGTTTTAGGAGTTTCGCGTTTTAATCGGTTTTGATGAGATAGTATACGTATAAGTGATTAATAATTAATATTTTATGCTTCTACTTGAGTAGTAGCAACGGAAATAACAGTAGCAATGTCAATTTAATGTGTTCAGCAACTATATTTGTTATATTTTATATCCTTTCTTGCTATTCATTTCGTTTGAAGGAACTTGCCTATTCTACGGAGGAACAGTGCCTTTAAAGGCTGTGAATATAGTCAGTAGGAATTGCTACCCCGTGGTACATTCTAGGACCGGACTTACACTTTGGAGGTGTTGGATAGGGGGAGGGTAGATCGTTGTAATTTATACAGACTTTCAGAAGGCTTTCGACCAAATACATCAATATGTGCTTCCTCGTCTTTATGCGAGCTAATGCCTTCATACCTTACGAATAGGCAGCAATATGTAGAGTATCTGAGTTGTACTTCGACATCTGGTGTACCACAAGGGTCTATCCTTTTTTTTGGTCTTTATTAACGATATTGCCTAGACTCTGCACTGTCAAAAGCTACTGCTTGCAGACGATATGAAGATATTCCATAGGATCAACTC
Source organism: Trypoxylus dichotomus (assembly GCA_023509865.1). Taxonomy (NCBI): domain Eukaryota; kingdom Metazoa; phylum Arthropoda; class Insecta; order Coleoptera; family Scarabaeidae; genus Trypoxylus; species Trypoxylus dichotomus. Next base: position 10,357,564 of record CM042077.1, read on the forward strand.
CTTGGATGGCTGTTTGATACTGCAGGAAGATCTTGTCCACATCGACTCTTGGTGTAAGCTGAACCATTTACGCCTGAATGTTAATAAATGTTGGGTTATGACGTGTACTAGGAGAACTAATTACATAAAGTGTGAATATAGAATAACTAATACAATGCTTGAGCGCTGTTCTAGTGCAAAAGACTTAGGCATTACTTTTGATAGTCAACCCAGTTTCATAAACCACATTAATGATATGGTTTTATATATAGAAACTGTAAAGATTTCAATAATGTAAACTGCTTGAAGCTTTATATTATTCCTAGGTTCGATTTAAATTGGAATATGGAGCACTGGTCTGGTATCCCATTTACTTTGCATATATCACAAGTAATGAACGAGTTCAGAGACAATTTTTGATGTTTACTACCTACCGAATTTACTCTGTTAGAGGTTATGAGTATTCACGAATATTATCTCGATTTCAAGTTGTATCTTTAGGAACGAGATGTAAAATTTTTAGTTTAAAAGTTTTATATAACCTTCCACGTAACAATATTGACTGTATGTATCTCCACAATAAACTACGGTTTTACGTACCCAGACTTTCTTCACGGCATGAACAGTGCTTTTATTTACCTACTTGTAGAACGAATATTATGTTTAAGTCACCTCTGTATATTATGTGTAATAACTTTGACATAATCTGTAAGGAGTTCGACATTTATTTTTGCTTAATAGATGGCATTGTTAATTATTTGAGCAATTTTGGTCATTAATTTAGAGTTTTTAAATAGCAGTTTACTTTTGCGTAGGTATATGTATTCGCATAGTATCTCTGTTATATTTCCTGCATTTGGGTTTTTACCAGTTGAAAATAAACCATTATATATATATATATATATATATATATATATATATATATATATATATTATACATTAAGATATATACAGCTGTGGCCATATGTATTCGCGACTCTCGTTTTGAACGTGTTACACGAATATTATTGTATTTCTAAGAAGCAGGGTCGACGACGAACTTAACTAGGTACCTGGTAATGAGGGTTTAATGGTTTATTGTAGGCCATTTTGAGTAAATTAGAAAATAGACGTAAAATTGTAATTTCTGAATATTTCTTTCTTAAAAGTTGTAAGAGTAAGGTTGAGCTAGTTAGAGTGAAGATATTGTGTCTGTGATTTTGTGTGTGTAATACGATAGAATACAGTAAAAAGTAATGCCGAAAACACGCAAATTGACGGAGGTAGAGCGAGGACAAATTGTGGTGTTAGAAAAGCAAGGGTTGTCGGTGTCTACTATTGCCCGACAAGTGAAATGTGCGTGATCGACAGTTAGAATGTCGATAAAACGATACAAAGAGAGTGGATCTTTGACAAACAAACCGAAAACTGGTCGAAAAAGGAAGACAACTAGCAGAGATGAGCGAGTCTTAGAGCGGATGTCTTTGCGAGACCGGAAAAAAGGGTTTAAACAGCTTTCCAGTGAGCTTTTCCGGCTACATAATGTTGCTATTTCTCCTCGCACGGTTAGAAGACGCCTTTGTGAATTAAATTTAGGTGGATACAAAGCTCGACATAAACCACGGTTGTCTTCGCAACAAAAGAAAAAGAGACTGCTGTGGGCTAAAAGTCACCGCGACTGATGTGGACGGATGAAACAAATATTGTGGTAAGTAACACAAAATTATTGTATTTGCGGTATTCTGTATTCAATTCCTGGTATCTACGGTGTTTTTATTCTTTTTAATGGGTTCCAAAATGTAACAGTATTCATGTTTTTGTTGGTAGCTTTGTGGTAAACCAGGGCCTCAATACTTGCGATGCAGGCGAGGAGAGGCCTTCCATCCAGATTGTATCATCCCTACAGTCAAGTTTGGGGGTGGTAGCATAATAGTTTGGGGTTCCATGAGTGCAATAGGCGTCGGAGAACTGTTCGTCTGCGAGAGCCGAATGAATAGTCGGACGTACATCGACATGTTGGAAGAAGTTCTGGAACCGTGTGCGTTAAAATTATTCGATAATGATGAGCCAGAGTATTACTTCCAACAAGATAATGCACCGTGCCATAAATATCGCGAAGTAATGCGAGGAAAATAACGTGCGGGTCCTGGAATGGCCGGCACAATCCCCGGACTTATCGCCAATTGAGCATTTATGGTACATTTTAAAGCGAAATGTAGCTAAATACTCATCTACCACAAAGCAATGCTTAAACACAAAAACATTCGAAGAGTGGAATAAAATCACCCCCACTACAACTTAGTGAGCAGTATGCCCCGACGAATTCGTGCGGTGATAAAAGCCCAGGGAGGAGCTACCAAATATTAAGCAATATCTGTATATATCTGTATACACTCACAATGAAACATAACAAGACATCCTTTACCCGCGAAAACATACGCTACAATGTATATATATATATATATATATATATATATATATATATATATATATATATATATTATATAATATATAAATATATTTTATATTTATATATATATATATATTATATATATATATATATATATATTTATTATATTTATATATATATAAATAACGTTATTACGTTATTTAGAAGTTACGATTTAAGCTGCAAAAATAAGTGCTTTCCCAGTAGCGTACGGCTTGGTTAATGTCAATATTAAAAATTCTATATTTTTTGATCTATTAACTCTGCCTTTATTTGATCCGTCCGTATAACTACACAGTCTCACAATTAAAGGACGGAACTTTTTATATACACCATGAAATACACATTACACTATTGTTGAACAATTTCTTTTATTCGAAACATGTATGTTCCTGTAGACTCAACCTACCGTATAGCATGGGTGACTAATGCATGCATCGATTTTTCGAAGTCGGGTTGTAGCATGTTTTTCAGCGCTTGTGTCACGGCTGCTGAAATGGCTGGAACATCATCATAAAAGTGAATTCTATAGACATGCGGAAAGTACCTAGACCGCATACTTCTTAACGTATATATAAGTTTCTCCATATATATGGAAATAAAAGAATTATTACAACAGAATTATTTTGTTTTACCTTTTTTTGACCATGATTAATTCTATCCTGTACGCCTACAGCTTGATAAAATTTCCTCCAATAAGTGCTCTACATCATGCACGTAATTCTAGCGTATATACCTTCTTCTAAGGTGAACGTATAGATAGGTATAAGAGCGGAATTTATGAGAGGTCGGATTTTCTCGGCAGTCAAAAGTTTGTGACGTGCGGTAGCGGAATAATTTGCATAATTGCCGGTGTAACTTCGGGTGCAGCGCGTTGCACTGCTCTTATTCCTTTATCGAGTCGCATTACGGAAATATTTTATCGGCTGGAAGCTATCGCGTATACGCGCTAAATAAATTTGCCTGGCACTTTCAAGTATAGCATTTTTATTCGCCCGTATTAGACACATTTGTTTTATGAAATATACACGATAAAGACAGTTGACTGCTTGTATCCTGTAGCGTCGAAGTGCATCATTTCAGTTTAGTGGCGTTACGTCGACGTTTCAGTTTTACGACGGGCAGTTCTTTCGGTAGTAAATTCTGCTTTAACTCTTTATTCGTGCATTGTCATATTTCATGTAGGCGTGCGATGTTGCCTTACATTATTTCAATGGAGACTGCAGCGTAGGATATATGTATATACTCGTTTCGCATGTATATTTAAGTACGGATGTATATCAATTTTGACGCGTTACTGGATGGAATAGTTTCTTCGTAAGACATTGTACTATTCTTCTTCATTATCGGCTACGAGATAGCTATGGAAGAAAATGTACGTCTTCTAAGAAAAATGGACGCAGACAGATGGACGTATAACGTCGCTACCATAAAATTATAGTTTCTGATGTAACGCAGGTTACCAAATTCCATATTGACTTTACTCATACCTTGATCAACATTGTGCTTTTGGTTAAATACGAACACTTTCAAGTCTTCTCAACAAGGTTAACGAAATTATTATTAACATATATCCTTAGAAGTAGAAGATGTATTGTGAGTACGTAATTCTAGAAAGTGTCCCAAGGTGCTTAGAAAATGCTTAGTTAGTGAAATAAAATACACTTCAGTCAAATGCAGATTGATGAAACATGTTTTAAAGTTTATGACATTCCAAAAATTGTTTAAAACCAGTTTTCATTGAGCAAAGGTTACAAATAGGAGTTAGTGGTTTACAGACACTATCTCTGCATTCTATAACACATAGGGGAAAGATACCGCCGGATTCGGATTTGGTTGTAGCACGTTCCAAATATTGAACCTTTTAATTTATGAAAACCGCAAATGGTTCAAATATGATTATAAAGTCCTATATAAATCTTACGCGAATATAATTCGAACTTGTCACACATTATGGTTAAATGAGAGTTTCGCTTCTCATAAAGCCATCTTGTCGTTCATCTAAGATGTTACGGCATTTCTTTACTTCAGACATATGTATTTCAAGCTCCAGCGTTTTCTCTTTAAAAGAGTGTTCGGTTTTTTCAAGAATTTGGTGTCAGACATAATTTCAATAATACATTCCTTAAAAAAAATATTTTCTAGAGTAATGTTAGGTATCTTAGGATAATGACAAACACCACAGGATAATCTGATAAATACGAGTAAATAAATTGCAAAAAAAATCAATATTTATTATAGTTTGTTCACCCAACAGCGGTAGCTGATTACAGAACAACTTACAAAGAAAGGTTTCCGGGTGTCAAATTCACGTACGATGTTCATCTTTAACATCCTTTATTGATTTTAAAGCGTTTTCAATTATACAGGGTGTTCCAAAGGTGATATTAACGTAAGAACCTATATCTTATACTTCACACGTATTACATATTGTGGTGGAAAATCTCAGGCTCGTTAAAATTTTTTAACCAGGTTCTTTGAATTAAAATTTTGACTTATTTGTTTTGAATTATGCGAAAATGTTTTCTAAATTAAAATACCAAATGTAAAGTTAAAAAAAAACAAATATATTGACAAATAAAAAAAATATCTATATATACCGGTTTTTTACAAAAGAAAATGTTTTTGCAGAAAACCTAAGGCAATCCCTGATTAGCTAAACTTGAAGTATTCTAATTAATTTATGAAACTAAATATGAGATCGAAAGATAGAATTAATTTTGAAGAAACTAAGAAGATTCGACGTTTATAACCTTTGAAATCGTACTCACTGGCTCGGCTTTACGATGGACTGGCCTTCGTTTTTCAACGTAAGTGTCCGGAACTTCCAAATTTTCTATGTAGTATCAGCTGATACACTTTATTATTGAATATAATACGAAGATATTTATAATTTCACGGAGTTATATGAGAAAAATAACGACTTATATTTTCTTAGGAGAAAAAAATGCCAACATCTCCCACTTTTGGTTCCGATCTTCATCTGCCTGTTCTTCTTTTGTTTTATATCCAGGGCAATGCATTGGTTCGCCTGTACGCCTGTATGGTAGGCCACTCAGCATACACCCACATACTCGACATGTGTGATATTATAAAGGAAATTGCTGCCAGTCGTGCCATCGTTTCGTCGTACGAGATATTTCGAAAATTATGAGTACAATTTCGGAATAATGCATATTCATACAATGTAATTGAAATGTGTGAGTACTGTATGTTAAACGTCTTTTAAAGGTGAAATTTAATTACATAAGTAATATGTTTACGAAAAGCGATATATAAGATGAACCATAGTAAAGTTTACGTCTTCTCTGCAAGTGTTGTTGAGGGACTCTCTTTTTCTTTTAACAAGGAAAATTGTGAATAATTAGTTATTCAAGGATACCCAAAGTAGATATCTGTAAAATTTTTAAAAGAAACCTGTATAGATTGAATATCTGTGTTTAAAAATTTCATAAAGAGGGAGTACTTCGCCTCCAACTTCTAACATCAACCAACATAAAAATTAACGGCGTGCATCAAACAGTGACGAAAAATATATCTGCAATAGGTGAACTAGTAAAATTATAGAAGAAAAGCATTGGTAAATAAAGGACAACAATTTATATCATTACATCTACATTCATTAGAAAAGGAAAACAGTTACTCTATATGGTCCCACTTCATACAGGTTAGATAGTTCAATTTGCTTCGCTTTAATTAAATTAATTAATTAAATTCTATTGCAGCACATAACTGAAATTCCCAATTTATATCGTTTCAGATGCAACTGCTGTTAGTCTAATTAACAGCCAATATTCAAACATATCAAATTTCTTTAAAACAAAATGCTTACAAACTATATCCTATTATTTGAAAACCCATAATTAAGTTATTATTGTCTTTTAATACCAACTTTAAGGATGTACATATTTTGATATTGGCGATATTTGTTCAATTTTAGATATTTTGATAATATACCACAATTTTTTTTTGTTAACATATAGAAAAACAAATATGTAATAGAAATAACGTAGTGGTTTTATAATACAATATTTATATACCTACGAATTTAAAAACAAGCAGAAATCGTATATACAGGCGGTGTTGCATCCAACATAGTCTTATAATATATAATACAATTGTTGCGAAATAATAGTGGACTGTATTTTTGTATTGAATTGTTTGTATTGACTGTATTTGCCGTTTACAATATGACCACATAATGGCGAACACGTTCTGAATGGCCTTGTGTCTTAACTTAATTAACTACTAGATACAATGTTTGTACACTTCGCCACTAGGGTGAAGGCGCATAATTCGAAATTACAAAGTACGCAACATAAAATTACAAAGTACGCAACAGCAATAATATCTGTATCTGGTAAACTTATGTCTCCACCAGTGATAATACTAAAAGAACCTGGTGGCAAGTTTAGACTCCAAGTACAACAAACCCTATCTCGCCCTTCAAACGTGTTATTTAAGCCTCTTCTGCAGGTAAATTGACCACTGATTTATTTAAGAATTGGTTTCTTAATATTTACTTATCAAGCATTGGGCAAAAAGTCTTATACTTTTAGACTCAAGGACAGGTCACTGTCCAGAGTTTTTCAAGAAAAAGATCGTATTTCGAATGTGGAAGGGATTTAATCAACGATTTTCTGGTTCTTATTTCAAAGTATGATGTTAATCTCCGTTTGCGAAATAATGTCATAATCAATTGTTGTCCTTTAAATATATCTATTTGTTTGCATATGCCTGGTACAAGTCCGGTTATATACAGAATCGACATGGGCCATTAGAACATCTCACGAATCTTGTCTTTTCAGGCCAAGACCTTTCGTTTCCTCCACGTTGCTTTCAATGTGATGCTTTTACATTCATTCGTTGTTCTTGGTGCTTTTGCTATAAGCATTTGATAGTTTTTCTTAATAGAAGAGATATGTATGCAATATATAGATGGTTTTGGTGTTAGTAGCATAAGGTATGACTTGTGCTATACAGTTGAAACACTCTGTATAATTGAAAATGGTTTCAAATCAATAGTGGATGTTCAAGATTAACAATTTGCCTTAATTTCTTTTCCATATTACTATGATAAGCTCTAGCATAAGAGGGGAGGGCTTAAATACAACACCCTGTGTATACCTCATGTACTTGTTCTGAAAGACGTTTCGATAAGGTACAATATCTGCGTTTAAATTTTTGTTCTATCTATTTCCGTTCAAAAATTAAATCAAGAAAAGGGAAAATCTGTGAATTTCAGCACAAACAAATTTTTTTTTCAAGTCTCAACATACTCTACTTACCTAGCAAGTTTCATTAGGATCTGAATTTGATACCCGGGAACCTTTGTTTGTAAGGTAATACGAAATAAACAAGAGAACAGGTACAACAGACAAAAGTACACAATCGCACAAATTCCAACTTTGCTTTTATTTATCGTTTATATATTCATCCATATATTGTTCCTTCGATTTGTTTTGCAATTATGGTCACGTTTCACTTTTTATTTATCCGTCGTCAGATTGTTTCTCTCGCATTTTCGCGAATACCGAAATTGGCTATCTGTTATTCCAGTCGCATTCCGGGTGACCCCGAGGCTTCGACCGACGTTCCGTTTGTCTATCTATTTATCGGGGATTATAAGTGCCGAAGGGAACTGCTAAATGCGTATCCATTTCGCCCCTCTTCCTCTTACCCCTACCCCAACCTTCTATTTCTCCGTCCGCCCAAATCAAACCGCCGCTTTTTCCCCAAATGCATATATTTTACTGCCGCGCGATTATACGATATACATGTACACGGGAATGCAATGATGGCAGGTTTGGCAATCAGCGCTCTACGGGAGGCGAAGCAGTTAATACACCGCCGGGGGCATAGTGTCCTTCGCTTCGCTCCTATCCCCAACAGGGGACGCGTTATCGAGGGGGGTATAGCGTTAAAGCACTTTAGCTGAAAGGGGACGGTGTGGTCGTCCGATATCGCTTAGACCTTCGGGCTACTACCGTCACACGGACCACTCTTCCTGCTCTCGGTCCTAGGCGGATGAATGGTACTGGTGCATCAGAATTTCCGTCTCTTCCGAATGTTTAAAGGGGGATACTTTTAAAATTTTTCGTTCGACGTCGCCCTTTTTTCCCCCTGTACGCCGCTGTCACTTGATCGGCGTTCCTTTTATCGGAAAAGTTTTAGTTTTGCCTCGACATCAAAACCACTCCTTCAAGTGAGTATCGCACGCTCAAATAATAAAATATGCAGTTGACGTCCGCTAGAAGAAGTTGCGAATAAAATAAGAAGACGGGTAAAAGGTTTTCGAAGAAAGAAAGTTTCTAGAGCGCGTGTAAACAGTAGCGCAGGTATAAATACGCTATTGGATGCTGTAAAATCTATGGTCTAAGTGGATATCGAGTAAAAATTTATGCAGCATTCTGAAGTATATCTAACGTTATGTACTTGTTAATACAGTTAATAAATTTGCTACTGTTTTAAAAAGTAGTATTCACAAATAAATGAAGTTCACAAAAATTAAAAGTACACTCGTTAAATTGGAGTTTCGATATATAGAAAATAGAAACTACAATTCTACAAGTGCAGTTATTTAGATAAATGTTAATAAAAGCTAATAGAGAAAAATGTATCATGGCAAATATTGCTCTGTCAATTTTTTAATTTTGAACAAAAGGCTGTTATTTATTTAACGAGGTAATTGGTGTGAATGAATTGTCCGCGCAATGTGACAACACTGCGTCAGCGCGAGGTCTTTACCGTTATATTCCAATACCACATCGCATCTAAAGTACAACTAAATTTTGCGTTAAATTGGGAAGAACTGTTTCAGACACTACAAATGATAGGAACGGCATAAAGAGATGCTGCGATCTCATCAGCACAAGTTTGAAGATAGTATAAGGCTCTCAAAGATGGCCACAAAATCATTGAAGGTAATCATATTGAACGTATGTCCAAATTTTAGCTGTTCTCAAGCAAGTTGAAACATTCTTCAGCAATAAGCTTGTTTATTAATAAACAAACTACTTCCGGAATTAGGTCATGTCATGATGAGATATGCAGAAATGGAATAAGAGTAAGAGAAGAAGGAAATAAAAAGAGAAAGAACAAGAGATGAAAGAAGAAAAATGAAGGGAGGGGGGGGGGTGAAATAGAAAGAAAACGTGAAAAGAGTAAGAGAAAGAAAGAGGGTGGAGGGGGGAGAAAGAAAGACAAAAAAGGAGAAGAAAAGAAAAGAGAAAGGTGGGACCTTCTTCAGGAGAAACAGAGAAACCAAAATGTCACGGTAACTCGACGTGCAAACCACGCTAAAGGCGAAACCACTTTGGCAGAAGGTCATGGTAACTCGACGTGTTAACCACGCTAGAGGTGAAAACCTGCTGATTCCGGAAGTAGCTCGTTTATTACTAACTCTGGCCGTGGAAGCCCACGTATTCATTTCAAGTTTATTCATATCAATAGCTCTGTGCTTTGGGATCTCCTGAGATAATGTGGATTTCGTTTTTAAAAAGACTGAAGAGCAGGATACGACTTTCTGTCAATTGGATCTAAGAGTTAGATTTATGTTATTTTTAGCTAATCTAACGGTTTTGAAAGATAAATTCACGTTATCACCTTTAGGTTTTACAGAAACTGCTTCATTTTCACTCTTAATTATGTTTAAGCCACTTGGCGATTCTGCAATTGCCCTTCTAAAAGTCTTTTAAAGTATGCTGTGATACTAATAGCATCGGTCCCAAATAGATTGCTTCAAATTTAATACATAACAATAAGATTTGGCTGAAATTCTTTATGCTTTTCGGAAAACTATATCATCCCTAAAAATGTCATTTATATTCCAAAACAAATACAAGCTCGCCAGATCTGAATTACATCAATTCAGTTTTCACAAACGCGCAAATTGAAAAGTGAAAATAAGGAGTTTTCCTATTTGCTGTAAATTCTATTGGAATTCTATTGAGGTGCATTGGGCATACGCGGCAACATTAAGCAATAAATTCGTTAAACTCGAAGCAATTTATTTTGCGAGAAATGCTCGTGTAGGTGAATCTAATTTGTTCTAAATATTGTTGTGTTATATGGAATCCCATTTATAAGACTCGTACTTTATATATGGATCGGATAAATTAAAGATTTCTAAAATGTACATGAGGGGGATCAAATATGGACCGGATTTTTCTTTTTAACGACCTCTAGGTACCCACCTTACCTAGAGGGCGTGACGTTTAACATGCTTTGGCGAGGGGAGGGGGGAGATGTAAGGTGGAGGGGAGTAAATAGGTTCAATTCGCCAGAGCAGATGGGCTGCTAATAATATCATCATATCCTGTTTGAGCAAGAGGGGCACACCTCTGTTGAGCAACGAATTATTATTAAATTTTTGGCGAGGGAGGACGTAAAACTGCACAGTTCGCTGAAAAGTCTACGACTGGCATAAAATATTTTCCGATGGCCGAGAGTCAGTGAAAAACGAGAGCCATGCATGCCGACCGCGGACGAGGGTTAGTGAGGCGAATGTTCGTGCGATCCATGAGCTGATTGAAGGTGACCGCCGCCTTACAATATGGGAAATTGCTATGCGTGTCAGAATATCATATGGGAGTGCCTCATCAATCATTTCAGATGATTTAGATTACCGAAAAGTTTCGACTCTTCACGAGAAGATTAGAAAGCAAACCGTTCTGCAGTGTGTGAAAGACTTTTGGCACGCTATAACGAGGAGGACGATTTTATGAGGCGCATTGTCATCTGTAATGAGACATGGGTGGACCATTACACCCCGGAGTATAAACAGGCAAGCATGAAGTGGCGAAAAGCTGGAGAAGCAACACCGCGGAAAACCAAGACGCGGCCTGACGCTGGAAAAGTTCTTGCAACGGGTTTTTGGGTTTCTAGAGGCATACTGCTCATTGATTTTCTCCACGAACGGCGTACAGTTAATACTGCGTACTACTGCCAACTGATTCATGGAGTGAAACTGGTCTATCGTCGCAAAAGCCGGGATATGCCTATTTGAAGTGCGATCCTGCTCCATGAGAATGCTCAGTCACACATAGGTGCATTGACCCAAAACAAATTGAACAAAATTTATTGGGAAACGCTGGAACATTCGCCCTATAGTCCCGATCTATCACTGTGTGACTACCACATGTTTGAGTCATTCAAAGAAGAACCGAGAGGTCACCGGTTTGACAATGACGAAGTTGTGGAAATTTTCGTGCGCAATTGCTTACAGACGCGACCAAAAAATGTTTTAAAGTCCGGAGAACGAGAGAAAAAAAGAAAGAAACAGAGAACAAAAGAGAAAGGAGATCCGACCTGTCTCTCCTTCTCTTACTCCTTTAAACCCTTCTTTCTACTTCACGCCCCCTCCCTTTTTCATTCTTCTTCTTTTTATCTCTTTCCCTTCTTATTTCTTTCTCCTCTTACTCCAATTTCATTTCTATATATATCTCATCATGACACGGTCCAATTCCGGAAGTAGTTCGTTTATTGCTAACTCTGGCCGTGGAAGCCTACGTATTAATTTTAGTTCATATCTGTTCGAGCATCTCTTCTAAAGAGAAATTGCTTCAAATTTACTGAATTTATTCCACAAATATTCTGCGCAGAGTATAAGAGAACTTTTACCTGTGGCAGTACGTACAAAAAATTGGAGTGGAAAAGGTATGGCACAAATTTTGAAATATACGAGTGTCTGTTCTTGTTAACTAATCAACTTGAAGAAGCAAAGCTTTATACTTTCTACTCTTTTTACTACAAGTTACTAAAACTACGTTATCTCTTTTGTACTGTAAAAAAGAAAACCATACCAATAAACTTAATGCATTTTCCTAGAAACACCTTTTAATTAACGCCTCCGCTCAGAGTAGTAAACAGGTAATTTATAGCTTTCGCTGAAAAGAATGAACCGTTCCAATGACTTCTAGCACCCACTATTGTTTCAATATGGCGGAAATAATAACGATGAGCGGCTGACGATAAAACGAAATTATGATCAATAAATAAGAGCGCCTTCTTACTTCTTTTCCCTCGGATCGACACAAGAGAGAAGTTCGGTCGGACTTTCCGAAGTTCGTACGAATACCACTACTTACTCCGTACACGCGGGGTTTCCATATTCCGCCTCCCTTTTTAGCCGGAGCGGCAGCATCGAGCTCGGTCCGTACGTGCCGGGCCATAATTCTGATGCCGCAATAAAAGTGTTTGATTTATTGCCGGCAATTTAACGGAAAATTAGCGAGCTAAATTCACTTGTTTACAACGGACTTTCGACGTTTAATGCGGTAAAGTAGAAGAGAATGAAGTGAAGCGCTTTACGTTGGCTTTCGGATGCTGTTTTTGAAGATCGTATGATCTTCATGTTATTCTTCTCTTTACTTTGAAACGCTTCTTAGGATAAGAAGAAAATTCAAACGAGAGGAGTAATTAAATACTGATTTCTTGTTGAAATGTTTTTCTCTTAGCGTATATGTTCGTTAATCGATTAAAAATAAATAAGATTAATTTCTTCATTGCACAATAATGGTGACTTCACTCACAACTATTTTGAATTTGAAATTCGAATTTCCCGCTGTTTATTTGGGTATATGCAAAAGTAAGTTCCATTTTACTAATAGATGACCTAAGTGTTCTTATTTCCATTGTGTAATTCTGATACTATATATTTTTGAAAAGTGTCTTCATAACCTTCCAAAGTAGTGTATGATATTTGATTAAAGTGTAAGCTACATAGTTTTTTATTCGATTTAAAATGGAGAGTTTGGTGCCAAATACTTGTCATTTGCGAGGAGTTTTGTTATATTTTTACAATTTAAAGGAAAGCGCAGTTGAAACTCATCGTTTACTTATAGAAGCTTATGCTAGACATGCTTTTTGTGATAGTATATGCAGAAGGCAATTTAACAAAGGTTTTTTCGATGTTGAAGATGCAGAACGCGAAGATACATAGATCGATAAAATTTGAAGATGAAAAATTGTAAATATTGTTGGAAGAAAACGACACACAAACGCAACAAGAATTGGCAGAAGCAACAATGTTGACCAATTCGTTATTAGTAGACGTCTACGAGGAATGGATGTGGTTCAAAAATTTGGAAATTTGATACCACATGAATTAACAGAAAGACAGATGGAATGTTGAAAAGTCACTTGTTACTTAATCAGTTAAGTGAGAAGAGTTTGAATGATCGAGTCATCATATGCAGATCTCTGCTTGTACGGAACAAACTCAAACTCTTCTTGGACCGGATGATAACTGGGGATTTAAAGTGGATTACCTATCGCAAGGAAAAAAGGCATCTTGTAAATCTGGAACCGAAGTTTAGCCTGAGTAAGAGAATGTTGTGTATACGGTGGGACATGCGAGGACCAACACATTTTAAGCTGTTGAAACGGAACAAAAAGTTAAAGTCGGAGAGGTGTTGCAAGTAATTGGACAATTTAAAAACAGCACCCTAAGAAAAGAGACCGGCGATGTTCAATAGTACTACCGCTTCATGATAACACCACTGTTTTGAGAAGTTGTAGAGCTAGGCTGGGAAATTCTATTGCACCTATCATACTTCCTGGACCTAACACCTACTGATTATCACTTGTTTCTGTCCTTACAAAAATTTTTGCGGGGGAAAAACTTCGAAAACGAAGAAGATATCAGACAAGCACTGATTTAATTAAATGACGATTGCAGGGACTGTGCACGAAACGCTGCGTTCCGCATAATTAATTAATTTGTGTGAGTGGAGTTTACTGCTATACCTGTGAACTGGTTTAATTTTTTCGTAATAAGACTGTACAAGTTCCAATTTAAAATTTGAGTTTTACCCGCTCATACGCGGAAGTCAGTAAGGTAGAATACGAATTGTACAGTTAGACATAAGAGTGGATAGCATGTAGTAGTAGTTATCAGTAAGTCACACTACGTAGTAGAACATAGCGAAAGTAGGTATAAGATAATCACTTGTTAAGAAGTAAACTTTGAAACATTAAAAGTTATTTTATTCATTTGGTCCTTCGAGCATATTCAGATCAAATACCCAACAAAGGCAATTTTTAAATATCAGACGTACACATTGCCATCACACTGGCAAGAAGTCATAAATAATGATAGAAATTATATTATTCAATAAAGTTTATTCAAGTAAGACAAATTTATTATTTTGTTTTATTGTAAAAATGAACAGAACCTTGTGGCAGACTTTTATAAGCTAGCGGTGCGGGTCAGGTTCGTAAAGAAGGATTTGCATCATGTTCATGTTTTTGTGAAAGAAACAAGGATAAAACGTGTGGAATCATAGTCTCATTTCTTTTAAAAATTAATGCTGACGCAGCCACGCTTTTATTTCTTTGAAGAAATAAGTACAGAATAAAATAATAAAGGGAAAAACAATAATTAGGCAACTACACCCTGTGGTGTGGAATGACTATTTCCAAGAAAACAAAAATCCAGATGTTCCACTCTTTTGTTGAAAGCTGTGTTACCTACGGAAGTCAAGTGTGGACGCTGAATAAGCAGATGGAAAACAAAATAATGTAAACGGCGATGATGTATTGGAGACGCTGCTGTAAAACGACATTATTAGATCACGAAAGAAATGAAAGAATAAGAGAACTCTTATAGCATGGCCACATGAGCAGAATGAACCAAGACAGACTGCCATAAAAGGTTTGGAAATGGAAGCCTGCTAATAGAAAGAAGAAAGGTAGACCAAGAAGCAGTTGGGAAAAAGTAACTAAAGAAGCTATGGAGAAGAGAGGACTGAAGGAAGATGGTTTTAGGGATAGAACCTCTTGGAGATTGGGATGCGGTAAACGGCAAAATTAGCTGTTTACAAACCGTCATAATAATAAAATAATAAAAAAAAAATTGGTAGGTATTGCATGGGTAAAGTCGGTCGTCTAAGCCAATAATTATATAAAACCCTTACCCTGAAAAAAAATGGTATAACACATTTATATTAACACTCGATTAAAAGTCAGCGATCCCAACAGAATTGCCCCAACTACCATCTTCCAAAAATTCACCTTGTAGGACGAATTATTCTTCAAATTAACTTTTCCCAGTATTTGTTTTTAATATCGCATATTCTACGTCGATTAAATATGAAAATGAAATGCAAATCTCGACGAAATATTCGATTACTTGCCCGAATAATTCACCCCTCGCGTTATTCAACACATGGTTAACCAATTGTGAAAGTTTTCTGGCATCGCGAAGGGATATAATGTGTTGTGTAAATTTTATTCAAAACTGTCTCCCCGTATTGTAAAACGTGCGATTAACACATTTACAAGTTCATTAATTATATTAGCGACAGGCTACGTCGTCGTCGTGAAAGGGTCGGATTTGTACCTTCCCGGGGTATTACAAATTTCGAATATGCATTTAATTTAAATACATATGAATGTACGGTAATATTATGGAATATCTCCTATGGAAGTTAGAGTTTCTTTTAATTATTTCTCTTTTTACAAGAAACATGGTGGGTGTACTTCTATTTGAAGTAAATTGTTATTTCGTTTTACAGGTATCGCAGCTAAACCACACAAATTCGTTGTTAATCGCTGACTCAGTCAATTAGAGTCCACGTGTTCTTGAAATGCTACGTTCCAAATCAATTATTAGTTTGTGCGATGTGGCTGTGAATTATACAACCGTAGAGTCCTTGCAATCATTGTGACTACTTCCTTTGTTGCTAAAACAATCTTACTTTCGGTAACGTTTTGGAATTTGATTTTTTCTTGTTCAGAGCTTCTTGTAATTAGAAGAACATTGTTTTAGACAGTTTGGAATTGTAGTAATATTAATAATATTTGAACAATTGGATCGTTAAGGTTAGCAGCAAACAAAAATGATTTATTGGGCGAATTAGCAACGTAGCGAAACCTAAACTAAAATAAATATAAAGGTTCTCTGAAGAGTGTTAAGTCTCAACATGGCGTTACTCGTTAGAAATATTCTAGTAATAGTGACATTCCTAAAAAATTATCACTCAAGGTAGGATTTGAACCCATGACCTCTGCGTTACTGAGGCAACGAGCTGCCAACTGCGCCACGAGATTAAGTGTGAGTGCAAATCGCTTTTAATACTTAGATATGTTATGTAGGTAATGCAGAAGTCGTGGGTTCGAATCCTACCGTAACTGATATTTTTTCAGGAACTTAAAATGTTGGTTAAATGCAAGGAAATCATAATTTTATCATAACTAATATCAACGGTAGCATCATATTAATATTAATTTAATATTCTAGTAATATAATTGTGTGTGTATTGGAAGTTACTTTTGAAAATGACAACCATGTTAGATACATGAATTATATCTTAATTCAGTTCATAAAAAATATTAATAACCCGCACGAAAACTTTTTCTAATACAATTTTTTCAAAATGACACAATATTCCTACTGAGTATCAACTTATCATTTCAAGTCCCTGTATTAAATATCTGGCAACGTCGAGTGTTATTTCCATTGGAACAATACCACGAAGTCTGAGTGACACAGTCTATACATGGTTTTACGATTTCGTTACAAATTCACTAGAAATAGAAAATATACATATATTTTTATAGTATTTTTAGTTCTTTCTCCCACATCTAAATGAATTTCCAAACACATATTACACAAAATATTTCAATACACTTCATGTTGCAAAGAATATTGAATATTATCCATACGAAGTGTATTACCTCAGTTTATAAGGCTGCGCGTAATAACTGTGTAATGTTGCAGTAACAAACGGCCTGTGATAATAGTATATTAATTGTATTTTGTAGAAGTACATGTATGTTTGAAGAATCAATACATTACAACTTTCTTGAATGCAGGGTTGGCTCTAACCCAGTTGCTTGAGACTGTACACATATCTATATTTTGAAACATGATTACATTCAAAAGTAAACTGGCTACTAATTTTTAGAAGTACTCCATCTTGTGATATCCCTATATGGAAAGAGCCACCAGAAAATTGGTTTAAAATTCTGCAAGATGTGTGATAAATAAAAGGAAACAAAATCCCTTTTAAATTTATATTACAGGGCAACTATCTACACAACTCATGATGTAACATTAAGTATGACACATTATTTTTTGCTTTTCTAATTAACAAATCTGGTAAATATGGAAACATCAACATGGTCTTGTAATTTCCAAAGTTACATATTGATAATACCGTCTATTCAAGCAATAGCATTAAACTTTGTAGTATATATTCGCAACAAAGAAGGTCAAGTAACGAAGTAATAAATAAAAAGAGTCCACCACAAATTAATAATAATTCCTTTTTAAATCTAACTCGATGTACTTCAATACTGAAGAAGAAATAAATTCATAACAACATCAGAAACGTTAATGAGCGTATTATTGTGCTTTCTTACTTTTCCAATATCTAGATAGAAACCAGCTCGTATTCGTCTTTCCCTACAGAACGGAGTTATTTTGGAAGCGATCTATCTTTGTGTATATAAAGTTGTCCATGTATGTTATATATGTTAAGAAAACGTTATTTGCCTACCTTTGTAAGGTTCTTTGCGTTGTACTCTACTATTAGCTACTAGTTCTTACCTACTTTAAATGGAATTATTTTCAAATACACACCTGAAACAAAAGAAAAATAAAATCCATTAATTAAAATTATTCACTTCTTCAATTTTAAAAAATATAAGACTTGAATTAACTCGATACACTGAAAAACTGCCCAAATATAATAATCAATTAAATTTAGATTTAAAAACTGAATCTAGCCAATTAGCTCAATTGCTATTTGTAAAGTTATAAGCTTTATAGCATCATCACTTAGTTAACTGCAATTTACTGATAAAATTTCAACATTCTCGTAGTCTTGCTACCTTAATGCAACATTACCTTTTGCATCGGTGTTACTTTATGCACAAAGTTTTACCTCAAAGAATGTTAGTACCTATTAAATCAAATGCTACGGTTGACACCAAGATAAGAACGCTGTCAATTCAGCTTTTCTCATGGTATTGGTGAAATCATTCACGAGAAAGACAATGTGAAGAGATAAAAACGTTAACACCCCGACATGTTTCTGCCTACCCGGCGTCATCAGCGTGGTTTCAAGCGGTTTTCTGCTGGACACATTGCAATTCTCTCTCTGTTACTATCGCCATATCTAACCCTACAATTCAAGTGATTATTCTCGGCGCTAGCTAGTGCCAAAAGAATGAACCACTTGTCTGCAAGAGTCAGAAAGAGGGACAAGAAGCGGGTACAGCTTCCTACCCTATTGCTAGTCCCGAGAGGGCTGAACGCTAATTTCCTTAAACGTTTAAATTTAATGCGGTAAATACCTCGTCAACGTTTGCTCCGCTTAGGACGGCGAACAAATTTGACAGCATTTTTTGATTATGCACTCCATATTCGTTTAATTACATTTAAAAATTCCGATACACCAAAATGTGTGTTGCCCAGTGTAATAAATTTGTTTTTTAACTGAAGTTCAGTATAAGTGTTTTATCTGTCGTCACACAAAGTTCCTCGAAGGTATTTCATTTAATCGACATCCTTGTAAGTGTATTCAAATAAAAATTAGAGCAAATTAGTTCTCCGTCTCCGTAGAATATTACATTTTAAGCTGAACGAATATAATACAGCACGCCGTTCATCCACGAAGAGGCAAATATTTGAACACTGTACCGGATTAAATATTGACCATGACGGTGGAGCAGCTCAGGAATTTTACGGTTTGCGAATAAAGGCAGATATGCAAGCCATGCTCGAAATGTACTCGTAGCTCTCGCCGGCGCATAAATACTGGAAAAAAAATCATCCATAACCGGGCGAATAAACTTCATAATAAACCCTGCACCGTTGAAATTCTCTCCAACGCTTGCCGTCCACCTCTTTCGTTCAGTGAATTGTCCGCCGTGCGATGTGATACTCGTCATTCCGTAAGTTTATAAAATATGTTCCGGCGCGTTGTTCAACCGATTCCAAATTCATACACCATTGCACGTAGTATTCTTTTAATATAAGCGGATGTAGCGTTGCACTGCTCATTTCGCTTCTATGTGTTCTTTTTTCCGAGCCGATACTGTTTCGACTGACTGAAATACGGCCATTGTTTTAGTGTTTAGCGTGTTTACGTTTGTTCGGAATTGTGTTATGCGTGTTGCGAAACGTTTTGCCACTAGGAAAACGCGGATGGGCAACAAATCGGAATGCAATCGATAGTGCAATTGTTGGAAGCTATGTTATGGATATATTTGACGTTTTGGCGGTCACGACTAATATTTGGTTATTCGGTTCTACGGTTTGTTCGATCTCAAATAGTTATGAATTTATGATGTGGATATACTCCATCGCATACACAAATGTAATATACTCGGTAGTACGTATTTGGATATTCATGTTTTCACTTTGTTCAGTTATACACGAACTTTGAAAAAGTTTGAAAATATTGAAACGGGTCTATAGTTTCCTAAACGACATTCGTCGCCCTCTTTAAAAAATGAAACTATCCGGGGTTTTTGACTTAATTTGTGAAGAGTAGGTGAAAGTTAAGTGTAGTAGTCTATGAGTGAGCAAATGCAGTATAAGAATGTATAGCAATCCAACATGATATGGAGTCGTCACCCATGCACAAGGGAAGTGTGTGATTGCGTAACAAAAGCTGGTAAATTCAGCTTCAGAACATAATGTGATGTGGAGCCTGTGTCGGTATTGTCTGTGTTTGTTAAGGAAGCTTGCAGGATAACGCCCTCAAGACTCGCCTACACCAGTCGAACACGATCATCAAGCTTTAACCCCCTCCACAAATTAAGACCACAAAAGTAAAAGATCAAGACATTATAGCTACAGCAAGAAACAGTGATTGGAACTATCTACATACATATGATTATTACTATTGGGTAGAGTACCGGTATCTGTAGTCATTAGCACCTGCAAGGTTTATTGTGGGATTGCTCTAAATGTGCGTAAAATAGTGTGTGACCTTTAATGAAGCTCATTATTAGTCTAGGATCCATCTTCTTTAGTTCAGAAGGAGTTTCATCTTCTCTTTTTAAAACTTTGTGCCATGGGCGAATGATAACACTATATCTACCAAGTACAGGGTGTTTCAATAAGAGTACAAGATTTTAAAGTTTAATAAAACATGGTTTTCTGTAGCAAAGTATTAAGACATTTGTTGATTTATAATGTACACATCTGGGCATTATGTATGAAACAAAATATCTTGTAAATGACCGCGATAGCTTTGCTGAGACATACGATGGCAAAATTTTGAATAACACCATCGTATACATATCGCGGTATTTCATTGATAGAGCGTCTAATTTCGGCCTTTCAGGCTTCGGTGCTCGCGAGTTTGTCGGCATAAACCTTTGACTTCAGATAACGCCTCAAACAGAAGTCCAAAGGTGTCAAATCGCAAGAACGTGGTGGTCAATTCTGGTCACCAAACCGGAAAATGACTCAATCAGGAACAAACTCGTGCAAGACAACCAACGTTTCACGAACGGTTTGATATGTTTTACCATCCTGCTGAAACCACATGTTGTCAATAGCAATATTTTCCAATTGAGGTACAAAAAACTGCGATATCATCGCACGATAACGTTCGCCATTCACCGTTACTGCATTGCCTTCCTCATCTTCCAAAGAAACACAGCGCAGTTGTTCTTTCAGACCACAATGCACACCAGACAGTGACACATTTTGAATGCGTTACTTTCTAATGAATCATTAGTGGATTTTCTGAGTGTCAAATGCGGCAGTTTTGTCGATTAACGAAGCCATCGAGTTGAAAATGGATATTATCACTGAAAATGATTTTGTCCGCAAAATCAGCATTCACTTCTGCTTGCTCAAGGATGCAATTGGTGAACTTTCTTCGGTGTGGATGGTCTGTTGGTGGAAGTTTTTGAGTCAACTGGATTTTGTAGGCGATGATTTGCATATCTCTAATACGCTGAAGAGTGGCTGATGTAATGTCCAATTCTTGTGCACGATGAAATATCGACGTCTCAGGACCTTCAGCCACACTTTCGTGAGCTGCCGCGAGGTATTCTTTTAAAGGACCTCCACCAGCTCGTGTCTTGTGTTTCAGATCACTAACTGAACCAGCATTTTCGAATTTTTTGATTATTATTTTCATAGTAGATCAATTAGGAACATTCTGTTGATTGAATATTGGATGCACACATGTTCTATCGTGAATACATAGGCTTCCACGGCCATAGTTAGTAATAAACGAACTACTTCCGGAATTGTACCGTGTCATGATGAGATATATAGAAATGAAATAAGAGTAAGAGGAGAAAGAAATAAAAAGAAAGAGAGATAAAAAGAAGAAAAATGAAAAAAGGGCGCGTGAAAAAGAGAAAAGGTGAAAAGAGTAAGAGAAGGAAAGAGAGACAGACAAAAGGGGCGGGAAAGAAAGAAAGAAAAAGAAGGAAGAGAAGAAAAGAGGTCCCACCCTCTTAAACAAAACAAGAAATCGAATTAGTTTATAAACAGCATCAAAAAGATATCTTTATGTAAAGGATCCACATTGCTTCACGTAGTAAATAAGAGTAATTTCTGCGATGAGTTGATACAAGGGAAAGGTAAAAAAAAGGTCGAAGACGAGTGAGAAGATGAACAAGTCATGTATAAGAAGATAATTCTTAGAGCGTGGCGAATTAAGTAATACATTATTAACTTTCGGTTAAAAACTCCTACAATTCATATATAGAATGCTCTGTCGGAATTCACATTGTCCATCATATTTTGTATATAAATAATTTTGTGACTATTTAGCTCCCGAAGATGCTGAACTTATGCAGTTGGCCTAAAACTATTTAAAACGGTATAAAATCAGGTAAGTTTGATTGCTGGTGTAGTTCAATGTTATCTCTAACGCTAAAAGTTCCATTTGATTCACATATAATCAAGACCATGCACTTTAAAGATTTTGGGCACTGTGAAAAAGTGATTCAGCAATTTGGTTATCGCGAAAATTTTGAAATATCAATAATTTTTAATAAAGGATCAATATTTCTGCTCAAAAACCCCATCATTGCGATATATGGCGCTTTGTGGCAACAACTCTAAAAGTATAATCCATTACACTACAGCACTATTGGTGTTGGTATACTGGATGTCCATGAAATAAAACAGAAAAGTATGAAAAATAGGAGTATCTAATTTTACTAGAGCTAAATCTAAAATATTTTGTGCAAATTCCTTCGCGAATGCGAGAAAAGATGATAAAGATGTTTAAAATAAATCTTTATTATCTTTATTATTCACCGCTAAAATATTCGTAAGCAATATTATTGAACTCTTAGCGTTGAAAGGTTTATCTTGTAGTTTTGACAACATCGACGCCTGTGTTATTGCAGTGTATGTCGCCTGCGTGTATGTATGCGAATTTGGTTGGATGATTGTATTATGTGTATAGATCCTGCATCCATAGGCGGAGCACATTACAATTTCCTAAGGTTTTTTTTAATTCTGACTAATCGCGTCTTAATTGACTCAAAATTTTTTGGATTTATGTTCTATACAATTACACCTTTTCATTTTTCGTACTTTCTTTTTATTTTAAAGACACCCTGTATAAAGCCAACATCTGGTTTCTAAATAGGAGCTATTCCTAACGCAGGAAGCTATTATTATCTAATGTAGGCACGTATTACGATCAACAAGTGCTTACCAAAATCACATTAGAACGACAAAACAAATAGATTCGCATCTGCACGATATGCAACGATATCACCGCAAACTAATAATGCGAATTAAGAGAAAGGCCATTACGAGGAAAATTCGAACGTAATAATCCGACGTGATTATGGGATCATCGGATATAACAGGGACGGAGTTAATGAGATTTTAAAGCGTGGCAGAATTGCGAAGGAGAACGTTACGTTAGAAACAGTACCCGGCCAAAACCGCCGGGAAGCGAAATTAGGCGAGAAGAAGAACTTTCCGAACTCGAAACGATAAGATCATCGCCGAAGATGTAAGTAGTTAATTAGCAGACTATTCTTGTACCGACTTGAACAAGCGAATGAGGAGGAGGTAGTATTGTACGCGTATGTTGTACGCGTGATGTATAATCAGAGTCGTAATAAATTTGAAGACGACATCAAAACAGGGGCAGATTAGATACTGGCGTGTGGAAATAACAAAGGCGTCTTCGATGTGTGTGTGGTGGTTGTGGTAGCGGGAGTATGTCGCGTAATGTGTGTATGCATGTGTGTGAGGAGGAGGACAGCGTCATACGATATCTGGTTCTAATTAAAGTCGACGTGATATAACATTTTCGTTGTTTCCGAAATGCGGTTGCACGGGTGGTAGGCGATAACGGAATACCACATATATATACCGTTCTACGAATATGTACGTTATATGTATGTATCACCCTATTTTACCCTGCGGTACTTTGGTTTGTAACGCGGACGAGTTTAATTTAGCCTTTGATATACTGATATTGTTAATGGTAAAGCAGTATAAATAGTAAAAGAAAATAAAAATGTGTTAGAAGAACAAATGAAATTAACATAGATCCATGGTGGTTGTTTAGAGACTTTATCTTTTCTGTATATTATACAAGGTGTTATTCGATTTAGGTGTTTCGCGTATTACAAGATCTGGAGCGTTGACTTAACGTGCTGTAGTTCTATCCATGGCTCAGGCGCTTAAATGGCAATGCCTAAAACACTTTTTGCTACCAAAAAGTATCAAAAAGGCAAAGTTTGATAACAGGTTAATAGAGGGTGTCTGCTTAAGTGAGACACATTTATTTAGTTTTCGTGATTTTAGATCAGTAACATTGGTAGTAATGGAAAATACTGTTTTTCTGATATTTACTAAAATATATTAGAAACTGTTTGAAATTAATCTGATTTTATTCTCTGCTGATTTATTTTCTTTCAGTGGTGCTAGTCGCTGTTTTGGTTGTAGTGTTTAAACATTCCTACATTTCAAAATCAGTCTTTTTGAACGGAATAGTTGTGTCGTCATTGTGCACTTAAAACTTGCTATTCATGGATGCAATAATGTACATTTACATCGCCACCAGATACATCTAGCATTTTTTCGTGTGTGGGTAACTTCTTGCAGTAACTTGAATGTAACCACGAAAGACTTCAGCTGGTATACAATTGTAATTGCACATGTCGCACATTTTTGTGATGAAGATCAATCCACAGGTAATTTTTGAAGAGGGATGCTATGCCATCGCTCTTTCTACCTGTGGCAATAGTAGGGAGAAGTAATGGTAAGTGAATGTAGTTGTATAGTATGAGTTTGTAAAGAAGGAATGTAATAATAAACCAATGTGACTACCAAAAACATTAGAAAAAATTGTTATGTTGCTAATATCAATAACCCAGTATTGCAGAAATGTGTCTGGAACCACTAATAGTACTACTACCAGCATTAGACTCCGATGGATTACAAAGAAATTTTGATAATCTGCCTAATAAATGAAAATCAGGTGAATCTTTGTATTTGGAATTCCATCTACGAAGTATACTCACGATACAGAAACTGATAACAGGATTTCCTTCCTAGATATGTAAATTATTAGAAGCATGAATAACAATGGGCTTAGTACGCATCTCTGATTTAATCCAATTTGTGTTTTGAATTCAGCGGATTCTGCGTTGGAAGTTCTGACTTTATTCCTGTTATTTTTATACAATGCGTTGGTCATCTCTGTCGTTCCTCTCCCTATCCCACTCCTTTCCAGGCTGTACTATACATTTTCTCTCCTTACCCTATCAAAAGCTTTTTTAATATCTATGAAACATATTTTCTTCTCCTTTCCTGTTAGTTTTTATCCTAATTGTCTGATTACAAATATTAAGTCTTGAGTGCTACTTCCTTTTATGAATCAATGTCGTGTATATTCTAATGTTGTTTTCAGTTACTGCGATGCTTGTTAACGTTATTCTACTGTAATTAGACAATTTTGTATCTCCTTTTTCGTATATCAGCATAATTACAAGGGGAGGTCCAGAAGTTCATGGAATGGAAGGGATGGAGTGGGGATAGGGGCGCCCGCTAGGTGTCATTCTGATTGGCGACTCATCATTAGCATACAAGTTAAATTGCAGCCCTATAGCGTCAGTCGTTTACGAATAGTTGCCTGCTAAACAAGTCAATCCGGAAGAAAACTGAAACTATGGAGGAAATTGAACACCGTGCTGTGATAAAGTTTCTTACAAAGCAAGGAAAGAACGGTCAAACTATATTGAATAAAATGGAAGCCGTTTCTGGGGAACCGTGCCATAGTAAATCAATGATTTATAAGTGGCATGGTCTTTTTAAACTTGGTCGGGAGTCGATTGAAGACGACCACCGATCAGGACGGCCACTTGAGGCCACCACATCAGACATCGTCGAAAAAGTGCAAAAATTTCAACTGCAAGATACCAGTTTGAAGAAAAAACAATTATCTGCATTAGTTGGAGTATCACATACCACCATTTTGCGTATCCTACATGACCACCTGGGTATGACAAAAGTCAGTGCAAGATGGCTACCGAGAATGCTCACGCCGCTGCAGAAATAGCAGCGCGTCTGTGCGTCCAAACAATTTTTGGAGCATAACCGGCATAACCGGAGGATATCACGCAGCAATATTAGAAAAATTAAAGGATGCCATCAAGGAAAAACGTCGAGGAAAATTGATGTGGTGTTGCTCTTGCAAGATAATGCGCCGGTTCACAAGAGCAAAGTTGCAATGGCTGCTCTGCACAAGCATGGCTTTCAATCAATCATCCACCCTACAATCCAGACCTGGCACCCAGTGATTTTTATTTGTTCCCCAATTTAAAAAAAGACTTACGTGGAAGAAAGTTTTCCGGCGACAATGAGGTAAAGGAGGCAATTTTGGCCCATTTTGAGGCGAAAGATAAAAAATATTTCTATAATGGTTTAGGAAAATTAATTCACAGATCTGATAAATGTATTGTGCTTAAAGGTGATTATATTGAAAAGGAAAATAGATTTATTGCTTTATTTTATTTTTTCATTCCACGAACTTCTGGACCTCCCCTCGTCCATCTTCCATTTCTTGGGTATTTCTTTTTTTATTATGATGTTGATTGAGACATCAAGTAGTTCTTTTTTACCCTTGCCTCTCATATATTTAATCATTTCAGCCGTAATTCCATCCTCCCCGACCGCCTCTCCTAGTGTTAGTTTGCTAACTGCTTCTCCGACTTCTTCGTCGCTTACTGGCGTGGTACGTTCTTCGTCGTCTTTTGCTATTTGGTCCTTTTGTCTTATATATCTATCTTGTTCTATTCTTGTAAGTTCCTCGAAGAACTGTTTCCATCTTTCCATTATTTTTTTTCTTCAGTTAGTATATTCCCTTTATCGTTCTTTAATATTTTTCAATCTTGGTGTTTTCTTCTGTCTCAATTGTTTTGTTCCGTAGAATGATTTCTTGGTTTTCTCTATAGTCATCTCTCAGTTATAGTCCAAACTCTATCCAGGAATTTTCTTTGGCCATCCTGATACTTTCAATAGCTTCTTTCCTTGCCATTTTGTACATCTTATAATCCTCCTCCTTTCTCCTCCATTTATTTTTCTCGGTAATTAATAGACAATTTTTAATCGATCTGTATTAAACAAATATTAAATTTTAAAAATTAAATTCCATAGCAAGGACAGAAGCCCAACATAAATACTCAAATAGGGTGAATAGATTTAAATAAAACATGCATTGTCGCTTTGATGAACCTGTAGCCTCCTCTGATGGGAACTGGTTCCTCTCTTGCTTGCATTGGTCGGGTAAAATTTTCTGTACACCTCCATTGGTTCTGTTTGAGCCCTAGTAAACCCTTCAGGAAAATTTTATAACGGATTTTATTGAAAAATTTAAATCATTCTATATTATCCAGGCAAAGCAATAAAAAATATATAATCCAGACATCAAAAATTCCATCCTCGAAATTGGATTACGATCATATTAGCGAAAATACATATTTTTTCCAATCGTTTGATTTCTCGCATAAATTCAACCGTAATCGCATCAATCGAGCCATCCAGAGCATATAATACCGACGGATTATATCAAATCGGGCAGATCTGTTTTTAATACGCCCGTTTCCGTTCGTGGCAGGAAACACGTCCCGTTTCAACGTTTCATCGTCATATAACCTTTCCAGGTTCGCAAACATTTTCAAAGGCAACAAAAACGGCGGTTATGAAATATTACACGGGCGCGTCAAAGGAGAACATTATACGCAAATAATACGCGTAATAAATCACGTTTTTACCTCTGTATTACGAGGAGCGGCAGTGAAAGAATGTACGTGTAAATAATTATCGGGAGAAATCAAATTAATTTTATATAATTTGTTTTTTTTTATCTGCGTGAAGTTTATGGCTTCCACAATAATCTTAAATTTCCCGCAAAAAGCAAATACACTAACTCTCTCCAGTTTTCCAACTCAAGCATCTAGATAGTTAGAAGGAAAGGCATAGAATGAACGTCGTAGGCAATACAACATGTGTATTTCATTGGGAAAGACGTATGTTTGATGTAATTACATGTATATTTCTTACACTTTACTCTAGATGTAGCGAAATAAGATCTACTCTCCGATGGCCACCCAAGATAAGTTAAAATTAGAACTCGGGCTGGGTGATATAAAAATAAATATTCCTTAACTAAATATATATCTGTTCATAACTATAATTTTTTTCGGCTTTTAAGTACGATGTTTCATGTGTACGCCTAATTAAAATAATCAAAGCGCATGATCCTAGATCTAATCTGTCATATTTTAGGCGGTGCTTTAAATTTACTGCGAGGAATGGAATTCATCAAACGGTTTGTGTATATTTTTTTAATAATTAAAATATTGCCTCTTAAGTATAACAAAAATTCTTTTCGATCTCAAATATAAAAAAATAAAAATAATTTGCTGTAACATATTTTTTTGCAATATTTTCATAACCGATGCTTAAGAAGCAAGTAATTTTAAATTTTTGTCTTCCTAATACTTAATAAAATTCTGAGACTTTGGTTCCAAACGACTTGTTATAGTATTGAACCGTTTAAATGATGCCCTTTCTAAAACTGGATGGATACCTTCAACATGTAATTTGTACCTTAAAAATGTAATTTGCATCACAATATCAAAAGTAGTATGCAACTTAGCTTACTCAAATTTAATGTGCGTTATTGTACGAATGTCGCCTAGAAACTGAAACCGTTTGGATGTTATTTAATTTTAAACATGGTGATGGTTATCGTTCTGAAGCGTTGCACATTAATGCCGGTGTCCTCAAGTCTCTGTCTTGAGACCAGTTTTATTTGTAATTTATAGATTTGTATTAATAACCTAATTGTTAACGTTAGACAGCATTTTGATTATTGTTGTATTGCTAATTATGGTGATTACATAGATGTTCTGAGAAACCCTAATATTTGTGTTGAGCTTTACGAAAGTGCATGTCTTTTGCGTGAGAGGATCTGTGTCTGCTCAAAGGATAATCGTTTTCTAATTAATGATGATAAATTTTTAGTCATAGTAATTGAAAATAACTTCAGGTGGAAGCGGTATATTGGTTAGTTAACAAAAAAGTTGGTACTTATCTGGTTTGCGCTCAGAAATCTAAAAGGAGCGTCTTCGTTGAACATTCTTTAAATACACAGAGAATATTTTTAACGTAAAAGATTTTCTAATACAAAAGAGTACAATAGTGTAGGTAAAACAGCGTTAAACATAATTTTAATTATGGACCTCAATATTACTTTTTTGAAACCAACCACCATTGTGAAGATTGTGGCTTATTTAACAATTAGCTTGCATTTCTAAAGTCTATAAATAAATATTATATATTTAAAAAGCAAATACAAAAGTATGTGATACAAAATAATTGTTAGAGTATCGATGAATTTATATATTTTGCCTCATGTGTTATAATTTCTCGGGGTCTGGTGCATATAACATGTCTACTGTTATTGATGCTATTATTATTAATTTTACTTTAACAGATTTCTAAACTTAGTAAAAACGCCAGATTATTTATTGCCTTCGTAACGTTATCTGACGCCTTTTATATAATTTTTATTAAAGGAAAAGTGTCCCATTTTCATTACGTATTCTAGATCTATGAATACCAATGCATCCTCGATGCGGGTTCTGCGAGTGTTTTGGTTGACGATTCTAGCTGTTACTGTTACAACTTTCCAAACCTTTTTAGATGACACGAAAAGCTGTTGAAGCGATTCACAATCGGTTGGACGTTAATGTCACCCTTTTTGGCATGAATTTAACAAGCAGCAAGCTCTCCCAGTCCCAAAATACGTTTTCCTTATGATTTCCTTATGATCAGATTCGAGCTTTTGCTTTCTGAGACTTGACGCAAAACATGTCGTTCCATTGACTAGCGCTTGGATTCAGGTGCTTTATACAGAGAAATTCGTAACTATTCTTCACTCTTGCCAAAAGTTAGGGGATTACGGGCCCACACATTTTTATTAGCAAGGCGATGTGTGACCATCTCGTTTAAAAGATGTCTGGTCATTTCTGGAAAAGAGTTGTGTCAAGAGTCTGAGGTGAACCTCCTAAATAAATTCCTTAAATGGTGTAATCCGTCATTGACTTTTTTCTATATTGACGAGCTTAGGAGTTAATTTGGAAAAAACGAATATAACGCGAATTTTAAAGGTCAATTTCACCCCTTATATAGCATCTCTACCGCAAGGGCCATTGAGGTACACCCGCTGGGATTTACAAACTGCCAAAGTTTCATAGCAATCACTGATTTACACTTGGGGCAGCTTCCTTGTCACTATATTTGAAGCTGGAATACATTGTATGTATGTATGTATGTATGCACTACTAAGAATATTCGGATACAATCGAACGAGGTTCTATTTCCATCTTACATTTCTAATATCGTTTATTTGTACCTTTCATTGATTTTGTGCAGGTATATTCTAGTATGTATATTGTTCGCTATTATAACCAAATCTGTATCTAATCTTTTAGGTAGAGAGTGTTAACGTAAGGAAACTCAGCAATTACCCCGATCTACTAAATTAAGGTTCTATTCAATACCAATTCATTATGCTAATTATTTTCCTTACCTCACATTTCGGATAGTATTGCTGTGCCTCGTAATTATTTCTATGACATCATCACTAGATGTTTAAAACTTTCATTTGCAAGAACAGAATCAGGTAACTCAGGGTTGCTCGATAATGCAAAACCGAAATTGCTCTTAAATAACCAGTTCAAGAATTTAATATTCGGCATACGATATCACTCCACTTAATACACAAGTTCAACAACTACTACATAACTACAAATAGTACACAAATTCATTCAAATCACTACATAGGTTCAATAAAGCTCAACGTAACTTCAACAAAATAAGAGCTCAAATTATATAACATCCAGAATAGTCACAAGTAACAACTCGGTAGCATTGATCACATAGTTCACGAGTTTTCCATAGTCAGAAGGAATTCGGAAGCAACTAAAGAACAATCATGGATTGTAAAGCACAGATTGTACAAGTAAATTAAATTGATTAAGTAATTTAATTAAGTTGACACTAGTTTCTTCTTTTCTAACGGTGTACAGCCGATAATGTACTGGTTCTTCGAACTAAAAGTAGGACGATCTACCGAGGTATAGATCGGAACCATTCAGAGTAGCAGGTCAAAACAAAACATAGTATTGCATTTACAGTCTAATTTTCAGTGCCACATTCAGTTTTAAACAGCAATCCCATCAAAGCATTTTTAGAGTTTCTTGGTAAATAAAGAATGCGTAGTATAAATGATAGCCTTATTTCAGAAAGACCATCACACTATACACGCATACCGTACCTAGCTTTTTCTTGATTGTCCCAAATACAAATCCCCGACATTTAAAAATTTCGACGCTGCATGTTGTAGGCAGCTTGCAAACCAGCTCTCTGCTAAACTTGACACGTCAGTTACGACCGCCGATTTTGACATTTCCATTTATTCGACGTTTATTAAACATCGAATGCACATTTCGCACCTTTCATGCTATGCACGCTGCCCATTCATCTACGTCTGAAAGGACCGGTGCGAAAGAGGAACGAGAAATTAGTGCATGTACGCGAACAAACATCGATTGCGGACTTTTTTTCATGCACTCGTACTGCATCCACGCGGCACATTTTGCTGTTGGGTTATTTATTGCAGAACCTTGTCAACTGTAAGGGTGGTTCAGGACAGGCGACACGCATGCATTTTACATGCGTCGCCATGACGGAATTTGAAATTGCTACGGGCCTTTTGTGTGTACCTGTCGGTTATTATTTTACAGCTCCCCGAAAATGCATTGTAATTTTTTTTAAATTAACTATGTATTAGTTTTGAGGGAAACATTTTTGCAATGAACACGAACCTGTAAATAGTACTATGTAGAATATTGTCAACAAAAGGCGCTACTTTTAATTAAAATGTTTGGATCAGTTATATGTACTTGAATGAAGTAATAACGGGGGTTTCAATAAGAGCGCAAGATTTGAATTTCCCGCCATGTTTGACAGTCATAATGATACTCAATTATGACCTAGCAGATGTGAGTCAGTAACCATGGAGTATTACACGATAGAACAACGCGTCCTGATTGTTAAGCACCACCATCAAAATGGTGAAAGTTTGATTGCCATCAGTCATAAAGTGCGTTCAACATTCGCTCGACAGAATGTTCCTAATTTATTTATTATGAGAAGGATAATCGAAAAATTTGTAAGTACTGGTTCGGTTAGTGAGGTGAAATACATAACACGAGCTCGTAGAGGTCCTTCAGAACAAACCATCACGGCAGTTCGCGAGAGTGTATCAGAAAGTCCAGAGACACCGTTCCGTCATCGTGTACAAGAATTGGACATTACAACAGTTACTCTTCAGCGTATTCTAACTAAAAATTTGTATCTCCACGCCTACAAAGACCGGACAATGCCACATGCCATGGTCATGTCATTTCTCGGTTTGGTGACCAGAATTGGCCGCCATTTTATTGCGATTTGACACCTTTGGACATCCGGCTGTGGGGTTATCCGAAGTCACAGGCTTATGCCAATAAGTCCGCGACCACCAAGTATTGAAGATAGAAATTAGACGCTCTATGAATGAAATACCGTCACATGTATACAATAGTGTTATTACAAATTTTGTCAAAAGAGTAAGCACGTGTCAGCTAAGCCATGGCGGTCATTTACAAAATATTTCATATCATACGTAATGCCCAAATGTATACATTGTAAATCAATAAATATTTTAATAATTTGCTATAGGAAACCACGTTTTGTTAAACCTTGAAATCTGGGGATTATAAATATATATTTATAATCGTGCGTAAAATGAGAAGTTGAAGTCTCTCTTCTTTTTGGCAGGCAGCTTTTATTAAGATTCTTTTTCTTCCTTTTGTTGCATTTAATTTGGTTTTATTTCACTTGAGGAAAGTGCAACGTATCTAAAATAAAATCCGGGATTTGAATGAAAAAAAAACTGGACAAAAGGAATTCTCTTCTTTGCGTATACGCCGAAGAGTTTTGAGGTGTTTATGAACAAGGCCTACATAAACGTCAGTGGAAACATATACCATGATTCGGAACCAGTTGAACGTGTTCAGAATCTTAATATTCATCTACCACATTAATTACAAATTGTGACTAACTGTCAATTTTTAACTTAAATAGGTTACGTATTCCCCAATACGCTTGTGACTAGGAACTCTAATTTGAGAACCTCAATTATTACCTATCCCCTGCTAATTACTAATTATATACCACCATGCGGACGGCTATGGTATGCCGACCGATTTGGCAGCTCTGATGATAACACGCTTTCCGACTCACCAAACTTAAACGTCGTTTACAGGACGTATACAGCCGAGTCAATTGTTTGCCGATTCCTCGAGGACTTTGCTATAATTTCATTTCGGAAGTCTTATGTAGAATTGTTTTAATCTATCCCAGCAGAACAGTTAGAGCCGAAATATGTAACGCTAACGAGAGTCGGACTGGAAGCGGATGGGTAGGAGAAAAAGTTGCGAAATCTAATTACTGCTGCAACTTTTCGGGCAGTTATAATCCGTGGGGATGTACCCTTTTTTCGCCATTAATATCGTATGTATATTCATAAGGGTTACGCAATAATAGTCTTGAAAAGTTTAACGAGTATCATTTCACAAAATGAATGAAGTAAGGGGGAGTGAAATTGATTTTCAAATACGCAAACTATGGCGCTGTATTAACGATAAACAAGACCATATGAAAAACACATCTAAAATGCCTAGAAAGCAATACCTAACATAATAATACTGCTAAATACAGCTACTTTCCACTAATGCGATAAGTAACCTGTATTTAGCAGCATTATTATGTTAGATATTGTTTTTTAGGCATCCTAGATGTGTTTTAATGCGTCACGGCATACCTGAGAAATTATTTAAATGTGTAGTTACCCTATGTACTGTTGGTGCGCGTTCTCTCTGGCTTAGCGATCCATGTGTTGCTCAGGAGAAGGGTTGAGAAACTCTACCCGCTTATTTCCGCTGTGTTTGAACCGAAAGACGAGTATGTTATTCTTTTGGCACTAATTAGAATCAAGAATACTTACTGGAGCTGTAGCTTTAGATATGGCGCTAGTAGCAGAGAGGGAATTACAATGTGTTGAGCAAAATATCGCTCGAAACCATGTTCTGGTGTATAATTCACTAGATTTGAAGGAAGTTTTGCAGTTAGAAAGCCTTTTATTTAAAAAAGACAAAAAGACACTAGAACATTGGAAGCGAATAATGTGGTCTGATGAAACAAGTGTTGTGTTCACAGGTATAGCAGTAAACTCCACTCACACAAATTAATTAATTATGCGGAACGCAGCGTTTCGAGAGCACGTGGGCTCCCATTGTCAACCGTGTTACCGACTGTCGGTAACACATCCACACAGTCCTTGCAATCGTCATTTAAGTATTATGTTATTCGGCTCTGATAGTGTTATAAGAACTTGGAGGAAGCCGTGTGAACAGTATAAAGCCGAATGTTCGCGCGCTACAGTAAAATATGGCGAAAGTCAGATCCCTACCTAATTAAGAATGAAATATTTAGACATTTAATGTTCTGATTAAAAATTTGTTGTTTATTAAAATATGGGAAAACAGTTGCTGTGGGAATGTATGTCATGGAACGTAGATGGAAAGTTAAATTTCATTACCGGGATAATGAATAAGAAAATATATGCCAATAATGGGATCCACCGACTCGTATACATTTCAGCACGATGGAGATCCAAAGCATACGGCCAAGTCGGTTACCAACTGGCTCCAGGAAAATCATATACGAGTTGTGGATTGGTCTACTTAATTACCGGATCTTAATTCGATTGAGCACTTGTGGATTCAGTTGTAAGAGGAAGTTGCTAAGCAAAGACCGACTACTATTTCAATTTAAAGCAAGCTGTTGATAATGAATGGAACACAATTTTACCTAAACATACCAAGAAGTTGTCCAAGCGATGCCAGGCATATGTAATAGAGGCAAGAGATGGTAATGCTAGGGATTAAAGTGGGATGTTAGTATTTATGTTGCGTTCAAACCATAAATACGAGGATGACCTAAAACGTTTCCGGAATTAACAAGAAAAACACGGTATTGGTGTGGTTTTTTATTTTTATTTTTCGATGTAGTCTTCTCGAAGATCAGTACACTTCTTCAAACGGTGCTCCAGTCTCTTCAAGTCGTCGGAAAAGTAGGATGATTCGGGGTCTGAAAAATAGCCACTTGTAGCGGCGATGACCTCCTCATTTAAGACAAATCTCTTTCCTTTTAGTGATTTTTTGAGGAAGAAGTCACTGTGGGGCTAGGTCCTGTAAACATGGAGGTTGAGAGACTAATTCGTAGCGCAACTCATTTAATTTGGACACGACGATGCGGGATGAATGAGCCGGTGCATTGTCGTGGTCGAAAAACACTTCTTTTCACTGCAAGCGAAGCCGTTTCTCCTTCAATACTGCTTCGAATCGAATCAATAAATTACTGTAATATTGCCCCGTGATCGTCCTTCCCTTCTGCAGATAATCGATGACGATTACACCTTGGGAATCCCAAAAAATTGCCGCTATTATCTCTCCGGCTGATGAAACGGTCTTTGCTTTCTAGGAGCCGATTCGCCCAGAAAGTCAACTGCGTCGGCTGTTCCTTGGTCTCCAGTATGTAGTGGTGGATCCAGGTCTCATCCACGGTTACGCAACGCATGAAGAAATCCCTTGGATTGCGTTGGATCCTGGCCAGACACTTCTCCGAAACGGTTACCCGATTTGGTTTTTGCTCCGGTGTGAGCACACGAGGTACCCAACGCACCGAAAGCTTTTTCATACACACAGTTTCGTATAGGATATAGCATTCTTCTGAGACGCCTTTTGTCTGCGACCGGCTAACACGACATCATGAATCTCGTCGATCTTTTCATCGTTGGTAGCGGTTTTTGTGGCGTCCACTGTGGTTCGTCACTTGTGCTTGTGCGGCCACGTTTGAACTCACCCAAAAGCTGATGGTCGAAAATGATGGAGTACATCCGCCATGTACCGCTAGCAAAATATTTCGAATTTCCGTGGCCAAGCCATCCAGAAGAACTTCGGTTTTATTCATTTTTGACCGCCTGACTTGCTACACAAAACACACTCTTAAACAACTATTGACAGTAGACACTTAAAATTTTGGCAGCTGCCATAAAAAACGTTGCCCTCACCGACCAATGAATCCACTTCAACCTCCGTGCGCCATCTCTTGCCGATTCCGAAACATTTGAAGTAGCCCTCGTATGATCTATTTTGTTTCAGTTGTTATAAAAAGAAACTTATCCATAGAAAAATAAATTATTGGTTTCTTGTTGCACTATATTACGCAGAAATAAGTATATATTTTCTGTATTTACTTGACTTTGTTCACATATTTTGTTTTTCTTCAAACTGCAAGCAGAAGGTTGGACTGTGAATAATTTTGTTACATAGTGTCTAGGTTTATTAAGTTGATGCGTTTGTCTACGTAGTATTTGTACTCATCAACATGTGATTATTTAAACCGATGATATTCACTCCAGCAGCGACTTGAAGGGACTAATGCATCCCATCCAAAGCCAGATTCTACTATGCGCAGGCAGAACGTATAAGTGATACATGAGCGTCATCTCATTACCAACATTTAAAATAAGGATATTTCACTTCAAAATTATTGCGTAAAACATTGTAAATACATCTTTCATTATTTTGCAACTATAACGTTACTATTGCAGTATATTCGAACAAAGGGATATCAAAACAGTACACCAAAGCAAATTAAACGTAAATAGCCATGCATAAATGGGAGAGAAAATGTAAAAATAGCTATACCTAAATAAATAACACCAATTTCAACGATATTCTGTTACATCGGCACATCGTAATAAACGTGAAACGAACATGTCGATATTCTATATTCAATAATAACAAAGTACCAACCGGCGATATGTAATTTCACAAGAGGCGAAGAGGGCGCCCGAATCGAAATACAAAACTATTTATTCCATGATGTTTTTATAGCGTACAATAAAAATAACAGTTGTCGAGTATAGCTATAGCCTCTGGTCTGATATTTTAGTTATATATACACACATCTGTCTATCTGTATATAACATATACACAAAAAGCATTTCGATTAATGTACGATGTACGTGGATACACCATACATAAAGTACGCGGATGCATATATTGCAAATAATTTATTTCAGTAGAATTGCAGGATATCGAAATGAAATCGAATTTTCAAAAAATCGCATGGTAACTGTGCAGGCTACAAATAAATTTGCAATAACAACACAAGCACACTTGAACTTACAATTACGTGCTTTAAACCAATGGCCAAGAAGATATTTTTGGATTATATTTCATATACATACATATGTACTTTATATCGTGTCCTTTGCGCATTGGTGTACATTGCCAATCCTTTGTATTATTTAGAAGTAATATTAGATCTAATATTATTTTTATGCGCACTACTATAAGCTATAAAATATTCACGAGCTTTCAGGACACATTTTCTGTCTGCTACCGAGAAAGAGCTATGAAAATAGAAAACTCACGGATATGAAATGAATAAACAATGGAATAGTATGCACGGTTTCGGCGACATCAAAATGGAATTTAATTTTTCCACTACATAGGTGGCAGAGAAAATATCTGCAGCTGGGAATCTATATCAGCTGCAAGTGAAATTTCTTCTTCACTTCAGGTTTTAGCCACTCGTCTTTTATTGGGTGTGCCTACAGTTCTTCTTCCTAGACATCTATTCTACGTATTTCTTCCACTTATATTTGTTTTCCTTTAGTCTCTCATTTATATCGAAGATGCTTAGTTCTGTTGTTATATTTTCATTCTGTCAGATCTTGTGCACCTTTTCACTCTTCTTAAAAATGTTATTTCTTGCCTCTGTATCCTTCTTTCTTGTTCTTTCGTTGTTGTTCATGTTTGACTACCGTATAAGAGGGTTTGCACTGCTATCGTCTTGTAAAATTTTATTTGTGTATCCTTTTGTGTTTTGTTTTTTAACGTTCTGCTTCCACAAGTATGTGTGAATTTACTCAGTTTTTCTTTTGTCTTTGTTTCGAACATAAAATGAAGAAAGCTATGGTTTTGGCTTTATTTGCCGATATTTTCATTTCATAGTTTTAGCAGATTTTTTGTAAGGTATATATCCCTTTATGTAAATCATTCTCCGTTTCTGTTGGAACTACTATGTCATTAGCATATAGAGTTTGGGGTGGTGTTCTGGTCTAATCGTATTCCGTTGGGGCATTTCGTTTTCTATTCTTTTATAATGGCCTACCTAGTTAATCTTCCGTCTGTACCTACCATAATTCTAGTGTCTGTGTATAAACCCTATATAGCTGTTATTAAATGCTATGGATATCCCTGTTCTACCATAGTATCCTATCATTTACATCTGTTTACATTATTGAAAGCCTTCTCCGAGTCTATAAACCCTATGCTTGTTTCTCTGTTGTATTCTCTGTGCTTTTCCATAATTTGTTGTAGAGCTAATATTCCATCTGTGGTTGATCTGGATATCCCTGCTCTTTCATAGTAATTAACTAATTTACCTCTATTTACATTATCGAAGGGATTAAGTTTATATGCTTTATTGGGTGTTAGATCCTTTTTCCTCGTTATTATACTGGATTGATGCAGATCAAAGAGTTCTTGGATTCTAGAACAAGTTATTTTAATGTCATGTTGTTGCTTAAACCTTTCATATGCGGCACCTGGTTTAGTTTGGTTTAGTTTTATTTTTCTTTGTCTCCACCCCAACATCTAGCTCAAGAGCGCCCCTTCTTGAGCAAGGGGTAAGCGCACTTCCCGCGATTCGCAACAACCCCCCAAAACTGCAGCTTTGTTTGCTAGTGCTGTTGTCCCCTAAGTGTTAAGCGGGTGGATATACCCCCTATGTTCGTTCCAGCTGCTTCTTCTTGTGACGATAAGCAATCGGAACGTTTATCCCTTGGTAGGAGAATGGCTAGGCTCGTGAGCTCTCAGAGTACGGAGCAATCCAAGGATGATATATTTTTGTATTTGGTTAAGAGTCCGTTGATGTCTTCGCTTTCAATTGTTTTTACTCTTCCTACGTACGCGACTATGTTGCGTTTCATTCCTCCCACTACTTGAATTGTTATTGGAATGAAGATGGTCTCGTATTCGCTGATGTTTAAAGTCGTTCATTAGATCCTCGTTCTTTCTTATCTCTTCGTATTCCTTATCTGGAATAATGGTTTCGCCAGGACAGGGTATCTCTATCA
The DNA here is from genome assembly GCA_023509865.1 of Trypoxylus dichotomus. NCBI lineage: Eukaryota > Metazoa > Arthropoda > Insecta > Coleoptera > Scarabaeidae > Trypoxylus > Trypoxylus dichotomus. Next base: position 10,396,753 of record CM042077.1, read on the forward strand.
CGTACATTTTCTTTTCTAGAGAACCCGCAGTCACCAAATCTGGAACTAGAAAACTAGGAATTCCATCCGGTCCAGATGTCAGATGCTGACACATGGTTCGTTTAAGTAGCGTTTTTTAAATTCCTCTTTGGGTTTTTCCAGGATATTATCTTTTTTGCGGCTGCCAGGAGCAGCATGGATTGGTAGTTTTAGTGTTTGGCACACTTTTTCTGCTGCTTTAAACAGAAAACTGGCTTAGGTTCCATTTTCCTCAGCCTTGCGAACCATGTGTATTAGGGGATTACTAGAGGGGCGAATTTGCTGCGCGGCTATTATCATTATTATTGCAATTATTGTTATTCAGTCTGAAGTTCTTTGCACCTTCCTCATTATCAAATATTTATTCAAAGACTTTTCCATTGGCGAAGTAGATAACTTCAGTCTATGATAATTTAGTGCAAATCTTTTGAAATGTTTTTGAAAATGTAACGTTTGTTTGTCGGACAACATTTGGTGGGACCTGTATTCTAGATTTGAACGGCAATGTATGTATAAATTGCATAATATACTTACATATATATTACAGAAGAAACAGCTGATTATGAGCAAGGTGGATATCGCTAAGGATAAATCTAGGCTCCTAAACTTTGACAAGATCGTTGGTCTGCCAGATTAAATCAAATAAGCAAATAGAACAACAAATTATTCCTTATTAAACCACGAACGTGGTACCCATCGCCCTGAAAGCTATTTCATACCAAAAATTTCGTGTAGGAAATGGCCAGAGCGTTCTTCTGAGATGCCTGTTGTCTCTGCTATCTTTTTCAGCTTCAATCGGCTAACATGACATCATCTTGTCAACCATTAAATCGTTAGTAGCGACTTTTGAGCGTCCGCTGCATGGTTCGTCACTTCTGCTTGTGGGACCACGTTTGGACTCGCTCACCTAGAAGCTGAAGGTTGAATATAATGGAGAACATCCCCATGAACCTCTAGCAGATTATTCTAGAAGTGTTTTATCACTGCACGAAATTCGATTTTATCCATTTTTACGAAACCGTCTGACGTGCTACACAAAACACACTCTCAAACAACAACTATTGACAGTAGATGTCTGAAATTTTGACAGTTGCTATAAAGAAGGTTGTCCTTGCCGACCAATGAATCCACTTCAACCTTCGTGTGCCATCTCTTGCCGAATCCGGAAGCATTTCAGATCGCCCTCATACAATATTAAGTTCTTTGCCCAAACGAGCTTTCTTAAATCTTCTCTTCGTTCATGAAAGAGTTCTTATATTAACTTTAGTATTATTTTACTCCAATAAATTTGGCTCCAACAGCAAAGATAACAACACAATCTCCGATAAGCAAATGTAACAGGGTATCATGAACGTTTAATAAGGGACGATACGATCTACCGAGAAACTGGGACATCTCATTACCCAGGATGAGAACGAAGCCGATTTATTTTACCCTCCTTTTCAATATTCGCTACTCATCTCTATTCGGCGACTCTCTCGTTGCGAATAAAATTTCCCCACTTCTTATTTACCGTTTGTTTCCGGTCTAAATATTGTGAAAAGGCAACGGCTCTCGTCTATTCAACGGCCTGCATCAACGGGCATAAAAAGCGGACGAATACCACACGTATAATCAACAATGTAGCAGTGTTTCCAACGTCGGTAATAAGAGGAAAAAAAAATGTTATGAAAGGGGAAATGGGAAGAGATGGTGCCAATTTTAATTGGCTGGACGCAAAGTGGCTATAAGGTGGAACGAAAGAAAAGAATAATCCGACGAGTCATTTTTAACATTGCAGTCGGCGGAAATACGCTAGATGGCGTTCCGGAGAAACACCGGAGGCGCCATAAAAAATGGCACTTAGAAATTAAAGTCATTTAATTAGCGCTGCGCCCAAGCAAACTTGATGAAAGGAACTAGGTATGTAGTATGTTCTGAATCGTCGGGATTCTACTTTCGCCCTTCGGCGAGATGAGATTATTACGGCGAGAGGATGAAAAAATTCGTTTCCGTCAAAAATCGTCGACAATTAAAAGCGCTAGGCGTTGCACTTCGAGCTATGTAGTTTTAGAGCTAATAAAGTTCCATTTTATGAGAGTTGGGATTTTCGTAATGTTCGCGTTGGCGACGGTTAAATCCCGTGAGGTGCGAAAGTGTCGAGAATAAGATAAATGGAATTATACAAAGTAATTGTTTCACGATGGACTAAAATAATCCACATTATTTCCAACTGAAGTTGTGAAGCCATAAAAAAGCTAAAGTCTATGTGCAATAAAGTCAGTACTTATGATGGAAATTCCGCAGCCCTTTTTTTACTGGATAATACCTATGTATATAACTTTCGTATTTCTCGGAGACCATGTCTGAGGCAAACGTCACTACTACTCATTCCGATAACGATACATTCGCTTTCGATTCATTTTTTCTTAAAGAATGTAGCGAGGAAGATGTCTTACAAGCTCTGTGTCAATTGAAGGGAAAAATGACAGCTGGTCCTGATAACGTTCCAGATTTTGTTATTAGGGACTGTAGATTCGATGTATGTGGACCGCTCCTTCACATTTACAATCTAATATTGAGACAGGGAGTTTTTCCAAGTTGTTGGAGAGTGTCTCGTGTTACTCCTGTTTTTAAGTCCGGTTCGAGAAATAACATTCGGAATTATCGCCCAATATCTATATTATGTAACTTTGCTAACGTTTTTGAAATTATCTTATATAAATATATACATTCGCACGTTGCTGCTAAACTGTCCCCGGTGCAACATGGTTTTATTAAAGGCAGATCAACAGTGTCCAACCTGTGCGCATTTTCTAATGATGTGCCTGAGGCTTTGGATCTACGTCTTCAGACAGATGTCATTTATACAGATTTTACTAAGGCTTTCGATAGGGTTGAACATCAAATCCTATTATGTGGGGTATCTCTGACGATCTGATATTGTTGTTGCAATCCTATTTGAGTGGACGTACCAATTACGTTGAATACCGTGGTTTGTGGTCCGGCTTACATCAGTAGCCTTCAGGTGTGCCACATGGCTCTGTTCTTGGACCGCTCCTATTTATTATTTTCATTAATGATCTTCCTGACCGGCTTAGATCTAAATGCTTACTATACGCCGATGACCTTAAAATCTTTCGCAGAACATACTCCACTGCAGATTATGACATTTTACAGGGTGACCTGCTATCTATTCACCTTTGGTGTCTAGAGAACCATTTACCACTAAATATTGCTAAGTGTAAAGCGATGACGATCGCCCGTAGAAGTGATACAGTGGGGTATGCGTTCAATGTTGGCGGTGAACTTTTAACGCGTTGTGAGGAGTATAGAGATCTTGGTATATTTTTTGATACTAAGCTAACATTTAGCAAGCATATTGTAAGTATATGTCAACAGTCTCTTAAAACGTTAAGCTTCCTGTTTCGTAATACTAAACACTTGAGTGGTGATGCCCTTGTTACTGCATATAATGCATTTGTTCGAGGGAGATTGGAATATGGTTCTATCGTGTGAAATCGGGGATATCATGAATATATCAATTTAGTTGAGATGGTACAGCGTAAATTTTTGAAAACCTTATATTTGCGTAAACACCACGTTTTTTTTGCAACATGGTTATCTATATACTAATCTTCTAAAAGAATATGCATTTATTTCTTTGGCGGATCGTCGTGTTGTATCACAAATAATTTTTGCACATACAATTGTAAATGGTGATTTACAAGTTCCGGATTTGCTGTCCCTTTTGAATTTTTATAAACCGAGACTTAACAGTAGGAATAGATTAACTTTTTACCTTCCCGTGGCTAACACGGGCCACCATTCTCAGTCACCAATTATGTCAATATGTAACAGTGTTAATGTGTATGCATCTAGATTTGATTTGTTTAACATTTCAATCAATGCTTTGAGGCAACTTTTATTAGAGCAGTTTTCTGTTGCTTGAGAAATTTTTGCATTTTCATTTGCTATTGTCTTTTTTTTTTGGTATTACACATTTACTCTTATTTCATTATAGTTATCATCTTACGATTATCCTGTAATAAGCTGTATTCTGTTGGGTAATAAATTATTATTATTATTATTATTACTATTATTAATAACAACGTATATATATATATATAATATAATAACCCATCTCCCACATAAATGGTACCTGTAATAATAATAATAGCTACATTCTCCTGGTTTGAAAAACATTGAACTCCTCGTGATTTGACGTTGAAGTTACGTTTTCTTTTGTAAGACGTTCTCAATAAAACCCATAAATACGGTATGTATACCATATTTACAAAAATACACTGAATACTTCAAATGACGTGTTAATCTGCTTGATGTCGAATTGAAACTGACTAATTACTGTTACAAGTTAACTTTCTCTGGTCGAGTTGAAATCCTATAATGCTTATGGTATATGTATGGAGCTGCGTTGCGAACTGAATGACGTTGTCTACTGATTTACATGCTGTACTGACTTACAGCATATGTTGAATGAAGTGTACTGCACGGAGCTACCTCGTGAACTGTTTTATAGCAATTTGAGTCTTGCATTAATGAGCAACCCTAAGCTTCCTAATTGTCTTTCCAAATAAAATGCTTTGACATTTGGTAATAATATCATAGTAATAACAGAAAGCCCAGCGATAGCATTTCCATTACGTCAAGGTTTTTACCGAAACTT